>JANEYF010004271.1:187500-630849 GCA_029963845.1 Rhamnusium bicolor | reverse complement strand
ACGCACTTAAGACTCACCCTGTATATATATATATATATATATATATATATATATATATATATATATATATATATATATATATATATATATATATATATATATATGGAGATAAAATGTCAAAATAGACGTCAAAATTAAGGCAAGTAATTTCATTGTAAGGTGTTATAATATTTTATTAATTTTAAACAATATAGCTCATTTCAGAAATAAAATTATAAAAAACATTTCAATTTTTATTATGATTTACAATATTTATGTTAACACCGCAATGCTGAGCATTGTGCAAATCAATGCAGTGTGGAAAAATCGTAATATTATTATTAAGTAAAATATTTTTTAGATACTCTCCGGCATTTGGAGCATTACCAGTAATTATTTGCTGGAGAGTTTTTTATTTCCTTATACCTAACATAAAGAAGTATAGTAACGGTGATTTTTTTTCGACTTCGATATTTTGATTGATATATACGTTTTGAACCCTCCTGAATCCATTCTGACTATTTTCCGAATGATGTCTGTCGGTGCGTGTGTGTGTGTGGATGTGTGTGTATATATGTGTATCCGCGATAACTCAAAAAATACTAATTGGAGACTCCCCAAATTTGGCTATTAAGATTTTTAACAACATTTTACGTAACACATTAAATTTGGTGAATGTGGTACCACCAGATGAGACATAATGAATGAAAGAAGAAAAAAGGTACAATTTCTGAAAAACAAAAAAAAAATTATTGCATTTCTGGACGAATATCGACGAATTATGAATGAAAAACCATGATTTTATGGGAAAAATCTGTCGGCATGTCTGTAGTATCGCGATAGCAGCCACAATTTTTGAGATAAAGTTTTCAAATTTGGTACACATGTTCTAAAGACCAAAGACAACGATAAATTCTGTGATGAGCAAAATTGGCCAGCTGAATCTAGAGGTGAATGGCACGCAAACATGTTTGTATTTGCTTTTACAAAAAAATATATTCTTGATGAAAGATTATAAATCATGTGTACTATATCAAGCCAATAAAATATATTTTCCAAGTACTTAAATAAAGCTGATGTAAAATAAAATTCTTTACAGATTTGACCTCATAAAAAGGGGTTAAGATAATTTTAATAGTTTGACATTTGAAATGTCTAATTTAGTTACAAAAATGTCAATGTCAATAAGAAGAAATTATTAAAATATGTGACATGAATTATTATTGACAGCATCGAATGACGCTGATAATTAATTATTTAAAAATGTTAAAGAAATATTTCAAGGTACGATATTAAAATTTAATTGAGGTAAGTGAAGAATTAAATAGAATGATTTTTTTAGATCAGGACGATATATACTGGTAAGAAAGTTATGTGCTGGCCACATCAGATATTTTATTTTATTTTATTTATTTATTTATTTTTTAAATTTTTTTTTTTTTGAAAGGGATTCTTCTATTGTATCCCTCAGCGATTGATGTAGATTTCCATCCGCCCGCCGGCGCCGTGTCGTCTAAAGGTTGAAATATCACCTTCTACATCAACAATTTGATTTGGTGATTTACTTAATTTCTGTCAGCACCTTTGAAACTAGTATTTTAATATCCCACGGCCTACATACTCTTCATATTACTATTAAAACTGTCATAATGCCAATATACATTTAAGAAATGTTATTTGCCTTTCACCCGTTTTTTATATTAGAAGTCGTAGAAAAAATCATATGTATAACATAGGACGATAGTATCATTTCATACCCTTCGATGATTAAACTTCATTCGCGGGATGAAATGTTATAGTTTCCTACCTTGTTATACAAATAGCTATTTCATAAAGACTACCACATCTTAGAATGCTATAACTCAGCAAATGTTTTACTAATACAAAGTACATATTTAATATATGTCCTTCTTGGAAGAATTCATTGAATATTTTAGAGACATGTTATATAGCAATGTAGTAAAAAAAAACAAAAAAAAACACTGAATGCTTAAGAACCGGTGTTTATATAACCCTGTTAATAACCACTAAAAGCAGTAATGTGTGTCTGGGCTAAAAAACTTTGTTACTGATAACTATAAAGCTTAATCTAAAAGCACCATAAAATAGGTGTTATGGTATAATACAAACAAAATTGTATATAAATATCCTTCCTAGTACACCCACGTAGTTTGGTATATCACAGCAGACTAAGATGGTGTTGGTAGTGAATCCACAGGTGTCTGGATTCCTCCCACGCTATTCGTGTTCCGGACAGAAGAACAACGATGTAAACACAAAGTGACATAAGACATTATGAGCATTTGCCAACAAATTGACTTAATGTCTCGTTTTGGACGATTTATTTCGGCACTTATCATTTTTTGCATGTTCCCTGTCTCACATTATAGAATTATAGAGGCAGATTATTATCTTTTGGTAATTTATAAATGCATAAAATTATTTACCTGAAATTTTATCTCATTTGGAAATTTCAGAATTTCTAATTTGAGGTAAAATACAGCGTTGAGCTTTGTTATTTCTGTGGTTCGTGATAGTTGTTCATAACAATGTATTCCTTGGAGATTATTTCATCCGATCAATTGAAATACTAAATAAAAATTTTGGATATTGATGGTTCTGAAGTTTTAAGCACAAATAAATCAGTAGTTTTATCTATAAAATCTTTGAGATTAATTATTCTTTTTGCTTCTTAACTGCACGGAAAATAAATGGTACATTGTTTGATAAGTCTGTCGGCAATATATCATAATTACAAGGTGCTGTAGGCTACGTGAACAAATGTCTTCACTGTATAGTCCAACACAAGATATAAGAGACAGACAAAATTGTGCTGTAAATTAAAATTGCTTATTCAAACCTTGCGGCAATGTAACAGTGGAGTGTTCGGCTATATACTTATTTCCTTTGTCGATATGCCGTACCGGCAAAGAAAATAAATAAATAGCGAGAGATATCCTTGTTATAATACTGCGGAACGCGACAATATTATCCATTTTTGGTGATTTCCAATTCAACCATGTTATGCAACGTAGCTTCATTTTCTGAAAATTAAGCCAACTTACAAACAACGAGTTTGCAGTAATAAGTTTAATTTACTATATTTAATTTACGTTTTATTTTACGGTTGATGTTATTATATAGGGTGTTTCATAAACTATATACCAGGTGTAACAGGATCATGGTACACCCCCTTTTCTCCTTTAGTTTTAAAGATAATTGATTGAAATTTGGGATATCATATATACATAATAAGCGGCACTTTTGACATACAAATGATTTTTTGTTAATTTCCGGTTTCGCCGAAAGTGACACTAACTTTTGATTTTTAAATGAAACACACCGGATATTATTGCATTTTTGAATTCTGCATAATTTTCTGAATCCAACGATACCAAATAAGTGACATTTCAAACATCGGTATTTTTTTATAATATAATTTTTAGTTTTCCATTTAAGTGTGCCATGACGATTCCGATTTATTTTAAATGACCCGTGTAATGCTAGAAAAATCTAAATCCCGTCAAAAATACTAAATTACGTGATTTATGAGCAAATAAAGTTCGTCAAAATGGTTTTTTGGGGAAAAACTCAATTTTGTCAAAGGGAACCATATTGGTACCGTGGTATCATTTATTAGTACTATTAATAAAAAATTTATTCATATATCGTATTAAAATGTGCGATAAATACAAACAAAATTACAGCTAAAAGAAAATAAGAAAATACAATTTTGTTCTAATTACCTTATTATACAAAGGTGGCTTTGGAATACAAAAAATGAACACAAAATATTACAACAGTTGTTCAAAATTCTGTCCATTAACGTCAATGCACTTCTGAACTCATAGCTCCAGGTCTTTACGGGTTGTAACGGCGGTTGCGTAGACAATATTTTTTAAATGACCCCAAACAAGGAATTCAAGGGGTGCTAAATCAGATGACCTTGGAAGCCACCTCATAGGATCATTCGTCGAACTTTTCTCCGAATCTCCGTTGAAGGTAATCAATTATTATGTTTGAATTATGGGGAGGAGCGCCATCTTGTTGGAAATACATTCCCTGTCGTAAATGGAAAGGTAATTGAGCAATTTCATTTTGCAGAAATCCTAAGTATTTGGCTGGTGCCAGGGGTCATTCAAATATTATTAGACCAATGATTCTTTTACCGATCATTCCAAGCCAAACATTGAAACCGAACCGCACTTGAAAGTTACCCTCCCGTAATAAATTTTGATTTTCTTGTGACCAACATTTTGTATTTTGTGGTTAAATAATCCCAAATTTGTAAACCTAGACTCGTCCGAAAATAAAATCATTCCCAAAAAATCATTGTCTGGCTGCACGTTATTATGCAAAATCCAATTGCAATAATCCATCCTACGTTCGTAATCATTTTCGTACAAGTGCTGATGCAATTGGTATTTAAAAGATTTATAGTGGTATTTGTGCAAAATTCGGCTTACTCTTTGATAACTGATTTCCAATTCAAACCCAATTTGCCTTAAAGAAACGATCTTATCAACTTCTATTCGAGCCAAAACATTAATTTCCGCTCCTTCGTCAAGAATAAAAGTTTCTTCGGGATCATTGTTGGGCTCACTTCGGAATTGATTTTCAAGACGATTAAAATAATTTCTCGCTGGATATTGTGTATCAGGATATCATTCGGCATAAAGGTCTCTAGCCGCAACGACATTTTTTTCTACATTCCCCATAAATAATTAACATGTCCACTTTTTCATCGCTTGTATAAATTTGCGGCATTTTAAACACAATTAACAAGAATTTTAACCAATTTTTAAAGACACAATAAAAACACCGGTAAACCAACAAATGTTTGACAAGCTAAATATTTCATTGTTTTCAAAGCCACCTTAGTTAGTTACTTCGTAACATTTAATTAGAACAAAATTGTATTTTTCTTATTTTCTTTTAGCTGTACTTTTGTTTGTATTTATCGCACATTTTAATACGACATATATGAATGAATTCCTTATTAATAGTACTAATAAATGGTAAGTACCACGGTACCAATATGGTTCCACTTGAAAATATTTAGTTTTGCCCCAAAAACCATTTTGAAGAACTTTATTTGCACATAAATCAGGTAATTTAATATTTTTTGTCAGGATTTCGATTTTTCTAGCATTACACGGGTCCTTTAGAATAAAAAAGAAACCGTCATGGCATACTTAAATAGAAAATTAAAAACAATATTATAAAAAATAACGACGTTTGAAATGTCACTTATTTGGTATTGTTGGATTTAGAAAATTATGCAGAATTCAAAAATGCAATAATATACAGGGTGTTCCATTTAAAAATTGAAAGTTAGTGTCACTTTCGGCGAAACCGGAAGTGAAAAAAAATCGCTTGTATGTCAAAAAGTACCGCTTATTATGTATATAGGATATCCCGAATTTCAATCAATTATCTTCAAAACTAAAGGATCCTGTTACATCCGGTATAGTTTATGATCAAAATATGACAATTTAACCTAATTTACATATAAAATTGCACCCCCGAGAAGATATTCCACAATTTCTACAGTACACGAATTTATTCTTTTTCGAACATTAAACAATACTATTTCTAACATCTGATGATCCCTTCTGATATGTTCGCATATTGCACGTAAATAACATTTTTTGTCATTTCATGTAATATAATTTATTCTATTAAATTTAAATTGTCAGATAATATAATAATAATAGCTCGAGAATATTATTCCAATGAGCAGGTTGACATGTTATTAGTATTAGGTTTCTGTGAAGAAAACTGCCGAAGAAGTGTGTAGGAATACCGTATGAGACTTTCTAACCGTATAATACCAAATAGTCAAATATTTGCAAATGTGGAAAGATGGTTAAGAGATACCAGCAAACTGAGTTTAAGATAAATGTCTGGTCAAGAATTATTGGTAATAATCTGATTGGTCGAGTTATTATGTCAAATCAGTTAAATGGGCAAAGATATTTACACTTTCTTCAAAATGCATTTGATGATTTAAAAGACGATTTACAGTTACCATTTTGGCATGAAAAGTTGTTTATATATGATGGAGCACCTTTACATTTTAGCGCTAATGTAAGAAACTATCTAAATGAAAAATCTCCGAATAAGTGGATAGGACGAGGAAATAACTCAAAACTGGCCCCCTAGATAACCAGACCTCAATTCCTGTGATTTTTATATTTGAGGAGCTCTGAAAGAAGTGTATTTCACACCAGCTCTATCCAAAGAAGAACTATGGAATAGGATTATAAATAATTGCAACAATATCAGAAGAGATCATCAAATGATAGCAAGATTATTCTTTAATTTTTGAAAAAGAATAAATTTGTATATTGCAGAAAAAATTATTTCTTAGTTTAAAAATTCAATATTTAATACATAAATCATACTTCTGTATTTGTTTTTTGTTTGAATAAAACCATTTATCACTTTTTTTTCTTTTAAAATATTTCTTTTTTTTTTGAAAATCATCAAGAATAAAAAAAATTCAAAATGGTAATCTGTATGGACACAAAAAAGAATTTTTCAAGTGTGCATATAAGCTATATGTATCTGTTTCTTTAAATCTAAATAATTTTTAAAAAATGTTTGGACTTTTTTCTAAATTATTTGTATGTCCAACATAGAATAGTGACCATAATATTCAAGATTTGATCTTATTAGATAGTTATAGAGTTTCTTTATATGTGTTATTTCAACAAAATCTTGTGTATCGCTAACTCTGAAACCAAATTTTTTTAAATTATTATTTACATCTCATACATATGATACAAGAATGGTAACTCAAAGTGATATAAATACCCAGGTCTTTAATTTTATACAGCCGTCACGGATTGTCGCCGTTGACTTGATAAAGAAAGCTAAACTTAATCTGTTCTTTTTTATTATTAACACCGCACATTTAGAGTAATTCAAGAATAACTTGTTCATCACACGCCAGTTTGCCATAAAACAAAGATCTTCTTGCAGTTGTATAGAGTCTGAAAGTTTGTTTTTATTAAAAATTTTGCACCATCAGCAAAAATGACAATTTTAGAATACTATAAGACATCTGGCAAATCATTAATAAATAACAAAAACAATATCCCAGGTTAGAGCCTTGCGGGACTCCTGATATTGGTTTGTATTCATAGGAAGTAAATCGAAAATAATCCAAAATAACTAGGAATATCCTTGACTGTTTATTGTACTTGTAAAATATAGTTTTTGTAAGCGTTTTTTGTTTCTTTTTTTTTATTAAATTTCTAATTTCATTATGTTCGGCTTTGTAAAGTTGATTGTTAACTTAGTTTATATTTATTACTTTTATTTTGATTCAGTTTTTTAATAATATTGTTATTATACCACATACAGGGTGTTTCAGTTATGCGGTCATTAATTTCTAGGGGTGATTCTACATAAAAAAATATGAAAAAAAGTTCATATAAACATGGGTCCGAAAATCCCTCCTAAGTGCGCTGCGGGCCTCTGAAGGGGGCACCCAAAATTGACATTTTATTTAATATCTCAGGAACCACTTGAGCTACAGTGACTAGTTTCTGCACGTGATTCGATATCAATAAAGGTCATTATCTGATGTTATTCACCAAGGGTGAATTTAGTCAGGGTATGTAGAATCACCCCTAGAAATTAATGACCGCATACCTGAAACACCCTGTATATAGCATTTTTTACAACTGTTACGATGGATTAATATTGATAGTTTTTTTTGTGGGGATTTCGGTCAGGTATAACTAATTAAATTTTTTTTCTAACGTTTCGGTTTATTACACCATCATCAGAGAACTACTGCGTTAAAACAGGCAACCAAACAGCATGTAATAGAAAATTTTAAAACAAATTCCTAATAAATAATAGTGTAAGTAAATTTTAATGTATAATAACCATAACTATGTGTTTAAAATATTATATTAATTGTAGTTCTCTGATGATGGTATAATAAACCGAAACGTTAGAAAAAAAAATTTAATTAGTTATACCTGACCGAAATCCCCACAAAAAAAAACTATCAATATTAATTGATAATAACGGTCAAGAAAATATATATATATATATATATATATATATATATATATATATATATATATATATATATATATATATATATATATATATATATATATATATATATATATATATATATATATATATATATATATATATATATATATATATATATATATATATATATATATATATATATATATATATATATATATATATATATATGTATGTATATATACGAAATTTTGATTTAATATTGAGTGAAATTGTTTAAGGTTTCCATATTCCATAAATGAATTAATAAATTAAATCCAGTACATTAAAGTCGCCTATAATGATAATATTTGCATTTTATGCAACTAATGCCTCCAAAGAATTAATTATTGATTCATGTGAAGCAACATGACTGTTTGGTATAATATATGCATACAACGTAGATAAAAACTATTAATTGTATTTAATTTTACCTTTTACACACTCTACAGAGTGTCCCATAATTAAGTACATTCCTTCAAGATAAAATTAGAACAAATAAGTTGAGTTTTGTATATGAACATTTATCATAGATCAGTTCATACTGGCACTACAACCTCTTAAAAGGGGGTAAGTACAACAAAGTTATTTGTGTTGAAAAGTGCATAAAAAACCCTTACTAAATTTCGATAGGAGCCATCTTTTTGGAGTTATTTGTATTTTAATATTGCAAGATAGGATAGGTGTACAATAATGGAAGGTACATGCTTCATTGAATAAAGCGTTATTTTAAATTGCTCTAGCTCTACACAACACTAGTTTAAAATACTGTGGAATTATTTTTGTAGAGGTATGTAGTTATCTTCCATTATAGAGCGCCTTTTTTATGCAGTGTTTAACACTGATACCTTTTCCGTTTTAAATGCTTAAAAAATAAGACAAAAAAATATATAGCGAAAATTCAATCACCCCCACCGACTCTGTAACTATCCCAACAAATCTTGGTATTTAGATAAAAAAATGTATAAAATATGCAACATTCTGAGATTAATAAACTCCAAATTTAAGTTTTGAAACTTAAGACGTCTCGAATTCATTGGCAAATAACTATGTTGTGCTTACCCTCTTGTTGTAGCCCTCTTATAAACTGATTTAAGACGAATGTTTATAAACAAACTCAACCTATTTTTCTGGTTCTATCACCCCCTCGAAGGAGGGTATTTCATTATGGGACACTCTGTATATTTTCAGCAAATATATTAATAAATTCACACTCAATGGAGTTTATTACACTATTATTTACATAATTGAAGTATCAACGTAAATTGCAGTATTTTTCTTTCATGTAAAAATTACCTTTAGTAATTGGGTAACAGTTAAGGATCATTTATTTAATTTTATACACATACCCACAATAACAACGTGTCCAAAAGACGTTGGGTTTTCAATTCCCGTACAATTCCATCTGTGGTGCCTAAACTGATATCGACATTCGTTGGTGGCTAATCGTATACCGTCTCCAACAGCTACCATTGCATCTGGGGATGTTCTGCACATTTCTCTCTGTCGGCTGGTGAGCCCAGGAATTATTGTACAAAATGCTGCTTCAAAGGTCACACTATACACTACCCTGGAAAAAGGAAATGAATAAGTAAAAGAAATTAAATAAATAACCAATTGGTATACAGTTTTTTTATAATCTCTTAATATTGTTATATGTTATATGTTATTATTTTGTTTTTTTTAACTTTTGCGTATAATTCTTTTCTAGTTACGTCAAGACAGTTCTTCTGCGAGCAACTGCAACACGCTCTAGATTTTTCATAGTTTGTGAAAACTCTGAAAGTGAAACTTTATAACAACTAACTAAAAACATTGTTCCACCTTATAATTTTCTTGAATCACATGCGCTTTATTCTTCAATAATATCGTTCAATATTTCATTTTTTTATTTTTTATTGGTAGCTTTTGTGTATCCATGGTTTTAGACGTAAAGAAGAATACAAAATAAAGCTAACATTGAAAAACACCGTATATGTGCAAAGCCATTGACACGTTCTCTTACCATTCAATTACTTATTCTACAAAACAACAGTACATTATTCTAAATATATATGGGGTTGCAGTCCTACGACCCTAGAATGAGGGTCACAAATCATGAATTCGTCAACAAATTTAAAAACTTGTCATAATTCACTAGTTGCTGAGTTCTTATCAATCTATAATAAAATGGCTGGAAAAATATTTATTGCTTTTGATAAAAATTGTTTATTTTCTTTAAGTGTATTATATGTTTAGGGAGTGTTGACAATTTAATCATCTTTCTGTTACTTTTTTTACTCTGTTTTCATATTTACACACTACATAGGAAAGCAGCATCATTCTAACTCATTCAGTTCAGTCACATTTTGTATCTAAGAGACTGCACGAGATTGATTAAATGCTTCCCAATACCGGGTGTAACAGGATCATGGTACACCCCTTTTCTCCTTTAGTTTGAAGATAATTGACTGAAATTTGGGATATCCTATATACATAATAAGTTTGGTGACTGATTTCCAATTCAAACCCAATTTGCCTTAAAAAAAACAGTCCTATCAACTTTTACTCGAGCCAAAACATTAATTTCCGTTCCTCCGTCAAGAATGAAATTTTCTTCGGGATCATTGTTCACTTCGGAATTGATTTTCAAGACGATTAAAATAATTTCTCGCTGGACATTGTCTATCAGGACATCGTTCGGCATAAAGGTGTCTAGCCGCAACAGCATTTTTTTCTACATTCCCCATAAATAATTAACATGTCCACTTTTTCATCTCTTGTATAAATTTGCGGCATTTTGAACACAATTAATAAGAATTTTAAACAATTTTTAAACACACAATAAAAACACCGATAAACCAACAAATGTTTGAAAAGCTAAATATTTCATTGATTTCAAAGCCACCTTAGTTAGTTACTTCTTAACATTTAATTAGAACAAAATTGTATTTTCTTATTTTCTGTTAGCTGTGATATTGTTTGTATTTATCGCACATTTTAATACGATATATGAATAAATTCCTTATTAATAGTACTAATAAATGGTACCACGGTACCAATATGGTTCCATTTAAAAAAATAGAGTTTTTCCCCAAAAACGATTTTGATGAACTTTATTTGCTCATAAATCACGTAATTTAGTATTTCTGGCGGGATTTCGGTTTTTCTAGCATTACACGGATCATTTAGAATATATCGGAACCGTAATGGCACACTTAAATGGAAAATTAAAAATTATGTTATAAAAAATACCGACGTTTGAGATGTCACTTATTTGGTATCGTTGGATTGAGAAAATTATGCGGAATTCAAAAATGCAATAATATACAGGGTGTTCCATTTAAAAATCGAAAGTTAGTGTTAGTTAGTGACAAAAGAATCACGAGTATATAAAAAAGTGCCGCTTATTATATATATAGGATATCCCAAATTTCAATCAATTATCCTCAAACTAAAGGAGAAAATGGGGGTGTACCATGATCCTGGTACACCCGGTATAGTGTCTTGGGATGAAAGAAAAATATAATCATTGTATGACAAATAGAAAAATCTAATAATATAATAGCAATTGCAGTCTGTCATTCATTTTTATTACAATAAATGATTGTGTTTGATGTGCGAGTTAACATTACTTTTAAATAGTGATGTATAATTTCTGGAAAATTTCCGCGTTATGGAAATTTCCGGAAAATGTACTACTTTTAATAAATTATCTTCTTTAATGCATTATGTAGTGGAATTCGGTATCACTAAACGATTATTAATAATTTTTGCCCAACCCAGAACATATCTGAGTTTATGTGAATATACCAAAGAAATAAATATGTACCAGGAAGTGCTATTAAATATTCAATCGAATCTTCAATATGGCGGAATTCATAAAATTGTTTGGAGCAGATCGGTCGAAAGAAATTACCACTAGAAGAAATTCTTGTTTCCACTAATCAAAATACAACAAAATGAGACGTCAAGATGAGGATTTTGGTCAAGATTGTGTTCATGTTATTCGGATTTGTTACTACCTCTTTTATACAGAGCCTTCATAAATGATTAAAAACCAAGTTATCAGTAATTGATACCTTTTAACTAGTGATTTTGTGTTTTACATATTACGGCAGTACTCGAAGACGATTTTTGCACATACGTATGTATCTAAGAAATCCTTTTCAACCATCTTTTGTTAACGCCACGACTCGACGAGGCTGCTAAAGGGAACTAATTGGTCAGGTGCTTTTTGATTATTTATGAAGACCCGTTATATAAAATCAATGAAATAACCTCGTGTGTCTCGTCATATGTAGAGGTAAGTAAAATAACCTACAAAACTCAGTGTAAGCAGTGATGAACATTTCTAACTCATAATTTAAATTCTTTATTGTCATTTTTAGAAAATAATTGATAAGTAAACCTGGCCAAGCGATGGTAGATTCAGGGTCGGGTGCAATACCAATGCCATCGCGAGCTTGTTTACGATGAGATGACACGACACACTTCAGTTGTTATCTGTCGGTCGATGCATTGAGTACTAATAAATAATAAATAATGTTGAGCGTAAAGAGTAGAAAACGACCGTACGCTGATAAAGTGAATAAATTTATCGGTGAATTTCCGGATTTATTCTATGATGGATGTAAAATAATTTGTAAAGTTTGTGATCAAGACTTAATGTGCTGGAATAAATACGGCTGCAAAATTCATGTCAATAGTAACCGACATAAAAATAAAAAAATGGCATGTCTTCTTTGGAACCTGAGTTTATGTTTGATTTACTGTTAATGCTGATTGCCTGTGATGTTCCCCTGCGCATATTGGATAAACCATCATTTCGGGAGTCCTGGAATAAATACAATCTCCAGGTGAATTTACCAAGTCGTTCATCGTTACGTAAATATGTACCAAGTGTTCGTGAAGACATTGTAAATAGGATTAAATGTGCATTAAAAAATACACGTCTGTGGTTATGTGTTGACGAGACGACAGATTGTAAAAAACATTATATTTTAAATGTTATAGTACACATACTCGACCCTGTTAAACCAACATTTCCACTTTTACTAGCTAGCAAAAGACTAACTGCGTGTACTGGCGAAACAATTACGCGGGTGGTGTTAGTCTTTCGAAAAATTTGAACTGTCAACAAGTCAAGTGTTGATGTTTGTGACCGACGGTGCTGCGACGATGCGTTTGGTGGGCCGTTTTCTTCAAAGAGACGATTGTAGGTTTTTACACGTTACGTGTAAAGTGCATGCATTCCATCTTGTAGCAAAAACGATTCGAAAATGTTTTCCAGAGGTAGATGCATTAATAGCAAATACAAAAATCTCAAATCTCCTAAACGGCTTCAAGCATTTCACACACTGTGTCCTGGTATTCCGGAACCACCAGAGCTGATTCTTACACGTTGGGAAACGTGGTTGAAGGCAGCTTTTTATTATGCTGAATATTTTCAACAAATAAAAGCTGTGATACTACAGTTCAACCCTAACGAGGCTGCAGCTATTAAGGAAAGCCAGACAAGCTTTAAAGATGTTTCCCTTGAAACAGATTTAAAAACTATTTATAACAATTATAGAGGACTACACGACGCAATAGAAAAATTGCAAAATACTTCGTTGTAGTTAGTGGAATCGCTGCAAATAGTGGACGACGTAAATACACAGCTACAGACTATAAATGACGCAAAAATAAGTCCGTTATTGAAAATTTCGAGAGAGTATTACGGAAAGATCCTGATTTTACCAAATTAAGACAAATTTGTGATGGTGCATCTACAGCTGCGTTAACTGAGTTCACAGAGTGTTTTACTTATGCCTGTATTACTTCCGTAGATGTCGAACGGTCTTTTTCAAAATACAAACATATTTTTTCACCACAGCGAACATCGCTTACTGAGACAACTGTAGAAACATATCTGATGCTACACAGTTATTATAGAAGTGCTCCAGTTTGTGATAACGACAACCAAGCTACTTCATAAATCTGCTTAAGAAGGTGAGTTTTGTACATATTTTTATAAAGTGTACCAGTATTAATAAAATTTATTTCCATTTATTTTATTTATTTATTTATTTATTATTAGTTATCACTTAGATATACAATGTACATGTGTGAACGTCATTTAACAGTTTAATAATAATGTGCAGCACTAAGCTTACAAAATATAAGGAAATACATAAATAAGAATTTAAAGCGAACGAAATAGTACAAAAGCATACATCACAATATATAAAATATTTTTGTTTTTATTATTGTACTTATTCAAGTATTATGATATGATGCATACCCAGTACGTCTCTGTACGATTAATGACCTTGGCCAGGCTTATTGATAAGTTGTGGTTGACATTTAAAAAAATACCTTGAAAATATGAAAATTTGCATTTGACGTTTTTCTCGACTCTCAACTTTCATTTATCATATTTTATTTTTAACTTTATATCAATGTAAATAAAAGTGATGGTTATAAATTTATCATTATTTTAACTTTTGTTATACTATTTATTGTTACTGGATGTCTGCCTGTATTCGTAATAAAAATATAGAATAAATCCAGTAATTTGCTCATCACCATTAATAATAATTTATTTTCCATGTTCAACATTAGTTGCAATCGTAGTCAGTATTAAAACATAAAATAAATTGTTCTCATAGAAATAAACATGGATAAGAGAGGCAGTAGAAACCCAAACTAATAAAAGTATTAGCACGTATCATGGTGGCAGCAATAAAATTTCCATCAATAAAACACTGGCAATAAAACTGATTGTAAGTTGAATTAAAGTACCGATTTTACGGTTATTCATGGATTTTATTAAATAAAATATATTTCTTTGATTCAGGCAAGTAGGTGGTTTTAATGGTAGAAATATAAATAAGATAATCAGCAAAGTCCTTAAAGGAGTCGGTCTTATTAGTAACAGATATCTCATGTCAATTAATGCATGCTTGCTACCAAGTGCACAAAGAGAAATAATAAAAGCTTCAACTGATATTCTTGTTTTGTATTAAACCGTAAGTCTTTACGGAATGGCATCTCTATGCTGGGAAAATCACTTTTGTGTAGAGTTGCTGCCCAGCCCGCTCTTGTTACCATGCAGATATAAATTATAAATACCCAAGTCCAAGTACCAATTTTTTTTCTGTAAAACAGCCAAGGGTTATTTATTTACGTATATTTACTTATTTATTCAATTTTCAACAAGCTAAACATCAGAAAACATTACACAGAAGAAGTACTGCAGCGATAAAAATAACAATTAAGTTCCACGCTACACTTATTTCATAAAAGCTACAATACTTTGAAAAACAAACCGATTTCATTTGGGAAATGTTTTATTATTATTTTAACACTGACATGGTAATACAACTAGCGTGTTAAAGATTATCGAAAAATTTAATTTGTTCGATTATGAGACACAAACTATGTTGCTTGGAAACTACACGAGCGCTTTAACCCGAGTGTGACTTCCGAAAACCAACATACCTATTTTGAGGATGAATTTGCGATAATCCTTAATCAAACAAGTTGTATTTGTTAAGATTATTTCCTGAAAAAAAAAAAAATTTAATTACGATCAAACCATTTAAATAATTATTTATTGCAATAATTAATATTAGACTTATAAAGAGTTACAATTTTTACATGAAATATCATCTATATAAATTTAATATACTTTTCATTATGACAAACAATGACGTTTCAGTTAATGTATGTATTAATTTGCCTTTGGTAACTATAGAAACAAGATTACAGCCGTAGTGCTTTTCGATATTGAATAAAACTGCCAATAACGAAAACACAGCCTTATACCCAATCGAAATATAAAAGCGAAAACACATAGTTTTCGTTTATTAATACACATATTAGAATCAATCAAAAGCGTTTAAGTCCTCTGCCACTATTCACCCTAGTTTTACACTTAATTTCCAAGCTTTCAAATGCATCTAGCTGTATAGTATTTGTTATATCCATAATTAATAGAGTTGGCAAAAATGCGCCGCAGGACATAGGCGTACACATCATAATAAATGTAATAAAAGAAATCGTATGGAATCGACAGAAATTTCGGATTTCCTTTTTCATTTTGGAAGATCGAGGAATTTCGAAATGTCTCTTTAAATTCATGTTTCCTAATCATTTTATCAATTATACTTACTGAATAACCGATACTCGCAGCTAAATCCTTACTCAAAATCTTATCTTTTTCAAACCTCTCCTTATTATTAAGGGCGAGGCTTAATAGGCGAGAACTAGAAATTTAAAACTCTACATTTTGTGTTGAGCATAATTGTGAAAGTCCTTATGGATACATATTTTCTGTATATTTCAAATTCTAACTTATTTTCACTATTTACAATTATTAATACATCTAAAATTGGTAGTTGTCCAGAGTTTTTAATTTCTTATGAGAAAAATAACTGTCGCGAAACGACCGTTTAATTTAGAAACAAAATTATCAATATCAGTGACTTTTGTATCAAACACTGCAAAAATATCATCCAGATCTAAACCCTGGTGAAATACTCGAATTCTTCTTTTGCATCTGTTTCGAAATTGTTGATGAAGAAACTGGTAAAGAATGGTGACAAAAAATTATCCATTGCTGTTCCTTCATGTTGTTCGAAGAAATTATCATTGAATCGAAAAAATTTAGTTTCATACAAAGTTTTGTGAGTTGAAGATAATCTTTTACTATGTCATGACTGAGATTGTGTAATTCGAGTAGTCTTAAGATAGTCCAAGGTCTGTGGTATCGGAACTTGGAAATAGTGAATAACCGACAATGGAGACCAGAATTTCAGTATTTTGTTAATACATACGTATATATTTATAGGAACATCTAAGCTATTAATGTAGATCTATACGCTCTACATTAATAGCTTTAAAGAAAATAAGTAACTTTATAATTATTTTTAAAATGATTCATTCTGCCACGCCGTAACAGAATATCGTATCTGAAGAAACGTAATTTTAGAGAAATTAACTGTTTTCTACCATCCCCATTTAGAAATTAACAATTTTTGTTATTGGCAATTAATTTTGTATTCCTTTTAGTAACGTAATCATGTAACATAACATTGCATAGTATTGAGTACAAATGTCATTAAAATCTCAAAAATGATTCTGTTGCAGTTACGACTTCTTGTCATTACCAAACGTATTTAAGATATGACTAATAGTATTCTATTTCTAGTTGAACGTTTCCAAAAATTAGAAAAATGAAAATTAATATAAAAGACATCACTTATAAACAAACTATTAGGGATATTAGATGTAATAAGAGTCAACAATTCAGGTTAAATAATGTATCAATTTTCCAACTCAGAAATCCAATTTAGTTCTGCGATCTTCGTGTGAAGTCGTATTAATTTTGATGATTGATGATGATGTTAAACTGGTTAAAAACCACTTTCAGATCATTACCGTGTCTCATTTCATCAATATGTGAAAACACATCTTTATATTCAATTGTAATAGTTATAGGTATACAGTGTGGAAATTAAGCAACGCATAAATTCAGTAATTACGTTGATATTAATTTTTTGGAAAAAATCTCGAAGGGGTATAGCGATTTTAACTTCAGCAAATATTTTCAGTCTATTTTCAGTTTCTTATATCATTTATTTTTTTTAAGTTATGACATCATCGACTTTTATTTTAAATGACAACCTATATTTTTTATTATTGATTTTGGTAGTAGTTTTTATTCCGGTTCTGACCGTATAAAATTTTCGATATGTTGTATTTGAAAAAAATCAAGAAAAACAGTCTTAAAGTTCAAATAACAAAAATTCATTAAATTGGGAAAATTTATCTAGTTGCCTAAGTTTGACGGAAAGTTATCGACGGCACAATCGTTTTTATTTTGAAATTATACAAATAGTTGAAAAATCGAACTAATGTGATACACCGGCAACTAGATAAATTTTCCCAATTTAATGAATTTTGTTATTTGAACTTTAAAACTGTTTTTCTCGATTTTTTTTCAAATAATAACATATTGAAAATTTTATACGGTCGGAACCAGAATAAAAACTACTACCAAAATCAATAATAAAAAAATATAGGTTATCATTTAAAAAAAAGTCGATGACGTCATAATTTAAAAAAATAAATGATATAAGAAACTGAAAATAGACTAAAAATATTTGCTGAAGTTAAAATTGCTATACCCCTTCGAGATTTTTTCCAAAAAAATTAATATCAACGGAATTACTGAATTTATGCGTTACAGAGTTCAAATAACAAAAATTCATTAAATTGGGAAAATTGCCGGTGTATCACATTAGTTCGATTTTTCACTATTTGTATAATTTCAAAATAAAAACGAATGTGCGTCGATAACTTTCCGTCAAACTTAGGCAACTAGATAAATTTTCCCAATTTAATGAATTTTTGTTATTTGAACTTTAAGACTGCTTTTCTCGATTTTTTTCAAATATAACATACTGAAAATTTTATACGGTCGGAACCGGAATAAAAATTACTACCAAAATCAATAATAAAAAATATAGGTTGTCATTTAAAAAAAAGTCGATGACGTCATAATTTAAAAAATAAATGACATAAGAAACTGAAAATAGACTGAAAATATTTGCTGAAGTTAAAATCGCTATACCCCTTCGAGATTTTTTCCAGAAAATTAATATCAACGGAATTACTGAATTTATGCGTTACTTAATTTCCACACTGTATATGTTTTTCCATATACTGCGATAATATATTATTTTGTCAGTATATTGTGCTTAACAACGTAATCACTATGCATGGTTAGGTTTAGGTTATGTTAGTTTAGTTTTATAATTTATTAGATACGATTAAATATAAGAATAATTTTATTGATTAAATTTCGCCGCTTCGGTGTTATAATCTTGTATTATACATTCAAATAAAGACATTTATTGTCATATTTTTATTATTTTATTAAAATATTCTGACTACTTTCTGATTACAGCAAAAAAATATAATCTTCAGGCATTCAAGCAGTTTTATATAAATGTAACATAGCGGAAAGCTAAATATTCAAGAATAATAAAGATTGGGAAAATCGAACATCTTTGACAATTTTTTTGAAGATTGAACTAAAATGGTATTAATACGCCCCAAATAATGTTGTTGTCCTCAAGTCATATCAATAGACATACATAGATTAAAACCAGAAATATGGCAAATTACACATAATACTTATTACAACAAAATCTAAAACAAGATGCATAGAATAAAAGTCGACCTAATAAGTCCAAAATAATTATTTCTTCTAATCGTTTAAAAGAGAAAAAAATCAAAGAACAGTCGATAGGGACAGGGAATTGTATATTTTTTAATTGTTTCTTTCACATAGATCGATGACAAATGCTAATGTACTGGATACTGGGCTTAATGATAATACTTTTATGATATGCAATATTTTTACCTGAATTTACGAATTGATAGTCAAAATGCTTTTGAAGTTAATTTCGCGGAGGCATTGAAATTGTATACACTATCTTAACAAACAGCTTTAATTATTGAACACAGCGTAAGATTTATTCTATTAATTTTCCATCATGTCAGTTGAAGGTCACCATTGCATGTATTATCTGTGTGAGAATAATTTTTATTTGACTATAATCCATTTACTGATGTTATGCATCTGACAACCGGAACTAACATACTATTTAATGTCATAAGCCTGTGCCTGTGTTTCGAAATTAAAGAAACTATTGTACAATACGATTTTGTTAAAATTTGTTTCAAGGTTCACAATAAAGCCATACGAGCGCTATCCAGGTACTACCGGTATACTTGGTTAATACCAATAATTACAACTATATATATTTGAACGAAATCGTGGTTTGAACTCAATCTTAGGAGATCGATCATGGTTTGCGGTAACATGCTGTAGTTATAAATTACAAAGTTATAGAGAAAATTTTCTGTTATGAGATAACATACTGCCAAATACTTTAAATCAAGCACCAAAACTTTATTCACTGTGCCGGCGACGTCCCAAATATGAGTCTTAATTTTGCGATAATTTACCGAGGCTTCACTGCAGATTTTGACCAAAGTTTTTCAAATGATTGCTCTTTTTTAACTACTTACTTAAAGTCGCTTTATTTCCGTTACCAAGATCAATCACCGATGCCAGGAGATAAGTTTAACAGTGTTTATATTAAGCACTGTACCTAGACATTTTGCCAAACCTCCACTTTGTCATGGGATAGGGATCTTTTACGTGCTCACATCGCAGATACATGGAACCCACAGGTTTACATCCCTTTCGAAGACTACCTAATCGACTAGTCCTGCACCGTTTTGATCCGGGCGGTCATCTCTCTTTTGGATGATTTAAAGGAATGTATGGTGATTACTTTTTTCTATAAGTAGACACTCATATCATTTCAAAGGAAGAATCACATTTGAAGTTATTACTTCAGTGGAAATACTTCCCTAAGACATATATTTTTATAACTTAAGACAGTCACCGTTTCATTCCGATTGAACACTACCAGTTTTGTGCGTTCAGTACGAGTAATGCCACCCCAGACCGTCAACGCAGGTTGACGTCACCAAATGCTACCCTTGGTGAGTTTTCTTCATTGTACCTGTCACCAGTGCTATCCAAAGCATCAGATCGGTACAGATTGATTTTGCATTCATCTGTGAAGAGGCAGTTGAACTAGTTTTGTATGATCCAATTAGCATACTGTTCTGCCTATGTCCGCATTACAACCCAATGTTGCGCTTCAGCAATTGACAGGCAGCATAACGTCTTGCTCGTAGCCCATGTTCTTCTCGTTACCTTTCGGTCTGAGACGACAGCTTATTATGTTTGTGAAAATGAAAGTGAAAATCAAATTTCATTAGTGTTTTCAATAAGAAAAATCGGCTGCATTTGAACGAGCAAGCGAAACAAATTTGCTTTAATGTTTACAATAGTCTTTTGAAGCGACGAGCTAAGGACCCTAATTTGTATGATTTAGATGTACTAGGTGAAACAGCATCTCTGACTAACGTTCTCCGTCCCACAATACACAAAGAAGGTGCCCTCCCAAGAAAACAACGATCCGACGCCGATCAATCGAAAACTCTGGACCCATCGTTAGCAAAACTTTTAAGAACTTTAGTTCACGACGCGTATCAGAAAAATTAAATTCCAACTATTGACATGGTAGACAGAAAATTAAAAGAAATGGATTATCATCTAAAATATACCAAAAGAACTTCAGGAACTTGTCTGAGAAAAATTGGATTTAAATATCAAACTATTAATAAAAGCATGGCAATTATGGAAAGTAGACGAATAGTGGATTGGCGAAATTCATATTTAGAAAAGATAAAAGAACTCAGAAGGGAAAATAGATCAATTTATTATCTAGATGAAACTTGGTATGACACTCATGACACCGTAAAAAAAGGATGGACTGATGGATATAGGAAATATCAACCAATCTTATTGCCCCCTAATAAAGGGACGCGGTTGATGATATTACACTGTGGATCAGTTGATAGATAAGTTGAAAATGAATTGAAACTGTTCGGAAAAAACATAGAAGACTATAACGTGAATTACCACAAGAGCATAGAGAGAGAAATGTTTGAGTAATGGATTGAAAACGCTTGTAGCTATTTAGTCGGTACCAAATATCGATGGTTCGAATCCATCCCGGAGCAAGTTAGAAATTTTATTTGTACGTTGTTTTGGATTAAAATGTGATAGAACTGTCGATGTCCTAGATGTGGTTCGGACTCCACAATAAACTGTAGGGCCTCTTCTTTCTTTAATCAACACAAAATCCTAGGATTTTCTAAAAGTTACTTCGGTGACTTGAGAGGCGGTAAAGAAAACATTAAGAAAACATTTTTAAGTTGTCCAGTAGTTTATACTGAGAAAGGTTCTCAGGCAAGCGGTATAATCTCATTTGTTACTTCACCACACAGCAGTTACTACTAATATATGAATTCTAGATGGTAATACACACCGAAAACGCTACGCTGATGAGGGGCAATAACTCCGAAACACGTGTCCGTAGCTGCATAGTTGTTTTTTTTTTTGGGATATGGCACTAAACCTTCTTTGTTTTATTTTGAACCCCAATAAATCTATCTTGTTTTGTTTGTATGTGCCAGGTGGAAATGAGCAGTACACATAAAGCTCTGTGTGTTGACTGTGCTCATCGAGGCCCCATATGTGGTACATGGGAACATGAAGGCACTAATTGAGTACTGTGTACTGTACTTTCCAGCCTTATTTTAGTTCTTGTTCCTGATGTATCTCATCGTAGATCCAATTCCTTAGCTACGCTGATAAGGGGCAATAATTCCGAAACACGTGTTCGTAGCTGCATAGTTTTTTTTTTGGGGATATGGCACTAAACCTTCTTTGTTTTATTGTATATTACCCTTGCCGGGCACCCTGTCAGTTACAGACCGTATGGTGGCGATGCACAGTGTTTCAAAAACGATTAATTTTGGTCAAAAATAAAAAAAGCAACTTTCCTGAAATCAAACCAAATTATATGGAAATGCTAGTACGACAATTACAGTACTCAGATATGGAAACATTTGCCACTATAAAAATTTATTCAATCATGCATAAGCCTTTAAACAGCGAAGATCTTTAACTGTTTTCTGTTGTGCAATTAATGGTAAAATAATCCCTTTCCAATTCTCGGAATTGGGGACGTTCAAGTACTTGAGTAACAATTCAAAAGAAGCTGAAGGTATGTATTTGAATGTGCTTATGATATTTTGTAAATACGTTAATCCGTTTTCTTGTGTTAAAATTTTAATTAACTGCTTGCAGGAATACATTGTTTTTTTTATTTAAATTTTTTAATTGAGATAAAAAATGTCCACATTTGTCCGCAATTATTGAGTACACATTTAACTTGAGGTATGTTGTTTAAGAGCACATTTTGCTTTTAGCCGCTTTTTCGTTAGAAAAACATATCTAAAGACTGGGGCTGATTTTACAGAATATTATGCCTAATGTATTTTCTAAAAAAAAAAAAAAAGAAGATTTATAATACAAAACGCATGTTGTTCGTCAAAAAATGTCTGTAAAATTATGGGATTTCCGGAAGAAGTCAATAAAGCAGAACGGAGATCACTTCTCGAAAAAAATTAGTAATATTTGCTTTAAATTCGCATCACAATGGGGACAATCTGGGCGGCAAAATTTGAGATTTCCTGCATGAAATAAAACATTGTTGAGTAGTGTACTTTAAGAAAACACTAAGAATTATTTGGAAATATCTACATCAACACATCAAGTTCGATGTCGACCAGGATCTCAAATTTTCTATCTGAAAAATTACGAAAATTAAAACGAATCTAGACTTTTAGTAAGTTCTGATCCGTCATTACAAGTAGATGAAGATAATGCATCACAAGATGAACTTTAATCTTATATTTTTACTAATCTTATTATTGTGTTTATTTTTTTTACTAAATTTGACATCAAATTAATTTTGTGAATTATATAAAAAAATAATAAATATATTTATCTGTGTATTTATTTATTTATATATTCTTTCTGCAACCGTCTCAAAGTTAATTGTTTTTGGTAAGTTTTTTGAGTAGAAAATACAACTTTTTAGTAGTCTAGCCCGGTAACGTGACATAAGGGATTGGTAAAGTTTTACTGATCCCTTTTATCACTTTTCGTTGACAACAATATGGTAGGTACCTAATTAACCACTCTAGAAAACAGCGTCTGAAATCTGTCAGTTGAATTTATTAAATTTTGTTTACAAAAGATTTCAGGTTAAAAAGTGTTTTGAGAGTAGCTAAAATGGTTGCAGAAAAAATATTGTATGCAAGTTACGCAACTCACTCGGAAAGTTTCATTGCTGGGCTCACCAGCTTCCAGAACTCGCTGGCTCTCGCCCAGTAGAGAATCACTTTCCGGTATTGTTATGTAAATAACTATTATACAGTGTATAATATTAAACAACATTTTAAAAATCATTTTGGTATTTCATATTTATTAAAAATTGGAAAAAAAAAATTAAAAATGTGTATTTTTGTATACCTACAAGGGTTAATAGTTTTATTAATAATCGATATATTTATAGAATATCTCATTTTCATCCAAAATTATGTCTTTCTTGTCAAAATAGTAAAACTTTAACGTTTTATATTTTTGGCCAAAATTAACCGTCTTTGAATCACTGTGCGACGGGGCAATTGCTAGGTCGGGCAGAACGAGGTCGGTTCGGGCTTAAATCTAGAAAATTTAAAACAGTACAACACTTAAAGAACAATAACATTTTTAAATCGTATAATAACTTTTGATTCAACGACGCGACGCATGCAAAAGCATGTAAAAATAAAAAGTAAACTGTAAAAGATATGTGTATATAAATTTCGAATTTTGATGGTGTTACGGCGAGTCAGGTTGCTGCAGTAAAAGGGTCGCCTCTAAATAATACACAACTGGGGAGCGGGAATGTCTAACTCCACTTATTTTTAGGTATTTTAATAATAATTCATGAAAATAATAATGTGCCGCAATTTATTTATGGTTGGTTTATGATTTTGAATAAATTTAACATCAGCCTGTGTGCATGAAGTGGAGAGTTAATAGAAAATATTAGCATCCAAGCTGGTATTCCTACTAACTGTCAAACATTGTAGAATGCTGGGGCGACATGACATATTTCAACTCATATTTAGGATCCAAATGATGAATTTGTCGAACGTGTACATTTCTATTACAGAACAGAGTGCACTCACTCATCGCCTTAATACTATGCTTAATAATTGTCACTTTACCAAATATCCTTTCTTTCGCAAACAGAAAAGTTATGGAATTAGTGGCTCAATCATGTGTTCGCAGAATATATATGTTTTTGCTTTTATAATCAAAGTAAATGTGTACCTCCATTCCCGGTACTGTCGTGGAATAATAAATACCTTCGTCTTCGAGAAGTGTCGTTCAATAAAGAAATATGTTACATAAATCATATTCTTATGGAATTAAGTGTGACCGAATCGATTACTTCACATCGATTAATTACTTTTAGACATTAAATAAGACTTATTGTATTATAACAATTATTATTCTTATTACAAATTTTTTGCCATGCCTACCTATTATATTTTTCTTCATTTTGCGTTAATATTAATTACTTTGGTAATAATTTACATGTTTCATTATATTACGTAACTAATTACACAATTACAAAAATATTGATTTAATTAATATTATGCTTTAATATTTTCTAATCATAAATATGACTTGTTCACCTCACAAGTTTATAATATATGAAGTTTTTAAAGTGCAGGTGTGCTTGCATTTAAATAAAGAAGTAAATGAGCAAAACTAGGCAAAATAGAAAATAAAACACAAATTAATCGGAATATTTTTCCAACTTTTTTCGTAAGGAACAAATGTGTTGCCTATAATGGACCTATACGGTAATTTTTATTTTTATGTACGAATTATATGAAAATACGTTTAACTGAAAAACATATATTTGAGATTTATTTATCTAAAAAAATTACGAGTTTCGTTTTTAACTTCTCATTTATGTACTTATATTGTGTTGATACTGTGTTATGTTGATCTACGACATTTCAGAGTCAGTTTTGACTTGATAAGATAATTCCAGGATTCTCTCTGCAATTGCTGCACCTAAAGGAAGGTATCACGTTGCAGCCTCATCTCCGACATAAAGCTTGATTAGGTGGGAAAAATAGGCCAATATCAAAGTTTACTTGTAGTGCATTCCTTAGTTTCATTAACAGAGCGGGAGTTGCGGGAAGAGACATATTATACAATGTTTCTTAATTTAGATTGATAGATATACTTTATTTGTTCACTTGTAGCAAATAGCTATTAATGTAACGAGATTATTATGTGATTTATAATAATCGAGGACGTCACCTGGCAACGTTCGAGATGGTATTAATCACATAATAATCGAGTTACATTCAAAGCTTTATCGTATCATTGACAACGATGACGTGAAAAAATCAGCAACTTTGGTTGTCATTTTAGCGTGCCATAAAAATTAAGATAGTCTTAATTACGACAAACTTTGGCGAAATCATGGAAGATATTGATATTCCTGAAAATATACTTGCTGCTGCTACACTGTAAGATTAGATTTGCTTCCGGATAAATCAAAAATCCATTACGAAAAAGAATATCTTCAGTTTTGTGAGTGGCGAGATAGAGAACAGGTTCAACGTGCTGGAGAAACGGTAATACTTGCTTATTTTGTGAAACTCTCAAATCAATACTCCCCGTCATCTTTGTGGCCTAAATATTCTATGTTACGAGCTTGTTTGGAGTTGAAGGAAAGAGTGGAAATCGACAAGTATGGCGCTTTGGTATGATTCATTAAGAAAAAAAAAGTGAGATATAGAGCAAAAAAATCGAAAGTATTCACAAAGTGAAAATTTTAAAAAAAGGCATTGATGAAAAAGCTTTATAGATATCTAAAATTTTATTTAGCATTTCTTTCTGCCTTACCATTTTTAGTATCTTCGCAGTTAAAATACATTTGAATCATATATTAATGGGATTTTAATTCTTTATTATATACATTTTTACTAAAAACAACTAAATAGCAGATAAAGATTAAATATATTTGCCAGGTCTATAAATAACTTAAAATTATTTATTTTTCTGCCTACGTCCTTTATAACTAGATTTATTGCCGATTTCGTTTAATACGTTTACGGTAAGTGCAACTTTACGATGCAGTACTTTGTTTAATAAGAATCCTTGAAGTTTCAACAATAAATTTAGTACCTACGAGGTAAAATAAATATTCATCTGAATATATGCAACTAAACGTTAACACCCATAATGAGTAACTCGTGCTTGGATTGGAAAAACTCAATAATCAATGCAAATGTGCAACAATTATACCATCCATATTTGCATAGGATTAACGTCCACGCCCATTAAATTTATTTATGTGGATTTAATATGACTGTGCCTATTCGACTGTATAATATTTTTTGTTATTACAGATATCTTGTCAAGCTATTTATATACAAATACATTAATATTTCTCGCTTGAGTGATTTTGCGAAAATTAATGGCCAAATTTTATAGTTTAATGTTACTTAGGTTGTAATAAATTTCATGCATGATTAAATGTTGAATTTGTAAGATATTTCACGGTTCAATGGGACAAACTTGAGTATATATCGAGATTTAATCACTAAATCGTTACTTTGTCATAATATTTTTGTTCATAGATTAGATTCATTCACTGAACTGATTGTATTTGGTAAGGGACAGAACGACAATTAAACCAGTTTTTAAATCTACTAAGTTCATTTAATAAAAAAAATGCAATTTACGTTAGAAATTAAAAATAAAGATAGCTTCAACTTTTTAAACGTTAACATGTAAAATAATAATAAATTCCTAGAATTTGAGATATCGCCAACCCACTTATACAGACACGGTAATTCACAATAGTTCCAAACAGTCACTACAAATAAAACTGTCACTATTCCATAGTTTCGTTAACTGCCTATTAACATTTCCTTTATGCCAGGAAAGTTTTGAAAAAGAAGTAAAAATAATTAAAAACATTGCCAAAAATAATTCATACCAAGAGAGTTTGAATGATAATTTAATATCTGCGAAACAAAAGATAAATATTGTTAATGATTATATTATCATTCAGAAGTCCCCCAGAGAAATTATAAATGTAACAATAAAGTTAGTTGTAGTTAAACAGTTTAGGATGTAAAACGATTTCCGTAAATAAAAATAATATTGGAGGTATTCTATTAAATAATGATGATAAACCAAAAAAATTGCAAGAATGTGGAGTATAGGAACTAAAATGTTCTGACCGTGATGTTATATATATTGGACAAACTGGTCGAAATGTAAACAAATGGATCGAGGAACATAAAACATGTATTTGAACAGTATAGCACCACAATGTATAGAAAATAATCGTTTCATAGAGTTGGATAAGATCGACTTGCTTCATTCAAAGAATAAAGGTAAAAAATTAGATTTATTAGAAATATTTGAAATTAAAAAAGCAGTAAAAATTAATAAAAACGTAACAAATGATCAAAGTTTACCGGTCACGATATTTTAGACAAAATAGTATAAGTTAAAGAAATTCCCATCGTTTCATACCATAGAATTTTATACTTTACAATTGTATTGTACTGTCCCGATGTGATATGCAAGTAAAGAACACAATTTAGAATCTAGTATCATCTGTGCTATTGAGAAAAGCTTAAAAAGCCGAAACACGTGTAGTGTTTTAATAAAATATTTTTGAAACATTTGGATGGATTTGGATTAATTTACGTATTTTTGTATAAACATTATAAATAAACATAATACACTACATGAATTAGACAATTTCCAAATTCTAAAGTAGAAGCTGTTATACTACAAAAAATTATGGAACAACATGCAGACAGAATAATAAGTATGGAATTTCTACAAAGACCTGCTGTTTTCAAATATATGTAATCTGATCTGTAGATTTAAAAAAGTACTGACCAAATGAGTGCAACCCTGCACGAACTATTAAGTTTTCAATAAATGTGTATTTCTTGTCAAAAAAAAAATGAAGATGCTTAGTTAGAGATGTAGGGTGTTTAAGTAAAATTAATAAAATGGTGACGTTAGTTAGTTGTCTAATTTATGGAATTTAAAATTTGGTGAATCAATATTTTTTAGAAAATTTATTGGAGAATAACCTTAAACGCGCCATCAAATACTATGACAATATTTTATACACTGATCCATTGACTTTTTAAACGTTTACTAATAGTTACCAAAAAATGATACACAGGGTGATGTTATCGGCACTGAGAGCAACATTATAAAAATTGAGTCTGGTCTGAAATTTTTTCAAAGTGAATTATGATTTTGATTGGACCAAAAGAGTATAATATTTAAACTTTATTCAAGTATTTAAAGCCGGTCCAGAAATATGGCAGACTACAGTTTTTATAAAAAACTATAAAACGATTAATATTCAAGGATAAGTTTGGGGGTGTTTTGAACTTAGCTAAGTGTACTCTATCTCCCATTACTTTATATTTCTATAAATCTGGCACACTCTGTATAGTCCAGTCAAGTTGGGAAAACAATTATTTAAAAATTTAAATTTGAAACCTTTATGTTGCGGCACCTGTACAATGACTTTTCGTTTGTTTCAATGCTGTCTTTTGAATTGACTAAAAATTGTAGTTTATTTCCCATGAACGAACCTATAACTTTAAAAATATTACCAATACCACGGATGAAATGAGAATCGTATGGAATCCATACAAATTTTGAAATTTGGATAGGTTTAATGGAGGAATATGTTTTAAACTGTGTGTCATTCCATGCAGAACACCTGTAATGTAAAGAGATTTCGAGGGTGAACTAGACAACGAACCCTTTTTCCAAATTCTCATTTAAAAGAAATGTTGGTGTAGACTTTCACAACCATTACATAAATGACGATGATTTCTCAAGCGTTGCCGTACTGTTTCCTTTGTCTTTGTTCCTGAGAGTGCCCAATTAACGTTTCATTCGTTATTGCAGAGGCATTATCACACAGAGAAAAGGTGTCTTGTCGAATTTGCACAACGTTGTGAAAAAATGTTCCTTTAAACAATTATTAGACCAATTTGAAGTGGAATTATTTACAGTTTGGATAAAATGTCATATATAATAGCCCTTAATTATATTTCCTGATTAAATTTGGTTTATTATACAGAGTATTTTCTAGAGTTAATATCACACAACAAGAAAACTATTATAATAATATTTCGTAAATTCTGTAGAGTAAAGGGATGCGGATTCATTGGCCTGCATTAGTATGAAATAATAAAATAATAATAAAGATGAAATAATTTGATTAAGAATACCTCCAGTATTTAAATAAATGCTCTTTCACTTTGATAAATACCCAAAAAAAAATTTGTTTTACTCAACAGATTTTATGAAAACACATTAATAGTTTTTAGGAAGTAAAGAAATATACTAATGAAAAAGTTTTACACTCTCGGTATACAGGAATTTGTTAAATTCAAACACATTTTGTTGCTGGAAGCATATAGATATACATTTGGATTAGTCTAACGATGTTTGTTTGTCTATCTGTTGCTTTGCTTGTTTTTAATAAGAACTCACGGAATTTGAATCATATTCCATATTAAATATTTTTCTTAATATATTAATAATTTCCAGACCACAATTTAAATACTAAGTAAAAATTTTTGGGTTATTAGGTCCAATGTAATTAAAACACTACTGTATTAACTTGCCGACGTTTCGGTATAATTTATTACCATCCTCAGGGCACTGTAAGATATAAATAAATTGATTGTAAGTTATTCTATAACTATATGGGTAATAAATTCTAATCCAAATTAATAGTGAAGAAATAATATTGAACAGTTAATTAATTATTCTATAACAGATTGTAGGAAACGTACTTATTTTAGACACTTCAATTATTATTTAGAATTAGTTATAGGTCAGTGATATATAAAAATTATAAACAAATGCTCACATTAAAATTTAGTGTTTCTCGTGCATAAAAAACATAATGGCAGGGACATACTTCGTAGCTAAAATATTGAGTTTATTGAAAAATACTCAGTATATCGACGCATACAGAAATGAGAACTGTTTATATACTTCTTGAAATGTGTGTTATTCTCATCGAGGCTGTAACACTAATGAGATTATTTTTTAGCACTGTTAAACTTACTGTAGCTAAGGGATGAATAAGTGTTTGGGAACTAAAATGGTTGTTTATATAATAAGTAAACAAGCTTAAAGTAGAAAGGAACAATGAAAGATGTAAATAGGTTGATAATTTTAAAATTCATTGTTCCTTTCTACTTTAAGCTTGTTTACTTATTATATAAACAACCATTTTAGTTCCCAAACACTCATTCATCCCTTATCAGCAGTAAGTTTAACAGTGCTAAAAAAATAATCTCATTAGTGTCACAGCCTCGACAAGAATAACACACATTTCAAGAAGTATATAAACAGTTCTCATTTCTGTATGCGCCGATATACTGAGTATTTTTCAATAAACTCAATATTATAGCTACGAAGTATGTCCCTGCCATTATGTTTTTATGCACGAGAAACACTAAATTTTAATGTGAGTATTTGCTTATAATTTTTATATATCACTAACCTATAACTAATTCTAAATATTAATTGAAGTGCCTAAAATAAGTACATGTTTCCTACATCTGTTATAGAATAATTAATTAACTGTTCAATATTATTTCTTCACTATTAGTTTGGATTGGATTTATCACCCATATAGTTATAGAATAACTTACAATCAATTTATTTATATCTTACAGTGCCCTGAGGATGGTAATAAATTATACCGAAACGTCGGCAAGTTAATACAGTAGTGTTTTAATTACATTGGACCTAATAACCCAAAAAATTTTTACTTAGTATTTTTCTTAATATTGTGTCATACATTCAATTCGATAAATGTGGTACCACCAGAAGTGGTACTAAAAGATTTTAGTTTTACGAGTTATGCTGCAAAAATTTATGATATTTTTTCTAGAATAAAAAATGATATGATATATATATATAAAATAAAAAGTATTTTTTAAATACGTTTGTCACATATTTTGAGTAATGTCTAAAAATTAAAAATACAAAAGCAACGTGACATTTTATTGATATACAAATTTGAGCTAGATACGGTTATAATACATTTTTATAAGAAAGTTATATGCCATGAAAACATCTGATATTTTTACTTTAAAAATAAACTTGCATAAGTAATAAAATTTATTTTTATTGCCCTTTAAGCGAAGATACTGAGCATCTAAATTAGGAATTTGTTGACATTTTAAATCATGCAAATCTGTATTTATAATAAACAGGTTCATTTTTGGATTCTAAATATATTATTACTTTAAATAGACAATTTAACTGCCTTTCCCTATTTATTATTTAATAAATTATATCATGATAACTTGCGTGTCATGTTTAGTTACTAACTTCATTCGGCTATTCGCGTAGTCTAGTCTGTAAAAATACAGCAACGAGTTTCAAAGCTTTCGAATCTCAACATTAGCATTGGAATCTGAATATTGAATCTATAATGCAGATGTTGTATGAGAATCATTAGTAAATCGGATCATAGATGTTGTTTTGGGATTGACAAGATGGTAAGGTGATGACATGCTTATGTATGCCATTGTAGTGTCATTTAGGAGTGAGAATATACTGACTCACACTGATTTAATTATCTGATGTCAAAGAACGAGTGGGCTTGGAGCTTCTTTATAGCGTCTACTACTGGACCTTGTAACTTTTTGGTTTATTACTGCACCGTTTGACGCACCAACTACCGATTTCATTTAGATAACACCCCACAGGCCGTGTTAACTACTTATGCTATGGAAAATATATGTTCATAAATATCTAAGAGACATTATTATCAGTATTTACACTTGCATGTATGCAGAAGCATATAAATCCAATTTTATAACATAATGGAACCTTTACGACGTCATATATATTCCTTTATTAAAAATAAACTAGAATTTTCTTGTATTTGGAAATATATAGGTAAGTCTTAGAAATATATAGATGAACTGAAGATATGGAGGATGCTGTTATTGCTATCATTCTGTTACTCTTAAGGTTAACTAATATTTAATTACTGTTTACAGTTTATTTCTAGCGGATATTACATATTCATATACTTTAAATATATGAAGGAAATTTGCTTTTTTATGTTTAAAAAAAAATGTTTATTAGAAACTCTACATATGTGTAGAATTGCCTAATGTACAATAATTTTAATTTATAGTGTTTAGTTGTATGTAAGCTATGGAGTTTGTTTTTGAACGGACGTTGTCAAGAACAACGTCAACAAATAAGGAGACGTAAGGAAGAAAAAGCGGAGTTTTTTGGAGATAGAAATTTAGTGCTGAGGAGCTGACGATCCGTGGAAAGTGTTAATGCCAGGTTGGAGCTGACAATTGGCGCTGGATCGATAAGTTTTGACGAGTGGAAAGCTGTAGAAGTGTTTATTAGAGGTTGGTGAAAAGTTTGACCCATAAAAGCTCCGTTTTATGGCCTTATATGTATATCCCTGAACCTGTTATCTAATATAATAAATTTTGTCTAGAGAAAACAGTCCACATTTATTATTCACCTGATGCTCTTACTCACACCCTGATTTCATTATTAACAATTTGTTAATAAATAGTGAAATTAGTTCGTTTCATAAATCGGGTAATCTACACATGTTTCGGCTTTTTATATCTTTATCAAGACTACAGGGCATTACTGATTAGTAAAATTTGTGTTCATTGCTTATATAACCACATCTGGTACCTACTATAAAACTATTGTAAAATATATTTTTATAAGTTGGTAATGTCCATTATTCTTTAAATATAAATTATTTTATCTAAAATATGATGACCGGTAAAAAATTGTTGTTCATTTGTTAAATTTATATTATTTTAACAGCTTTACTTATTTCTAATTGTTCTAATAAATCAAGTCTCTTTCCTTTCTTTTCCGAATGGAGAAATTTAACATTTATTTAAATCTATAAAATGACTGTTTTCTATGCAATGTGTTGACATGCCCGTGTTATATATATTGTTTACAATAGGTTTTTGTGTTGCTCGAATCGCCTTTTGCCATTTCTTCCAGTTTGTCCAATGTATATAGCATTGCAGTCACTACATTTTAACTCACACACTTCTGTTTTTTGTAACTTTTCAGTTTTGTCTTTATTATTTATTAACGTTTTACCTAAATTGTTCTATATCCCAAATCGTCAAGTTTATTACTATCTCTATTGCTGATTTTAGGCCTATAATTAATACATTTATATATCTCATTGCATTGCATGTGAGGAACCGGCATAAATCTCTTTATACAAATTTTTCTTTTGTTTGACTTTTTATTAGATTATCTATTAGGCTTTCTTTATGGCCATTGGTTTTTGCAATTTCTTTAATTACATTAACTTCTTTTTTTAAAAATCTCTTCGCTAAATAGAAATGTTAATAGACGATGTATGTAGCTGTGGAATAGTGCTATTTTTATTTGCAGTGATTGTTTAGATTTACTATGAATTACTGTATCTGTGCAAGTAGGTTTACGATAAATGTCATACTCTAAGCTATTGTTGATATTTTTTATATTAATCTCTAAAAAGTTTAAGTCCTCGTCAATTTCCATTTCTAATGTGAGTTGAATTTTTTTAATAAATGAATTTAGAAGAATTTATTTAACTGCCTTTCTATACCTTTCCAAATGCAAAACACATCGACTACATAAAGGGGTCCAGAAAAATATGTTTTCCACTAAAACGTTTTTTGTATTAAAAAGAACATTTTCAAAAGGGGACATAAAAATTTCAGCTAGTAAGGGAGAAATAGGTGAACCCATTGGTAATCCTTCTAATAATTTATAAATTTCCCCATTAAATTTAAAATAATTTTGGTTAGTACAATTTTTAATCATTCAATTTAGTTGATTTTTAATGTCACTGTCAATATTGGAGTTATTTATGTTTGTCTATTATTTTAAATAATGTCTGCAAAGGGATTGGAGTAAAAAGACTTTTTACGTCGAACGAAACTAATTTGACGTTACCAAGAACTGTGAGATTTTTTACTTTTTCTATAAATTGAAAAGAATTTTTAATAGATTCAAAATTTGTGAGGGAAGGTAATAAGATATTTAATTCCTTGCAAAGTTTAAACGATGGGGCGTTTACATAGGATACGACTGGTCTAATGGTATACCCATTCTTTATGAATTTTGTCCATAAAATAATGGCGGGAAAATGTTTAAAACATCAAACAGCAAATTTCCTTCATGAATTTAAAATATTTCATAATGTTTCACAAGGAGCCAACCGCAGATTGAGTTCAGTGTATATTCATATAATTTTATTGGGAATAACGCTAAGTTAAAGAATAATAAAAAAAGAATAATTTCCGTGAAAATCCATTTCATGTCCATTGATGCCATACATGTTGGTCAATGTGGACCTCTCAATCTGGGACTTTCTCGCATTCTTAGGAATCTTGCAAGTGCAATTTCTCGAATTTTGATTATTGCTCCGTTGCTGAGAAGAAAGATAAGAACAAAAAAGAAGACGACATGAAGAAAGAGAAGAACAACAAAGAAGATAAGAAGAAAAATAAAAAGAGAAAATAAAACTTCAGGAAGAATTAAATAAAGTGGCGAGTAGAAGGAAGAGAAGAATTGAAGCAAAGCCTAGATGAATAGCAGGCAGCCATCTTCTCACTAACTGAAAAATTTAAAGATGTAATGGAAAACGTCAGCAATTCGCAGAGAAAATAGGTGAAGTCGAAGGACAAGTCAGTGAATTTAGAGGAAAATTTGAGGTGGAAATAACTGGAATTAAAGGAAAATTCATTGAAGTCAAAAGAAAAGTCAGTGAAGTTGAAGGAGAGCCTGAAACAACAATAAAATATAAGGGCGGCCAGTTGGTACTGTCGTCTGGTACTAAGTTACAACTCCCTTTCTTCTAGCCTATCCTGATGCACCAATGGAGTTATAGAAACAGATCAGTTAAAGCGTTTATTGATAGAGTAAGGAACCAGAAGATTAGACAAATCCTTAAGTTAGCCAGGTACAAACGAATTTGTGAGACTAGTACATACACTTGACATTGTGGCTGTCTATAAGGTTACCATACATTTAAACCAGAGTAAGGTTTGTGACTGTGGAATAGGCCCCGGCAGAAAAAAACATGGATGCCGTTTCATCCGAGATACAAAATTTGATCAAACATCTACTGACAAAACAAAATTCCAGCAGAAATAAGATAAATAACAAAGTAGTGGGAGGTTGATTGGTGGTGTCCGTAATTAAAAGTGTGACAAATTGAGCCATATTAAAAAGAACTATCGAGAGGCAACATTGTCCAAAATACAAAAGACCATATAACTAGAAACACGAATCTCCAGTCGAAACAAGAGTAACAACAAAGTAGTGGGAGACCGAATGGAGGTATCCGCTGTTACAATAAATGTGGCAAAGTGGGCAATATCAAAAGTAACTGAAGTCAGCGTAGCCCTGAAATTGTAAATATCGCAGTAATCGAAAAAAAGCAGGAGAACTGGTGGGATGGCACCTCAGAGGCTGTGCTGGTTAATAGAAATGCAAATGCCCTTTTTGAGAAGACTGTGTCAGAATGACTGCAAGCCATGCACCGTGTGGAAAAACAGCAAGTGCTAATCGTGAACACCGTTTAACTTGACGTTAATGGTGATTGGACAGAAGAGACATTAAGGGAAAGCAGTTAAACGACAAGGAACGAAACTGGTCCTATTCTGAAATGAATAGGAAGAGAAATCCAACCCAATCAGAACTACATTTCAGGCAAAGCGATGATGCTGAAGGCCTTTTTGGGCACAATGGGTCTTTTGTACTAACAAAGTTTCTCATTTGCTATAAAGCAAGCAACTTCTTGATACATTTTTTGTAATAGTCTTATGTCAGACTTAACCCCGGGCGTAACTTATCTATTTCTAAATGCAATAGCAACTGTAAAATTACTGCGCACAATGCGCAGCCATAAATATATTACGCATGTGCAATTGCCGGGGACATCCAGTGATATTCACGGACATCCATTGACATCCACGGACATCAATGGATATCTATGAATATCCACTGACATCCACTGTTATCCAATGGCATCCACTGTCATCCAATGGTATCCATTGTCATCCAATAACATGCACGGACATCCACGATTAGTTTGCACCTCAAAATAAACCATAACAAATAAAGTAGAAGCAATTAATTATGTTTTTATATTTGGTAACATCCAGAAATAAATGAATTCGCGCCAAAAATTTATTTTAAACAATATTTACGTTGCAATTGTTTTTTTGTCATTCTATTTCATTAATCTACTATTTATATCGCAAATAAAAATACAGAAGTAGCAATTTCCTTGATATTTTTGGGTGTATTAAAAAAATACGCCACTCTTGACTTCTTCATATTGCTTAGGGTCGATGATGTGTAAGTTGAATTTAAAAACTTGCTATTATATTGAACCACAAAGACACATTTTTAGTCAGGAATTTAGTACAAACATATTGTATGTAATGTTAGACATATAATAGACTAAACGTTTGTGAAGTTTACAACTTCACACCTTTATTGTCTGAATTTCAAACTATTTCAATACCTATTATCGTTTCGACAATAACAGCTCAGCCACCTTTGTTGGCAAACAAAAGTTTGGGAACAGTTTTTCAACACGTATTCTTAATTTTTTTATGAACGTTGTAGGCGGTTACTTCAGCTTTAATTTATTCTCTGCAAAAAAAATATCTATAAAGTATAAGATAAGTTTCTGATTAACTGAGCAGGTTTGCTTATACCCTATCTTTACGAGGTTTTCAAGAATATTTTTTTTTATTTAAAAGAGTTAATAACCCACATAATATGACTCATTAGCCTTTCCGAGAAAGCAAAAGTATTATCAGTTAATACATTTTTACTTCAGTTTAAAAATATGGATAATATGTTCTGGTCTTTAACTTTTCTCATACAAATACAATTTATCAATTTCTTGAGGAATTTAATTTAAAATCTTAATTATGTGATCAAAGAATGGAAAACGTAACTGCATTCAAATGGTTATAAAATTTATGTTATGCTGTGTTCCAAAATTATGCGACCAAACTCATTCAGTAAGCGTGCTGTAGAAATTGTAATGTTTTAATTGTTGTGATTGTTTGATATAAGTGAATATGAGTGTGCAATTTTATGCATAATGAACAAATCTCTTGTAAACTAACTTGTTTAGCTGTGACGCGTTTTATTTTGACACAATCAGTTGTACAAATTCAGATACGTTTTCGACGAAAATTCAACGTACATATACAGGGTGGGGCAATAGTGCATCAGACTTCGATATCTCGAGTTCTACGACAGCTAGAAAATTTTTAAAAAATTGCAAGTAAACTAGATAAAAAAGTCTATAACGGGAAATTATTTTCGAGGATACAGAGCGAGCCAAAACGAAATTCCAGGACCAGGTGCCTTTTTTTTTAAATGGAATGCTATGTATATCAGTACATTTTTTGAAGCCTCTTTCTAGGCTCTATTCATTCCTATATTATTATTGGCTATCTCCCAACCACTTTGATGTAATGAATTTTTTTGTTGAAATAATGCCATCTGCAGATGGATATTAAAAAAATCATCAGTCACAATTATGGGTTTTAAGAAAAACTTATGTGAATACCAGTTACGAGACATCTAATTAATGTTTTTGAATCATTTTCATTTCCTAAAAATGTACAGGGTGGCCAAAAATTAGTATTCAGTTAAGAACTTTTTAAATTGAATTTTCTCAATTTTTTCAAATGGAACACCCTGTATATTTTTCAACGATGTGATGTAAAAATGAAAATCGAACATTTTTTGTAAGTACTTCCCTATGGCTAATTGCAACCATTTTCGTTTTATAAATAAATAAGTGTCAAATTCAAGAATAAACTTAAAAAAAGAGGTTCCGTCATATAATTCATTAGAAAAATTTATAATAGGTATTCGACGTGTTACCCATTTTGATTGACACAGGTCTTTATGCAATTTTGAAATGAAGCCATTTAGTGGGACCATTACCATTGAAATGAGTAAATAGTATTTAAGCAGTCCTTTACTGTAATGTTTTCTTGTACATTTTTTTTGCTGTTTTCGTTATTCGACAAGCAATAAAACCTCAGTTTGGTATATCATTGGATACCGTTTACGAATATAATTAACGAAACGCAAGATACTCAGGTTGAGAAGTTGTTATTGAATGCATCTAACACGATTGCTCTATTGGATGACTAGGATTTTACAATAGCTTGGAATACTGAAGTACCAACTACATATACATTAGATACCTAATACGTCAATGCTGACGTATTGAACGCGACAACCGAGCTTTTTCGTGGAAGAATAACCAGTGCTTAGGAAACAGAATGCTAAATATTGAAGAAGTCTTCAATAATTATCATACTGACATCTTGCTCCTCTCAGAGAAACTGGCAAAACCAAGAACAAATAAATGTTATTAATATATTCACTCTGGTGAACTCATATTGTCGTAAAACAAAGGTCACGATGGGGTGGCAGTGTATAAAAACAATAATTTTAACTCTGATACTCTGGTATTCTCTGTCAATAATTTCTGTTTAGAAGGTGTACTAGAATGTAGTGATATGATGCTACTCTTTTATAAAATGCTAATTATCTCTTTTAGGGGACTTTGCCTTATTCCTAAATTTATTCAGTGAGCAAATTAAAGAAGTGTCTGGTAGTTATAAGTGGTAACTTCAATGTAAATTTTCTCTCTGGTAGCACTAATCTGCTTCTATTAAACGATTTATTAGGCTGTCACAACATGAGTATAGCTATCACATCACCAACAAGAGTAAGTCATTCATCTAGTACTTACATATATAATTTGTTTGTAAACTCCAAGGTAACTTATTTTAAAGCTCAAGTAATTAACTTATACTTGTCGGATCATTATTCTCAATAACTTGTTGTCTTTGTTAAAAATACACAGAAATTTAAAACGAAAAATAAATTCATCTAATGTAGAATTTTTTGTATAGAAAATACATTACGTTTTCAAAATTATTTATTAAATGAAAATTGGCAAGAAGTTTTTAATCAAACCTGTCCAATATTACATTTGAAAATTTTAGTAATACAATACTTTACTATTTCCACATATGTTTTCCTTATAGAAGAATACATGCAAATAAAAGGGGAGGCAAAGATTACTGGTTAACAGAAGATTTAATTGAGCTAAATAGTGGCTAACTACTTATAGTGATATGGCAAAAATAATGTCACGTGTTTGCTATCCCCACAAACACGTATACTCGTAGATTCATTGATTGAAAGTCCAGGTGACACTTACACACTACTTTATTGACTAATTGATAATCAACAATAATATGTTAATGACTGTTTTAACTATAATCACAATTAAACACTTATAAGTCTCTTTCTAATTTCTTCTTTACTCGTTAACTTTCAACGTAAAACTGAGCTCGTGGACGCACCATGTGCTTTATATATACATCCCTTCAGGATCCAGAACATTCCAGAACATTTCCGGCCGTTCTCGTACAATTATCGTTTCATCTAACCAGTCTACACAGTCCAGTGGCGTAACACTGCCCCCTCTTTAAGCCTGAATGTCCCGATCAGGCAATTCATTTTCCCTGCATACTCGGCTAGTCTCTTTATATGCATCACCTTCATCTTTGATTTTGGACTTTGCTGAATTCGGTATACGACGTCGTTTATTCTATTGATGATAGTGTGTGGTCCTTCCCAAGGGGGATAAAGCTTCGAGAATCTGCCTTTCTTTCGCTCTGGGTTATATAGCCAAACCAACTCTCCCACCTGGTACCCTCCTGAATTAGTCTTAAGATCATAACGAGCCTACATACGGTCACTTGCTATTGCAATTCTCTTAAAAAAGAGCCCCGACGTTATATTGCTTCATTGGGCCCTTACTTCTTGTCTGTGGTCCCGTTCTTACCACGTAAACTTCACATAGGCAATACCAAGCCTCCACATCTTGACGACTGTTTACCCAGTAGAATCGTTCTCTTATTTTTTGTCAGAGTTTTGTTGAAGCCAAAATGTTCACCAGACGTTCCATTATGCACTTGCTGAAGTACTTTTGCTACGTGACACCTGGGGATTACCAATTTCAAAGTAACTTTCTTACCATCTGGACTTTCCCACACTCTCTTCAGCAGTCCATCTTTTACTCTAAGGGAGTCCCATTGTGCCCACAACGCCTTCAGACCCATTGATTTATATGAAATGTCCTTCCAATCGGGTCGGGTTTCTCTTTCCTTCCATTTCAGAATAGGAGCAGTTTCCTTATCGTTTAACTGCGTTCCTTTAACGACTCTTTTGTCCAATCATCCGGAACATCAATCTTAACAATATTCACTATTTCTACATCTTGCTGTTTTTCCTCACGATGACAAAGCTTGTAGTCTTTCTGAAATGGTCTTTCGGAAAGACCATCTGCCTTTTTATTAGCCAGCAGAGTTCCCGAGGTACCAGCCTGCCATTACTGCGACATTTACCATTTCAGGGCTGCGCTGACAACAGTTACTCTGAATATGGTCCACTCTGCCACACTTATAACAGCACATGCCTCCTCCATTCTGTCTACCACTACTTGGCAGTTGGTCTTGTTTCGGCTGGAGATTCGAGTTTATCAGTAGTTATATAATCTTTTGTACTTTGGACATTACATATTGAAGTTAAGCTCACGACAGTTTCTTTTAATATGGCCCAATTTGCCACACTTCCATAACTGAAAATTGTATAAAAAAATGGTACATAGTAAAGCTAGGTCTAAAAAAACCTACCACAGCACAAGTAAATTTTGTGTTGGATGATTTTACATGTTGAACTTAAATTTTGTAAATACTGAGGTGAAAAACATAAAGACAAAAGTAAGAATTATTTTAAAAAGGTGACCTCACAAATTGGCGGGAGTTTTAAACGAAACTTCACAAATATATTTTTATCAGGTCTATATGTTAATTAATAATAATGGCAATAAGTAAAACAACCTTTAATTATTTATAAGCAATACAATGATATTTTTCTTATTCTTATAATATAATTTTAATTTTCTTATATCAACTTAAAGAGTAACTTTTTTTTAACAAATTTCTGAAATTAAACTTTGTAAAATCTTATCTTAAACCCGTCGAAATGATTGTATCTCATAGATGTAAACAATAATTATTAATACATCGAGTCAAAGCCAATAAAATTATATAAATTAGATTAACACTTATTACGACGCACGTACATTACTTCAGACCTGTTTTCAAAGATATATATTAGCATATAACTAGAATATAAATCATATTTAATCACGTAAATCAGTGAGGCACATAATCACTGTATAAACAGCAAATAGTCCTTTAATAGTCCCAAAAGTAATCACAGATCTTCGCCTTTCCGTCCAGCATAAATTATTGTGTTTCATATATTTTCAGTAACTTAATTGAATGATATACATAAATTTTTTACTACTGTCGGAATTGACATCAAACAAACATCCACCCACAGGAATTAATTCTTTATTTAAAATATCTTCAGAATTTGTCTTAATTATATCTATAAATAAATATTGGGTAATATATACTAATTACTTTCTTTAATTAAAAAACAGTATTATGATGAAAAATTATACATATTATCCTATTGACAAAGTGTGGGCATTCGGTAGATTCGATTTGACTTATACGGAAACTTAACGATGCAACTAATTTCAATAATATGACATTAACAATCTTTTAATCAAAATTTATGTGTCGAGCGTTTATTTATGCTTTCAAAAAATTTATTTTAGCAAATTTAGTCTACTTGGTTTCTTTTTTGTGTGAAATCATCATATGGATAATTTTTAGTCCGTTGTAAACTACTAACAATAAGATGAATTCAAAATCTTTATAAATAGCCTGCGACCATAATATCTGGTACATATCAAGGTTGTATTTAATTAGTACATTTCGATAAGTTCCTCATTTACATTTGATTATTTCCCTCAAACCTGCACCAGTCAGTTAACCAGTAATTAATGTAGTAAATCATTTTAAACTGACAAACAACACGTTTTTTTTTAAACAGTAGTAACAAATTTATCAACAAGAAGAATATGAATATGTACATTTAGGTTTTAAATACATTTTTTTAAGTTTCCACTTCTAGTAATTTTCAAGTTCTATCAGGATTGTACTGCTTTTGTCAAAATTGTTTTTCTAACATTAAGAACACCATATTAAGAAATTTTAAATAAGCTTGCAATAAATGGTTAAAAAAATTGAAATGGTTGAAGCGACGCAGACAAATCGTTGTATCGTTGAATATTTATATTATAAAGGAGAAAACAAATAGTACTGAAAGCGTGGCCGGTTTGTAAAGCGGATTTAAGGATTCTATGTATGAACAACTTTTATTTGAAATATGTTGTAATTCGAAGCAACAAAAATTTTGCCCTCCTCGGAACGTGCACCAATTTTTTTTGAGATTCTACGTTAAGTAAGTTTTTTTCATCAAAAATGCCTTTTTGTCGTACATCCATAAATTACAAAGTTTATCTACGCTAATCCGCATCGATAAAAAAAATAAAAATTGTAGCAGTACAATTTTCGTTTAAAATTTTAAATTTGTATTAATTGAATAACGCTAACAACTTTTTTATTTCACATTTTACGGTAATATTAAAGTTAAAAGTACTTTACTCTTGAATCTTTTTCACATTATTCAACTTTTGTATACAAAATTTTTTAATGTCAACCGTATTTTTTTATGGACGCCGGCATTTTTATGAAGAATAATTTTTTGTCGTAAATCCACACAAGAAAAGGGTTTTTCCTCTTCCGAACCCTATCCGTGGACACATCACAGTGAAACACTACTAAAAAACTTTAACTAAAAAGAAATACATATCCTTGAAATTTTCCAAAAAATTAGAAGAACATTTAGTGTGGATTTTAAACTCATGCACCTCGTGAATAGTGCAACTATTATTATTATTATTTATTCTGTTTACAAAACAGAATGGCATTTTCAGTAGTAAACTCTCTAGCACATTTATTTTAGTAAAGATAATTAAAGAAGTTGTGGAAGAAACGGAAAGAAAATGTTTTTATCCACTACTATTAAATAATATATCCATTATATATGTTTTTCTCAAGGATACTGCTATCCATTATTCACTGCAGTAAATAATGATTTCATTATTTACTGGATCTAAAAATTTTTTCATCAATTATGCCATGACATGTCAGTAAAAATGCGAAATTGCTACTTGATTTTAAACGTCAAACTTTGACAGAAGTTTTATTGCGATATTTTACAAAAAATTGTTATTATCTAATAGACGTGGATAAAGTAATGTACTCTACTTGCATGCAAGGGCTGTTATTCACTAGAGTGAATGTAAACTTCATCCTCGTGAATAATAAGCATCATTACATGCCCGTTGAATAATATACAATTATAACACCATACTTGAGAAATGGATATACCTGGTATGTGTGTAATTAATCAGTTATGGTTTAAAATATTCCCTGTATAATCGAAGAATCTTTGTAACTTTACAGGCTGTTTCTAAATTGCTGTTGAGAAATTCTGAAGATAATTCTACCTGTAAAAATAAGAAAAAAATGTTTATATAAATATATGTACTTAAATCCTTCCTAAGGGAACTACAGACTCTTAAAGAAAGCGCCCTGAAAATAGTTCTGGTGTATTATCTTAAGAACACATAGTCAGAGTTACAAAATTTCATTAATATCTTCAACAGTAAGCCAGAGCGACTCAAGATTGTCACGTGATCCCCTTTTAACAAAAATGAGGCAAAAAGAGATAAACTGATAATTCAAATTAAAATATAAAACTAAGATTTTGTCAATATTTATTTAATGAATTATTTATTAATTAAATGACGTTATTTTGTAATAATTAATAATGAAACACTTTCGTCAAACTTAAAGTAAAAACTAAAGTATATACTCAAAATGTGTAACTGTTAATACGAATCATCATCGAATTTCTTTTTGAAAAATATTTTTATTTCATACTGCACCATAAATAGGTAACTTTACATAAAACCGAATAACAATAGCCTGGGTTTAATTCACCCGGTATTCGCAAAAAAAAAAAATAGAGTTCTTTGGACTAATAAACAACTCAAATGGTAATTACAATAAATTAGAAAACAATTGCTCAAACCAAGTAAATCTTTTGTTCAAGATACACCCACCATTAAAAATGAGATCGAGAACATTAAAAAAACTCAGGACACAATGATGTCTTTGCAAAGAGACAAGACAAGTATAACAAATGTTGGTCTCTCCATAAAATGTCCCGTTGACAGATATTCTGGGTGGTCTGGGCAATAGTTCACCCTGCACGCCCTCCTCTGGACTCTGGAACCCTGTGGCTGTGATTATTAGCAAACATATAAATCAGAGGCCCATGGCGGTAATTGAGCCGTCATCCAGGTTTAGCTTAGCTGTGCACTCATATTTGTTATCAATTCTCATCGACATTTATTAAACGCCGTGATTTGCATGTTCAGCTTACAGCTAATAAGAGAATGTGGCCACTGGCCATTATACAGGACCGTATTACGTATTATACGTACAAATTCGCAGGGAGTCTCAAGTGGATTATTGAAATAAAATTGCATAAAATAATATTGCCCATTATTTTATATATAATTTTCTTATTTTTAAATGTCTCATTAGTGACTAGTTAGTAGTTAACCGAGTTTTTTTTTGCTAAAGAAACACAAAAAACAGTTTTTCTGTTTTTGTTGACCTATTCCCACTAAGCTGTAAAATTTTTATATTTAAATAGGATTTTTAAATAATTTTAATTAGCTACCGATTTTCAAACAGTTATAGAGTATAAGTAGGCATTTTCAATAGTATAAAAACTACTGTTGCTAGAAATAAGGGAACCTCCATCTCGATATCTCAATAAAAACAAAGTTATGTATCTGGGGAGACAATAAATGAGAGTGTAAGAAAAATATAACCAATAAATAGAATACGAAAAATTGTATATTTCTCTCAAAAATAAATAATTTAATATAAGTATAATACATAATCTCTGAAATTAAACGAGTTAGTCCTAAATCAGAAATAAACCAAATCCAGTAAGCCTCGACAAATTTTCAAATGTCTAGGTTTAACTAAAACAAAACATATTAAAAACTTAACTTGAAAAATATTTTGCTGTTTCAGGCAGATTGATGGTTTTTATCAACAATTTATTAAAAAAAATGATAATAATACATTTTGTCAATATAATTTATATAAACATTTTAACTCTTTCTCTCTCTTTCTATCTCTGTTTTAACAAATTTATATTTTTGACGTTTTTATTGCTAGATGATATTTTCCAGCTCTCTCTCTCTCTCTCTCTCTCTCTCTTCTCGCTAGACGCAGAAGCAGGTGAAATCTAAACTGTTTTTTATGCTTCGTAAATTTTTAATGGTTATATGGTTTGTAAAACTGAAGGACATATTTCTTCAATAAACCTGTGAACTCAAATACAAAAAAAATCTGTTTATATGTGTATATATATCTAGAGATATGTAAAATGATATTATTGAAATCTCTCTACTGAAATTGGCCCATGTTTGGACAAATTAAGTACTTTTTTAAGAAACTCAAGAACAAAATGTTATTAATTTTTTTTCAAGACACAAAAGTACAGTATCATACAGGAGGTATAATGAACAGAGCGTTTTCTTCTAAAACAGTTATTATACAATTACACTTTATCACTTTAAGTCATTTGTCGAACAAAATTGGATTATAGTTTTTAGTTAGATAAAGATCATCTGCTAAACTGAACCTTTGTTTATTGATTTATTTAAAATTTTTACTGAAAACAAACTTTATCTTTAAAGGCCCATAATTCTTTATTTTCTTCAGAAATATATTCAAACTGAAATATTTTGGCCACATAATAGATCCCTTAGAGATGGATGGATCCATCATTTAGACTCATCCTTATATACGTATATACTATATTTGATAATACTTTTTATTATTGGAACCTTAGCCACATATAATCCGCTCCTGTTCTTCCAGAACCTGCGACTCTTCTGATCAGATCGTAAAATATCTTACAGGTATTGTTTAGTATAGGTTCTGCCCCTATACACTTTGATTCATTGGAATACCACTTTTGTAATCATGTTTACACACTCAACGCATTTATGTAGATGACGTATAAAAGAGTAATTTTCAAATTATATATGTAAAATAAGCAGTTTATATTGCAAAAGGTATAATTATCTAATATGTTTTTTTGCTTTAACTTTTGATACTGTATAGATAGTCATTATTAAAGTCTAGATAATAAATCAGTTCCATAAGTTTCCTTTATTTTTATTTCCATCATAGAAGCATGGCATTCTTGGTAATCTAGATTTAAAATAAAACAAAAATAGAGACAAAAATTCTTATGTTAACAAAATCATCATGATACCTGAATTTATTTCTTCCAAACTTCGCAAATAAAAGTTTTTAATTATTATAATTACACATAGGGAAAATTTATGACATGACGTAAACAACAGGGTCACATTATGGAGGGATATATGGGCTATTTTTCAAAAAATTTTCCAGTTATACGTCTTATCTTGTACTTGGCTTTGAAGAAGGTTGGAGGCCGCAGAAAGATGCAACATATAAAATAATTCCATGCTGCTTGATGAGGACTGGAAATGTGGTGCGTGTAACAATAAAGCTAGCACTCTTACTTTTTTTCAAGGCAGCTGAAATTATAAGAAGCGTACTAACACCTACACTGTGAAATTGCCATCACTAAGAGCAGATATCCATTCGTCAAAAATTTTAAGAGCTTATTCACTATATCAGCTAGATTGTGTAGGTCAAGCTTTATTAGCCTGGGGTATACTAACAATATATTAATAAAATTTTTTTCTCCATATGGGCTGGAGTTAAACGGCGTCTTCAGTCAGAAAATATTCATTTGTACAGGCAAAATGATCGTTCAGTAACTACAGATGTAATGGGGGCATAGCGAAATGGTGAATATTTATAAAGGGGTGATTCGTAAATTCCGGGGACAGCAGAATCGACTTCTTGTTTTCTTAAAAGTTTATATATGCTGAAAATGGTACGAAAACCTGGATTTGCTTGTAACAAATTTTCCATTTTTTTATTTCACTCCATGAGCAGATACCCTTGGTGACAGTTAAATGTACTACCTCAAATTCTAAATTAAATTCATTTCCTCTAGGAAGGAAAAGTTATCGGTTTGAGGAGAATTCGCGAAAATTGTGGATATATCTCAAATTTTCGTGAAACATTGAATCCATGGCAACTTCTTGAGCATTGGCGATTGCCACTGTGACTAGAATACAACTGTTGAAGGACCTGTTTCATATTCTCCAAACTGCTAGAGTAATAAGTCGCGTCTTCAATCTAGGTACCTCAGCATATCAAAATTGGTTCTGGACGCAGTTTCATGTGTGGATCAATTTCACAAAACAATCGTATGCGGTCGGGGTATTTTTTAAACACTTTTTTTATATTTAAAATTAGTACGTCCACTTTGGGATAACAGTCTCTAACAGTTTATGTCACTGGGTGTATGTAAGGCGTGTGCCAGGCAAGTTACATGAAGACAATTATTGGTGTCTTTGTGGCATGCAGCCAATCAGTTTCACATACGTTGCAGCGTCCATAATGAATAATAAAAATGTTTCCTTATTTTGTTCCAACACTTTTGACGCTAGATAATAACCTCTTGTGACATGCAGTTCTTCCAAGACTCCCACTAATACGTTGGCAATTTTAGATCCCGCTGAGTTGGTTGTCTCATCCGCGCAAAGCCAAAGATATTTTCCCTCGAGTTCTGAGCGAACATTGCGAAATAGCTGACCATATTAGCTATTTGGGGCAAATAGTCTTTTCTTAGTGTAGTAGAACTAAGCAGTTGCGTTTTCGTATATTATCTCCCCACCACATTTTTCTATAAATTCTTTGAATACCAGATTGTCTAATTATTGCTTCGAGGGAATGTTACACCACACCATAAACTGTCTTTACACTCGCACTCTATATGTACAAGACACAACTAAATGATTTCCCAAACTGAATTCGTCGGCACGAAAGAGTCATAGCTCGTCGCGAATTCAGCCAACGGAGAAGTACTTGTCCACCTGCTGTTTATAAAGCTTGTCTGGTTCCACCCTACTGCAACCAATATTACACATATGACGTTCAGATGAAAATTAACTGTGCGTTTTACTTTTTGTTATTATTAAAATTAATATATTTCCAACACGTACATAATCAGATTTGTTCCATATCTGTGTGTAATAGTTTCATTTACTTACATTCTTTTTAATACAAGTGTAAAGTATGACATATTTATAGACGCAAAAATTATTCATCGGTGCCGATTTGATGTAAAAAAGCTTAATGTGTAGGGTTATACTCTTAGAAATTACAGTTTCTTTTTATTGCTATTATATCGCGCGGAATATGTATAATACGAAAGTTAACTTTGTCTGGCATGTCAGTTTTCGCTATGTGTAATAATTATACTCAAGATTTTATTTTGCCCATATGTTCTAACATTTGTAGTTAATAGATAGATAGATAGATATCGTTTATTTAACCACATTATATACAGGTTTGTACATTTGTAACAAGTCAGAGCACAAAATCTTATAGTTAAAAAAAATTTTTTTTTAAAGATCATCAGGGTTGATATATATAAATATAAATATACAAAACACAAATACAAATACATAAGCTATAATGTACATAGTATATCCGTATAAATAAAAACACATATATGACTAACCAGTGTATATACAAACATACATACACATATGCACATACATACACACATGCACATACATACACACATGCACATACATACACATATACACACATGCATGCAACATATACACATATATACATACACACATACACACACACACATACATATACACACATATATACATACGTATACACACATATATACATACGTATACATATACACATACATACACCTATGAACACACATAAAACAAAATTAAACTAATTAACAAATTTAAACAAAATATCGGGTAGTTCTGCTCCACATCAATATAATAAATACAACGCGATTTTAAATGGGTAATCCTTTATCATCTATTATTATTTATCAATTTCTTGTTTATTAGAGTGATGCCCGTAAATAATCTTCAATTGAATAAAAATAATGTTTTAATATAATACTTCTAACATTGTTTTTAAAACGATTTAAATTTAGTGACTTTACTTCAGGGGGTAGTTTATTATACAAATTAAAATTTAATGAATTACTTTCAGACTTTTTCAGCCTAAAACGAGGTATCCTTAGTAAATTTGCAGATCTTGTACTATAGTTGTGTAAATCAGAGTGGGTATCAAAACTACTGACGTTTTTATGTATTTCAATTAGAGAGAAGTATATATGTAATGATGGTAAAGGCATTACACCGAATTTTAAGAATAGTGATTGACAGTGTTCCCTATTATTATTAATTCCACTGATTACTCTGACAGCTCTCTTTTGAAGAAGAAAAATTCTTATGGCATGACTTGAATTACCCCATAAGGTTACTGCATAAGAAATATGCGAATGAAATAATGCAAAATATGCAGAAAGTAGTATGTTGAAACCCAATACCAACTTCAATTTGCGTAATAAGAAAATTACACTTGTAAGTGTTTTCCCCAAATAGTCAACATGACTATTCCAATTTAAATTGTCATCTAATATAACCCCCAACAACTTGACGCTTTCTCCCTTAGTGATGCTATGATTCGAAGATACAATAAGTTTCTGTGATTTATCACCGTTTAGTTTAAGTTTATTTGTAATAAACCATTTGTTAGCAATTTTTTCAATTTGATTTAAACTATCGAGAAGATTTGAACAGTCTCTATTTGAAGCAATCATCGGCAAAAAGAACAAATTTATACGGCTGGAGAAAATAGTAAATATCGTTTATAAATAATATAAATACAACTGGTCCCAACACAGATCCTTGGGGCACGCCATATTTAACATCGCTGAAGTCTGAATTTAAGTTGTTGATACTGACATATTGCTTCCTATTTCTAAGATAAGATGTAAAAAGAAGTAGAGGCAAACCTCTTATACCATAATACGATAATTTTCTTAGCAGCATATAAAACAGTATTCTCCTTGATTGCAAATTTCCCTCATATTGGAAGAATGCCTACTGAATACACACTGATTAACATCCTTGAAATTTCTTTTTATGTGGAAATGCCATAGAACTTTTTAAACATATATGATGACATCTTAGGATAAAAATCTTTATAATTGGTTATTATAATGGTATAAAATGTTCTTCTGTTTAAATATATCTTTCATTCATTAGCATATCTAAGTATTAATAAAATTTATTGCCTGTTTAGACCCTAAATTGATACAGATTGGATTCTTTGTATGGGAGCGCTTTTGATTTCAAATAATGAATTCTGCATGGAATGGATATAAATATAAAATAAGTCATTAAAATAATGAACTACTTGAATGGTATACAAGCTACTAGAATGGCCAACAAGCAGTTGAATACGATCAGAAGCGGTCAAATTAAAGTTTACTTCAAGTTATAAATCAATGACTGAATGAAAGATCCGATAACGATATCAACTATTAAAACTAAATGACTGTAAGAGATTAATAATAACTTATTCAGCTGTTTCCTCCGTTGGAAAGAGCACGGCGAATGCAAGAAGGCATAGGAGGAGATCGTGGGTAATTAGAAAGTATATAACCAACAATTAGCATGCGTTATCGCCCTCGTTTGTCGGAACTGAATGAGATATAATATATGAGACTCCACAGAATCTCTTATTTCTTTGCAAATTTAACTTTACTTAATCACAGTAATTATTAATGTTGTTGCTAAATAATTTCATATCTGTCAGTCATCAAAAATTAACTATCCGTGTTTAATATTCATTGTCGAAATTTATTCATTAATTTAACTGATATTATTACCAAGATATACATAGAAGTTTCTTGTAATAGATCTGGAACATAGTGGGTTGTTAATTAATAGTCTAATTGTGTATTATTTGCTTCTACAATGCAATCTTTCTCTGTACATTTTAACGCAAAATTTTGTTTTGTATTATTTTTAGCAAAATGCGAATACAATGCTTACACTCAGTCGTCACAAACTAACGTATAAATAATAAATATTATACAAAAAATTAGAAGTATTTTAAAGCAATTCCATTATATATTACACCAGAATCCAAATCAAAATTTGCGATATTTTAAAAATTGTAAGCATCTCTAACCAGTTTTATGATTTGTAACGCAGTGCTGTTTCGGGTTTCAACATTATAACCAGTCCCAAAATTATTTGAAATCACTACCGAAAACTCATACCGCTATTTAGATAACAGACAAGGCATCTAAGGGTGTGTTTATGTTGGAGCAGTAATGAGCGACAAGGGCAGCGATACTAGCGAAGTAGTGGGAAACAATGCACTGATTCGTATGTGAGTGCATATATTCAAGCAGCGCTCATAATCAGTGGCTGAATTTCTATAAGACAATCTTTGTATGATAAAGAGATAGAAATCATCATAGTCATTTGTATGTATTGAAAATGTTCTTTTATGCTTCCTGAAGTCACTAAATAAATGATGGAATTCCTCAAAACATGGTTTAGTGTCAATGAGATGTGATTATCGACATATTTTACATATATTTTTGTGGAAATTGAAGATAATAGTGCTTTTTCCTCTAAATCAATTATTATTTATATGATTCACGATAGACTAGAAAATTAAAACTTGCCATTTTGTGTTGAAAACAATGGTGACAGTCCTTAAGGGTATATACTGGTATATTTTCTGTAAATGTCAAATTCTAACTTATTTTCACTATTTCTAATTATTAATACATCCAAAATTGGTAGTTGTCCACAGTTTTCAATTTCGTATCTGACACGAAACGACTGTTAAATGTGGAAAAAATTTGTCAGTATCAATTTTTTTTAAAATCTGACATACTCTATATTTATACATTTCTAGAAAAAAAATAATTATTGGGTATTACAAAAGCATTCTTTCAAACCTAACATGATAATAAATACGTATAATGTTTTATATTTTATACTGTTATTTTTATGTGATTGTGCTAGTATAAAAGTTTTAGGCATATAATATATCAAAAACAACACTTCTAATATACTTTAAAAAAAATCAGCGACATTTGTATCAAACATCGTAAAGATATCATCCACGTACCTAAGCCAAACCCTGGGGAAACACTCGACTTCTTCTTTTGCTTCTGTTTCGAATCTGTTCATGAATAGTCTGACAATAAGTGGTGACAAAGAGTTACCCATTGCTCTTCCTTCTTGTTGGTCGAAGAAATTATCATTGAATCGAAAGTAAATTTTGTTTCATGCAAAATTTAGTGAATTTAGTTGAAGATACTCTTTTACTACATCTTGACTGAGATTGTTTGATTTGAGTATATCATCAAGGTAGGCCAAGGTCTGTGGTATTTGAACACTCGGAAACAATGAACAAATGTCAAAGGAGATCAATATTTTTCACTTCATAGAAAGTAACATACGACAAAACAAAATTGATATTTGGCATAGATATGGAAAATTATGGTACCGTCCACAGATAATTTCTTGCTGTTCATAATTTAATAAGATGAAGAAATGCCGCATCGCATCGCATCCGACTTGTTTGTCGTAGCAAACGGTGTTCCTTTGTGTAACCATACTGTCCGCAAATCATAATGAACGAATTAGCGGTGAATATCAAGTGTCGACAAAACAGAGAGGTCAACTCTTTTTTGTTACTTACATCCAATTGTGAACAACAAATTATTTATACACTAGACTACACCATGATTTTCGTAGATATCACTTTAAAACCATCCATAGTACGGAGAACATGCTTAGGGATGATTTTATAGAAAATTTAATTGGGTTTATTGTTATTAATAACGTATTTTTGCTATACATATAAAAGGAAGCAAATGACGTCTTTTTCTAATATGGTGACGAACGCAAAGCTTGTACAAGAAGAAAAACTTTTAGACTTTTAGACTTCCAAAATAAGGCGACAAAAAACTACTTTCAGTTCAGTTCATTCAATACGATTTAACCTCAATTTTGTCCATATTCTTTAAACAATTCCTTCAAAAGCTAGGAGGGGATGGTGACTAAGGGAAGTACCTTAACCTGTATTATTTATTATTTTCTTTTATTAATTATTAATAATATATCTCAATTGGCTAATGTTGTCAATATTTCGTCTCTAAAACAGTCATTTTAATAATGTTGCCCATTTCTGCTCTGCACTTTACATTATTTTAAAGAAAGTCGATAAAACAGTTTTAGTTTTTGCAAAAATGAGTAGTTTTCTTTAATATGACACCTTGTACAAATTCTAGGTGCTACAATCAAGTAAAATATATTGTGCTTTGCATTGTTGTTCTAGATTATAATAATAGTTTTGCACACTGCTTATCAACAATATTCATGATTTCATTGAATAAATAATCATGAGCTTTTAAAATATTCTATTAGAAATATTGAGATTGTGGGTGTACAGAATTTATTCATGTCGTTAGATAAATAGTAACAATTAATTATATTACAAGGTATAAAAAAATATGTTGATTTCCTGTTTGCTAATCGAGTCTGAGAACCGTTCACAGTCACTGTTCTTTTTCGTTGGATAAACAATTTTTTACCCATCTCAGACATCGAAGAAAAAACAGACCATAACGGAATTACGCAATATATATGATTCCTTAGTTAAATTTGTTAATTTTTTTTAATCTGCCAAGTTTTTCTATTTATAAAAATGACATACAGAACTTGCCTTAAGGAAACCTGTTTTTTTAAATTTAAATTGAAATGTATTCAAAATATATTTTCTGCAATACTTCTAAAAATCTCTTAAATAATCTTAATGGAAAACAACGGATTTGTATAAACAATTACACTGTAGTTGTGCTTTGTTTTCTGTGTACATCAACATATTACTCAATCAACGGGATAACTAATAATTATATCCTTAATAAATGTCATAATTCGTCGGTTAAGGATAATGGAAAATCGTATTTTACACTACATTGACATTTCGATTTATTGTTAAATTTTTTTCAGGACTATCATAAAATATCCTTGACCTAAAACGGTTTATTTTAGTGGAAATAGTAGTTCATGGTATAATCACAGTTTCTTTTTTTTTTTGAAAATTGCGTTTGTGGTGAAGAAGATGAAAACATTGATCCTTATTAAAAAAAAAAGACAAAAAAATCCATAAAATTGTAAGAAATCTGACCAGTATTATGTTTCCATCTTATAAAAAATTTCTAATATTAGCAGTAAATAAACAAATTTTAGATTATGTAGAGCAAATAAAATTTAAAACAAATTAGGCATCCTCTTCTTGGTAAAAGTTCTATTAAAAATTGAATAAAATGAAAATATAATAACACTAAAAATTTTTTGCTAATTATTATTTTCTAATTTTTACAAAAAACCTATCACAAATAAGTATAACATATATGTTATACTTATATGTGATAAGTTTTTGTAAGAGTTAGAAAATATTATTTTCCCAGCCATTAAAAAAAGAGATAAAAAGAGATATGTTGTTATACTGGATTTAGAAAACACACTACATATAAAACTGCATGATGTATCTTTAATGAGATGAAAACAGTCATTTAGAGAAAAATTAATAATTGGTACGATATGTTTAGATTCTAAAGGAGGCGGCTACTTTAACGTTGTTATAATAACTTGTTACTGCGTTCTTAAGGTTTAATAATCAAAATCGAATTTTGAAATCTTTGCTTATTAATAGAGTTATTCTCTATTTTGAAAATATGAGTCGTTAGAAAGTAATTACATTAATATTAAAAAAAGGAGACAGCAAACATTGTGAGGAATAGAAGTTGTATATGGAGACATTTTATGGACTTTTGTATGGAAAGAAAATAGGCTTTGAATGATTCCACAACTGCTCACACATCAGTCAGTATTCTAAACAATTGGGCCTTCAATATGAGAAAGGGTAATTGCAAAGATTACCAAGATAACATAAGAACGGTTTGGAATATTAGGCCAAAATGGCTTTGGAATATTGAGGAGTATGTAATATAAAGTTTATTTCAACTTGTATGCAACATAAAAAACGTTGATATATTTGATGGCGGTAAAGGGATTAAAGTCGCCGACGTCTTTTATATTTCAAATGAGGTTGAACTAAACTGTACATAAACTTATTTTTAGCACCCCACATTGGGCGCCAAATATGTTATGTTCTTGTCTTATTCAGCTAATCGGTCGATATCGGGAGCTTCCGTTGTATTGAATATTGAAAAAATGCGTATAACACCAGAATTAGAACAATACTAATTTATTATATAACTTTAGTTAACAAATTATTGCATTTTCTCTAAAAGAACATATCTATTATATAAAGAATATCCTTCTTTTTATCATTCTTAGCAGATCCCAACACTCACTATTTTTTATATTACCCCAATTAAGTGTGGTGTGCTACAAATGGAACTGAATTAAATTTAAAATTTAAAGAATGGGTTAGCAATAAATAATAATTTAGTCGCTATCTCTCTCAGTCAGTATTTCATCATGTCCCAACTGAACATTAATATAACCACACTACAGAATACAAACCTAAATTTTCATGATATTTGTATGCCCTATTCCAATAATCTTTAAATAAGTCTATGCAAGACCTGTGAAATCTATTATACGTGAAACTATGAAATATAGAAACTTGTATGTGTAAAACCGGGTATATAACATACTCAAACCCAACTACTAGCATTTCGCAATAAGTATCAAACATATAAAAACTTCACACGAGTTTGTATTACATTTATATCGTATAAAAGTAATCTAAAACGATATATCTGCATTTCATGTACACTTATCGTACAGGCTAACTATCTATAGAATTATAAATAGATAAATAAATTTATAATCATAATCTGTCTGTGCACACTGCAGGTATAAGTCTTACAGCGAAATTAATGAGTTTAATTTATTATATACATTGGTTCATAATAAGTTTATTGAAAGTGACAATAACTTATAACAAGAATTACACATATATTAAATCATTCTAATGTAAATATTAAGCACGATTATCACACTAACATATGCATACAATCAAATATTAATGTTACAGTTTGAGATTTGCGTACGATAACTGCGTACAATACATACATATATGTATAAATATTTTTCATTAATGGTAATGCTGAAAGAGAAAAATTTTAAAGAATGCAATACAATATCACAACTAAACTAAATAATGCACAATAATTGATACGTTACACCACGAAATTTAAATCGCTTTCAATAACAAAAATGAAAAAAATTTATGAACTGCAAAAATCTTCTTTTCCTCAAATGCTGATTTTATTGGCAATAAAAAGATGTACCTAGTGCATTATTGGTATTATCATTCTTCCAGAAGGTGGGGCGGCGTAATTGTTTCAAATCACCAAAGTTGTTTCTTTCTATATATAAAGATAGGTCAGATTTTTTTTTAATAAAACAGCTACAATATTTTAGTACCCACCGGAAATTGTAAACCTTCGAGTATACGAACGGCATCCTCTTTCGATATACAGATCAAGGCAGACCATTAGGTACACAGTTAGCAGTATGCGCAGTTTAGAGTCGCCCGTCTATTGCCAGCACGATTGGGCGATACAGTGGGTTGAGATATTGCCTTGCTCAAGAAGGTCTTTTTGACCACATACTTTGAAATATTTATTTATTTATTTATTTATTTATTTACGTGTTATTTTATTTTCTTAAAGTTGGTATTATTTTTTCTTTATTATTTATGAGAATATTAATTTATGTTTTTTGAATTACTTTTTATTTCTAAAAGAACTGTGTGCTGTTCTGATATTTTTCATAATTTTACTACCTGTGGCGTCTCGGAAGGAACATTGAAATTATGAACCATTCAGACAATTTTAGTTAATACGTTAATACGCAAAGATGTTTTTAGATGAACAAGCAACACTCTCCACCCCAACTTTAGCGATACTTAAAACTGCTTTGTCTCGTATGCTCCTCTCAGCAATTACCAGAGCAATATATATATATATATATATATATATATATATATATATATATATATATATATATATATATATATATATATATATATATATATATATATATATATATATATATTTATTTATATATATATATATTTATATATATATATATATATATATATATATATATATATATTTATATATATATATATATATTTATATATATATATATATATTTATATATATATATATATATATATATATATATATATATATATATATATATATATATATATATATATATCGCCCACTTCGTTAGAGCTGGAAATAATTAGGCTTATTTTGAATTTTACGTCAAATGTTCTGAAATTTGTGATCTTATAAGTAAATATTTATTGGCCTTCCCGCTAAATTGGCATAAGGGTTCGATAAAGATGTTTTGGTTGACAATAGTATGTGATAACATTAAAAATTATTAATTATTTGACCCTCTTTTAATATAAACGTCTGACATCTGTCATTTGAATTTTTTTGCAAAAAATTTCAAGTTTAATTTTTTTGAGACACACCCGAAAAGTGTCTTTATTGAGCACGTCTGCTGAAAACCGGGAAGTGATCCTTTATTAAGCGAGTCCTGAAATCCAGTGAGCCCAGTAAAGACACTCCCCGGGTATATTGCGTACAATATTTTGTCTGCAACCGTTCTTGCTAATGTCAAAAACTTTTTTAACTTTAACAAAATTCGTAAAATTCTGACAGATATCAGTTACCTTCAAAGAGAGGATTAATTATTTTCAATTGTTATAAAATACTATTCTCAACCAAATGTGACATAAATGATTGGTAAAGACTTTACCAATCCCTTAGATCACTTTACCGGGCTAGACCAGTAAATATGTATTTTCCATTCAAAGAACTGACCAAAACCAGTTAACATTCTAGAAGGTTGCGGATAAAAAAAACTTGTTATAAGAGATATCAAAATTTAAGAAGTTATAGTTATATGTAAGATTGCTATTAGTAGCCTACGTAAAATGAGATTAAAATTATTTGAAACTTCTCTATTACTTTTTCACCATCTTTATATACAACAAGAGTTGTTTCAAGTCAAAGAGGCGTTAAAACGAAAGCAAATACTGACGTGTATGGATTATGCTCTCTTCACCTGTAGTGAGAACCGTCATCAATACTCCACATAAGAAATCTATATGTATAGTCAGCGAAACCTATATTGTGACGGGACGTCCGGGGTAAGACGCTACGGAATGCAGAGCCGGATTTAACTGTATTGTTCGCTCGTTTACTTTTTTCAATGTAGGTTTTTGTGCTTAGTTTGGCTAGCAACAATTTAACAATTGTACAAAAAAGTATTAACTTGAAATAAAAGTATTGAATTTAACGTATTGACTACACATAGAGCAGTTACAGTAATCAAGTTTGCTTAATATAAATTGTTACTACCTAGCAATAACCGCGAGGTGGTATGAGCATTTCTTGTCAGGAAAGGATGGGTATGGAATATTAGTATAGAATAAAGAGATTATTTAAAATGTAAGAAGAAAGCTTTAAAAACAAAAGAAAAATAAAAAATATACTCTCAAAATAGTACCAAAAACAAATACTTTTCTCAATAAATTAATTAAAAATAAATTCTAATAGTAAAGTTATTACTATAATAAAAACAGAAAAACATATTTTAGTCAAAATGAAAAAAAGTAATAACATTAATAATATTAACATCCTGAAAAAAGAATGTTTCTCAAGCACTGAACCACGGAAGCACAAAAACGGAATTAAATAATGCAGTTGATATCACAAAATTCACTTCTTCACATTACTTCACTTTATCTCACCTCAGATTGCTTCTTCCTCTGAATTCTCGTCCTTCTCACCTACTTCTTCATTTTGAGATGAACTACTGTCCTCGTTCAAATTAATAATAATTTTATTTCCACTATTTATATGAAATTTGGCAATTTTTAAATAATCATCCTCTATTGTAATTCCCTTCCTAATTCTTTTTTTTCCAGTCTTCCTTGTGAATTTTCGACACTTCATTTTAAATTAACTCTATGACTTTTTTTATCGAATTTCGGAAAAATATTTCCTTTTCTGACATTTTTCTTCCTTTCCACCCAATTAATTCAATCGGGCTAAAAGTACAGAAATATGGCGGTAAGCTCAACACTTTGTGGCTATATGTCTCCACTACATTATCTATAATATATTTCTTATAATTTTTCATTTGCAGGACTTCCAACAGTTGTGCTTTATTATAATTTTCCTCATAACAGAAATCATGTTCCATTAAAAAAAATTTTAACTCCAGCTTAGTAGAAATCTTGTTAGGAATTTTATATAGTTATCTCGAATTGTACTTCACATTGTCAATAACAATAATGCTATTCGGTTTTAATTTTGGAACTAGTGTATTTTAAAACCATTCATCTAATATTTCTCCTTCCATGTTCTTGTGGTAATTCCACGTTACAGTCTTCCACATTTTTTCCGCACAGTTTCAATGCATTATCAACCCATCCATCAACTGATCCACAGTGTAATATAATCAACCGCGTCAATTTTTCTTAGCCAAGTTCCTTGAGTTCTTTTGGTATATTTTAGATGATAATCTATTTCTTTTAATTTTCTGTCTACCACGTCAATAGTTGGGATTTCATTTTTATGATACGCATCGTAAACTAAAGTTCTTAAAAGTTCTGCTAACGATGGGTCCAGAGTTTTCGATTGACGGGGGTCGGATCTTTGTTTTCTTGGGAGGGCACCTTCTTTCACCAGTTTGTGTACTGTGAGATGAGGAACGTTAGTCAGAAATGCTGTTTCACCTAGTACATCCAAATCACACAAATTAGGGTCTTTAACTCGTCGCTTCAAAAGATTATTGTAAACATTAAGGCAAATTTAATAACCGATTTTTTCTTACTGGAAACACTAATGAACTTTGATTTTCTTTATCACTATAATCACCACTTTCCTTTTCACAAACACAATAAAATGCAAACGTAGAGGCCTCCCACGGACGAAACGTTTTTACATCAAATAACTTCTTAAATTATTTTCGAAAACGCGCCAGGAAATAAACAATTATGAAATAATTATTACGTATATTACACTATTACACAACTCACTGCAACACCATAACCTTCTTAAATTATTTTCAGAAACACACCAGCAAATTAACAGATATGAAATAATAATTGCTCATATTACACTATTACACAACTCACTTCAACACGATAACCTTCTTAAAATATTTTCAAAAACACGCCAGCAAATGAACAGATATTAAATAATTATTATTTGTCTTATAATATTATACTTACAATATATCAGCACTGCTAGAATGATTCGGTAATAAAATTAAGTGCGGCTCTAAAGTACCTCAGAGTATAAGTGGAACTCCGCCTCGGTCGCGTGCCAGCAAAAACAACAATCATCGTTCCCGCTTTAATGTAATCTGTGTAAAAGACGGAAGATGTCATGCGTTATACATTTCCCGCCCACATGTCGCGTCTTGCTCCGCACATCCCGTCACAATATAGGTTTCGCTGACTATACATCATTTGCTTTCATTTAACGTCTATTTGAGTTGATTCAGCGTCATTTAATTTTTTTCTTCGCTTGCAATTTTTTTTATTAGGTTCCATATTGCTCTAGACTTATTATTTGACTGAGGAATATTTTATCATTGACCTGTTTTTACCAATTTCTAGCTTTTTCTAATACTGTTTATGCATTTTTTTTACATAGTTCTTCACAATCAGAATTTATTTTTGCCATATCACTATAAACACTTAGAGGAATGGAGCATCTAACTCTCTTTAAACCAACAATTGCTAGCAAAGCTGAAGAACAAAAAGACACAAACAAATGCATTTCTGTACAGATAAACAGGTGAATTCCATATAATACAACTACATTTTAAAGTATATAAAATTACACGAGTTAATTGGTTCGGTGGAGTAGTTGGCTAGAGCGCGCGATTGGCAAGTATGATTAAATAATCTCTCTATCGTAGCTACGGGTTCGAATCCCTCCACTGGCACTGGCACTGGCAATGTCGGTGTGAATGGTTTGTGTCCACGTTTCTCATCAATGTTTACCATCGCCCGTACAGCTTCAGCTTTGGCGGGGGTTGTCTTATTTTTGTAATGTTACCATTATTATTATTAGTCAATCACTAGCAAAATTAATGTTGTGATTAATTATTGTGATCTATTTTGTTCTGAAAATAGGTATTAACTATTATCAAAAGTTAGTGGTTTTCGATTATTAAAACTCAACTCCAGATGATGAACTAAATGAATTATCTACCAATATTAAAAATATCCCATTATTTCTAACATGCATCAACTATTATTATTCATGTATAAGATCATAAAATTTTAACATCATGACATTTCATAACGCCCTGTTTTTTATAATCTATTTCAAAGCTTTAATTTACTACACGCCTGAGAAATAACTTTTATACATTTAATTAACAGCATTAATTTAAATATAGCTAAACAGCACAACTGTTTCAATCTTATTCCTGCTTTAACGATTATAAATTGACACTCATAGGTTTCGATCAATCCAGTTGTCAAATAAATCTGATTCAACTTCCTCGGTATCAATTTTTTCTTTAGAGTTATTCGAATCTCTGATCTGGTTCAGGCCGACAAGATTTAAATATATTTGCGAATATAAAATGCAACTTACAACATTTACTAACTTAAGTTGTCCTGGAGGCTATTTTCAATATGAATGTGTTCCTCCGACAGAACAGCTCTGAGTGAAATTTATTCAAGTAAAAATAATACCTACTTCAGGCGTATTTCAATATACAAGAGTTTTATTGGCATAATAATGTTATCTTATTTAATAAATAATGAATTCAATTATGGACTTATAGAGCAATTTAAATAATACGCTTTCAATAAGTTGGTACACTAATACGGTGTTGAAATAATGAGAAATAGATAAGTATAGTGTAGTATCTATTTTCAAATTAGGAGCATTATACAACAAAATTACATTATAAACTTTATTTCTTATAAATTAATACATTTTCTAGCTTTCGATTTCTGCCAGGATATCCTCCTGAGAATTTTCAATCTATATTTCACCTATTATAAGAAATAATAATCAACTAAAATTTAAGATAAGCTCTTAAACGACACTTTTTTATCTCAGAGCTGGTCGCAAAAGAATAAATGAACATACAAATCTTGACATTTTACCAACAATTGATTATAACCCGTCAGGTTAGTTTGGATATGAATTTAAATCATTCTACGGTACTCAATGTTTTGCATAAAAATTAATTTCGTCCTTATGTTACTTTAACTCAAGAAATCTCAGAATATGACTTTACCGCATATTAGAATTCTACGAAGATATGCAAAAGCACTGTGACAGTAATAAGATGTTTATAAAAAATGCTATCTTCTCAGATGAAACCAGTTTTTTTCTGAATGGAACTGTTAACGGACAAAATTGAAGATAATGGGCGACACAAAATCCACAATGGATGCATGACGCTTATACAAATACCCAGGAAAATTAACCTTTGGGCTCGCAGTCAGAAACAGAATTTTGAGGCCATTTTTTCCTTGGGATGTTGACCGGTAAAAGGTATTTGGAACTCTTGCAGCATGATTTAAATCCAGAGTTAATACACTTATATCTAGATACCGGACAATTTCCGTGCGAGCAGGGAAAAATTATATTCACATAAATATTTCTAGGTTATTTTCAAACATGGGCTATTTTAGAGCTATAAATATGGGCCAATGGATTAAGTGCCTTATGTGCGTATTATTGGCTCATGTAGACTGTTCCAGTGTGGAAAGTGAACGCTGTGTGCGATATTTTTTCCTAATTCAGTCAAAGATTTTAAAATAAAATTTTATTAGAGTTTGTTCTGTTTATTTTCTATTTTCTATGTTTGCGATTTGTGTTGCTTAAGAAAAATAATTTATAATTTGTTTTTTTTTCAGTTTTAAAGAAGTTTTAAATAAACTTTTGCATTATTTTGGCCAATTTTTAAGTTGGCTCTTTCTTTTTATGCAGTTAAGATCAAAATTATATACCAGCCCATATTTCTAGCATAGTTGGTCAACCTAATAGAAGAGCATTGTTTTAATTATTAGATGTTAAAATAGTTATTTATGATACAAGTGTTAAAAATGACTTTTTATTTTGTGAGTGGAGAAGTTTGCGAAACGAGCGTAAGCGAGTGGAGCAACTCCACGAACAAAATAGTCATTTTTAACACGTGTATCATACAATGTTTTTTTCTACAAACACCATTAAAAGAACTTTCTTTAAAAAGATTTCCAATCCTTTTAATGGTTACCTAATAATTCTAGTAGTTTGTAGGATGTATGACATAAATAAAGCAAGTTTGCCCGTTGTTTGACACATGCTTGTCAAATGTGAAAAACTATTGCAATATAATGAGTTCCAATATTAATTATAGTCCAGAAGGAAGCGAATCGATTCCTCAAGAAATTGAAGAAGCAGCTACAAAGGCAACTTTAGATTTGTTGCCCACAAAATCCAAACAACAATATGAATTATCGTACAAACGCTTTGTGGAATGGTGCGATAGGAACAATGTTGCAGGCAAGTATAGTGAAAATGTATTAATGTTGGCCTATTTCGAGCATGTCAAGAACAATCAAGATATAAGTAAGTTTTATAAACTCATCGCATTTTTAAAGCGCAAAGGAGAAGGATATCGCCCAAAAAAATCAAAAATTTTTACACGCCAAAATATTGATAAGTTTATTGCAGAGGCGCCAGATGACAAGTATTTGATGTTTAAAGTAGCTGCTGTAATGGGTATACTAGGCGCGTGTCGCCGTGAAGAACTTTGTCAAATGAGTTTAAACAATATTGAGGATTTAGGAAATACACTAGTGGTAAACATTCTAGATAGCAAGACTAGAGTTTCAAGAACGTTTACTGTTATTACTGAGACTTATATTGACTTATATCATAAGTACTTAGCATTACGTCCAGCTCATGTCAACCACCAACGTCTTTTTATTAAATACACTAGTAACAAATGTACGACTCAACCTGTTGGAATAAATATTTTTGGATAGATGCCTACAGATATTGCAAGATTTTTGAAATTACCAAATAGTGAGCTTTACACCGGACATTGTTTCCGTCGGACATCCGCCAGCTTGTTAGCAGACTCTGGTGCAAATTTATATACAATAAAGACATGGAGGATGGAAAAGTTCGAGTGTTGCAGAAGGATACTTGGAAGATTCGTTAGAAAACAAAAAGAGGATTGCTTGTCACATTCTTCCAAATAATTGCCCTTCTTCTAACAATTCAGAAATAGAGCATATTAATAGTATTTCCTCCACTGCTTCAAGTTCAACGTCAACAATTTCTTCTTGTGAAGTAGCTTCCTCACAAGGGATAAATATTACTAATTGCTCCAATTGTACAATTAATATAAATATTTCTAAATAACTTGTAATTTTTTGTTAATAAATATATAAATGTTATTATGACAAACGACTTGTCATTTTACTTTTTGCACTAGTGTTACAAGTAAATCATGTGATCATTTTTAACGCGAGTTTATATAATATTACATTTTTATTTCAAGTATGCCGTGTTAAAAATTTAGTTTTTAATGGTGTTTGTAGAAAAAACATATTTTTTTCCGATATTCGAAAAATCGTTTTAGCATCATGTTACAAAATAAATTGAATTTCAGTTGCCAGATTTTTTGCAGAATTTTACCAAAAAATACGAAGTTCAGAGCTCATAAATAAACTGCTGGCCCATATTTGTACCAGTTCCTCTGTAGTTTACAAGGCATGGTCCAGACAAGTTATATTGGGATACGTGTATTGTTAAAGCCTGGTAGCTCTTCACATACACTGTCTCAAGATAGATAGATGTAACAAGAGGTGTAATGAACAACAATTTGTCGAATTTTGGAATGGCACTTAGATATTAAGTCTTACTTGATGTAAAACTAAGATACATTAGAAACGAGTTGATCGGTGTTATACAGAGTGTTTTATAAGTCGATTTATAAAAATCGTTGCTAACAAACTACCTTAATATTTCAAGATACGAAAAAATTCCATAAAAAAATTAAATTTCAGAAACATAAATTTACTTTGTTGTGACTGCCCCTTTTCTCAATAAATTAGTATTTTCTTCTGAATTTTTTAAAAATCATTTTTGCAAATTGAGAATGCTCTAAAATCAAAGACTGCATCTCAATTAGGGAATGCGGTCTCGCTGGCCGATGCGCACGCATGCTACTATTCTTTCCTATAGAAAAGACATTCCAATAGGGAAGCCAGTCCCTGGATTTATGAGCTTTCGCGGAAATTGTACGGGGTCTATTTACATCCAAACGAAAATGACCCAGATATAGCAGATAAACAACTTTGGTTCCAACAAGCCGTGTACCTCCTCACTACACTCGTTCTGTTCATACTTACTTGAATAATATTTTTCTTCTACAATGGATGGGACAATGTGGCTCTATAGAGTGATCACCTCGATCTCCAGAGCTTAACCATTCGATTTTTTCTTATGGAGTTACTTAAAGAGCAAAGTTAATACTAACAGAGACAGAAAACATAAATGATTTAAAAGAACGAATTTCGCCAAGAAATACTAGATATCGTACCAAATTTTCAAAATTAATTAATTTTTCATCTACTGTAAAACAGTAAATGGACAACAGTTTGAATACTATAAGATAATATTTCGGTTTTAATTAACTTCGTAATTTATAAATTAATAAATAGGGTTTTTTCAATATCTTGAAATTTCAATTGCATTTATCTAAAAAAAAATTTTATGCAGCTTAATAAATTTGTTATGCTACAGTATTCAGAGGAAGATGCTCTCTCAATTTTAGGGAAAAATAGGGATAGCTATTTAAAAAAAAAATTTAATCATTTTTCTAACTCAGTATGGTATGCCACTGTACAAATTACTTATCTATCTCAAAATATAGCAGATTCAGTTTAAAAATCGACATGTCCGAGCGTTTCTACAAAAATACACTATTTCGGGAGGTATTTCGTGTGTTCCAGACTTTTTGTCCACTGCATATAAGCTTTTTATATCTATTAATAAAACAATAATAATAAAATTATTATTAAAATTTACCTATTAAAATGCAACTGCAAACAATTTAAATTATTTAACAGTAACATCTAATAAGTTAAATATGAAAGCATACGTAAAGAGAGTTCAACGTTGAATCAAGAAGCAAACCGAACTAAAAAACAAAAAAAAATCGTAAATGACACTTAACTGCATGTAATACTGCATTTTGCATTTGTTTTGTTCGCAGTTATGAATGTGTTTTCACGGGTAACAGAAATACGTAACTTTTGTCAGATTTAACTCATCTCACATCACGTACTAAGATACAAATGGACTAACAAATGAAGCCACCCTGTACATATAAGCTATTTATATTTATATAATAACCAAAGGTTATTATTATAATTGATTTAAATTTGAATAAAACTGCAAAAATAAAAAATTATTTAACAGTATCATCCAATAAAAAATATTAATTAACTATAAATGCGTACCCGAAGAGATATCAACGTTGGATCACAAATTAAAGTAAACTGAAAAAAGACTGAAAAAGGAAGGGCACTCAACGTGAAATGTAATGTAACATGCAGCATGTAATACTCCATTTTCCATTTGCTTTGTTCACAGTTATGACTATAGCTAAATATAAAAATTAAGCAAAAGATTATTTTCCGTTTTAATATCTACATATTTTCAGAAATTCAGTGAACATTTTCAAAATGAAACTTTTTCCGGAAAAAATGTATTCATACATTTTTTTCTTTTTTTGTAATTTGTATATAGAATTCATTGTTTATGAATGATAAAGACAAAATATTGCGTGACAAAACGAATTGCTGGTGTAATAAACACATGCTTAAAATTTTTTGTAATAAGTAAATAAAATTAACGTGAGTTTTACACGAACCTAATCTATTTACAACTTAAGAATATCATAGTCTATTAGCATTGATTCGAATGTAAATAATTAGATAATGTAAATGTGTATTTAAGAGAGCGGCTCCTTTGAACACTGTTTGTTTTTTGAAAGGCGTTTTTTAGAAAGAGTTTTAAGGTATAAATTTAGCAAACATTTTCGGATTAAATTACGATTTCTTTAATCTGTAAACATGAGCATCTGCAGAAAAGGGTAAGGAGTAGTTCCCTCTAGAATTCCCCCATGTGATTTTTTGGCAAATGAATATATAAATGGGACAAATTATTAAAAGGTTTTGAGCAGAAGTTATTCTCAAGAAAATATGATTGTTATGTCTTAAATAAAAAGAAAACTGTACTCAAACAATGTAATCCACAATTATACAGAAAATTAAACTATATATTGCACATGACGCAAAAAGGAACATTATGTTTTTGTAGATAGATAAATACATAGATAAATAGATATGCTTATTTGATCACGTTAAATATATATAACAAATAATATTACATATAATATATATTATATATATATATATATATATATATATATATATATATATATATATATATATATATATATATATATATATATATATATATATATATATATATATATATATATATATATATATATATATATATATATATATATATATATATATATATATATATATATATATATATATATATATATATATATATATATATATATATATATATATATATATATATATATATATATATATATATATATATATATATATATATATATATATATATATATATATATATATATATATATATATATATATATATTACATTTTGGATTTTGATATTTGTCTATATGCTTAAAAATGTAAGACGAAAATTTTAAATCGATACGTCGTGGTAATGTTATTTTTATTAGTTTAAACGGTCGTGACGCATGATATACTTGCGCATTGCAGGCCGAAATACGGCTCGCAGAAATTTCAATTATGTTTGCTGCATACGTGCATATATATATACCTAGTGTTGCCTACGCACATACGTCTATGACCAGCGTTAGATTTGCCACGCTCTACTCATCAGCATTTAAATTATTAATACAAAATTAATATGAAATTTATATCGTATCATAATCATACATAGTAACTATTCGTAACCTGAACGCCCGCTGTAAAATGAAATGACGCCCGCTGTAAAATGAAATGACGCCCACTGAAAAAATCTGCAAAAGCATGTCTGTTAAAATTCGGCTGTTTATACCTGAGAACTTTGTTTCACTAATTTTTGACAAAAGTTAATTTTTTTAAGCCACACATTTACAGAAAGTATATGTGGAACATAATTTTGAGAACTTATTACTTAACAAAAAATTTGAATTTACTTGCCAAGACGTTGTGTAATATGTAATAGCCTTATATAAATCCTAACAGATTATGTTCTAATACAAGATTACCTAATTATATTGTCAACAAACAGCATAATTCAATTAATTTATAATAATTTAACTTGCACATTAAAATACTTATTTAATAATAATTAATTAACATCCATATCCTCATTATTTTAATTGTTTACTTTAATAAATCATTAATTTAATTTATGCTAAACATGGGTAATTAAAAAGTAATGGGTATTTACTGCTTAACCAAATCAATAATTATTATTTATTATTACCCTCAATATCTAAAAATGTTTATTTTTTTTATTTATATTTATTATATATTTTAATTAATATTGCCACAATAAGTGCTAGTTAAAGTGACAACAAATATCAATTTCCCTTAAATGTATATTAATTTCGCACATTTTAATTCATGAGCTGCAAAGCATCAAAATACTCATAAAAATACAAAATGACACAACCTCAAATTTTTATTAGACACTTAATTTTAATCAAACGGTAGTATGGTAATAAAAAATAAACAAAATTGTTGGCCTCGTTGTAAAATACATTAAAAGATGACTAAATGGCAGCTACACATTTTCATTATTTCGCAGTAAAGTCATATTTTATTTATTACATGATAATTCAAATTTACTTTTCAATAAACATATCTGCAATGTACGGGTACGGATATTAAAAATTTAAAATATCTTAATACACAACGTTAATAGCTGTTGTAGTAGTAAATCATCCTATAAGTAAAACCCTTTTAAATTTATAGTCTTTTCTTAGGAAGAAAAACTTCATACGGTTTTAAATTAAATAAGACTCGTATATACATTTTCGATTCACGTCTCATATAACCGACTCGGTGATGTGGTTGGCTAGAATTCGCGACACAAGAGTGCTATAAATCTTTCTATCATAGTTGCGGGTTCTAGTCCCACCACCGGCACTGGCAATGCCGCGCCGGTAGGAATGGTTGTAGGTGCACGTCCTTCTAAGACATAATGTATTTTATTTACAAATATTTGTGAGCATATTTAATTATGTATACAGTTAAGTTTTCAAAAATTCTAGCTTTACATCCCCTCCGAAGGATGACAAGCCACTAAAAGACGAGATCGCCGAATTTCACTTGGGTTGCCATCCAAATTGCTGACTGCAGTTACCATTGCTACTTTATAAAATTTATAAAAGATATTGTATGAAAAGATGTGAAGCAAGCTTCATGTATAGAGATCGGGAAATAGCGATAAATTCCAGAGACGACTTTTACATAGATATAATATTATATTGTAAACACCTAATAAAACATTTCTGAACAATATGAAATAATATAATATTTTAAAGTAGGTACTATGCAATAAAAATGGGAACGAAAAATTAAAGGATTTTATCAGATAATTATAGTGGTGTAAAAAGCTGCTTCTATCGTGTCATCTCATTTGCACTTTGTTGCTAAAATGTAAGACCCATTTTAAATTATTCCCCATCCCTTAAGAATGCAAATGCGACTGGTCGTCCAAAAATCGTCCGGTACAGGAGGTGGCTGGGAGTGATTTTGTAAAACATAGCAATTTTTTTGCCTTTTTCACGTTTACGTCATCTCGGCAAGAGTCTGCCAGTCTCATCTAAATATTTTAATCACAAATATATATTATTTTTAATTTTAAAATCTGAGCTCACAATACCGGCCTGCCAAAAATTAGCTGAGTGACTGGCAAGCCAAATGCAGAAGGCGGTCATTCTTGATTCTCTCCGTCTGCTTAGGGCACCCGATTCCGGAACATACAGTCACTAACCCTGCGGGATATGGGGAGTGGCTGTGGTTAATCTTCTGGCGCGACTCCCGTGAGGCGTCGGTGGCCATGGGAGGACTGTCCAGCGTCGGGCAACCGAAAAAAAAGTAAAATAATAATAATAATAATACGGGGTAGACCAGACACCAGTGCTGCCTTACGTCCTCGGAGATATTGAGTCCGTTGTCGAGAACGAGAAATGCCGGATTTACTGGAACTACTCGTTCTCGACGGTCAGGCTAATTCAAGCCAACAAGCCTGACATAGTCCTCCTCGACCATCAACTCAAGGTGATGTATGTCATCGAGTTCTCGGCACCTGCGGAGAAAAACATCACCTTGAAGGAGGAGGAGAAACCAAATACCGCGATCTCCGGTACGAGCTCAAAGTGCTGTACCCAGGCTACTCGGTAAAAATGGTCGTCCTTATAATCGGTGTACTCGGAGGGATAAAGCCTACGCTGCTCTCGGAACTGAAGATCATACCGGCGTGCCAAAAATCAACCGAGTGGCTGGCAGGCCAAATGCAGAAGGCGGTCATTCTGGGTCCTCTCCGTCTGCTTAGGGCACATGATTCTAGTATCTACAGTCACTAAACCTACAGGATGTGGGGAGTGGCTGTAGTTAATGCACCGGCGCGACTACCGTGAGGCGTCGGAGGCCACAGGAGGACTGTCCGGCATCGGATAATCCGAAAATAATAATAAAAATAATAATCCACCGACATAATGCGACGCTACGAGTGCTATACTACCATCTAAGGCACTCGTACGGGGTAGATCAGACACCAGTGCTGCCTTACGTCCCCGGAGATATTGAGTCCGTTGTTGAAAACGAGAAATGCCCGATATACTGGAACTACTCGTTCCCGACGGTCAGGCTAATACAAGCGAACAATCCTGACATAGTCCTCCTCGACCATCAACTCAAGGTGATGTATATCAAGTTCTCGGCACCTACGGAGAAAAATATCACGTTGAAAGAGGAGGAGAAACGGACCAAATATCGCGATCTCCGGTACGAGCTCCATGTGCTGCACCCAGACTACTCGGTAAAAATGGTCGTTCTAATAATCGGTGTACTTGGAGGGATAGAGTCTACGCTGTTCTCGGAACTGAAGACCATACCGGTCTACCGAGTGGCTGTCAGGCCAAATGCAGAAGGCAGTCATTCTGGGTTCTCTCCGTCTGCTTAGGGCACACGATTCCGGAATCTACAGTCACTAACCCTGCGGGATGTGGGGAGTGTCTGTGTGGGCGCGACTCCTGTGAGGCGTCGGAGGCCACGGGGGGGACTGTCCAGCGTCGGGAAACCGAAAATAATAATAATAATAATAATAAAACTTCCTTAAGCAATAAAATAACAGAATGAAGAAAGAGTTCGATAAAGTTTATTTGTTTTCGTTTGCAGTCTACATGCAATAGGCAATTTTAAAATCTGTTATGAAATTGCAAAGACCGAGATGGAAACACATCTGTAAGAGATAAATACATAATTATTATTAATAGCTATTACTAAGGCAATAAATGGTATTAACCTACAGCAATTGTTCACAGTCAGAACTTGCCTCATTATGAGATAACATAAACTTCAGTGGCAATTAAAGTTTGAATGTTTCTATCGCTATTATTGGCACATGTTAATTGGGACATACATTTGCTAGAGCCAATACAATTAACTAGTGTTTATTTTACAGGAACAAAGCGGACCAGTGCAGCTTGATATAAAAGTTTGTTAATTTAAGATTTAAATATACCACAATAAATAATTTAGTATTTAGTTTTTTACAACTGCAAATGTTTAGATCACTGGTGACATTGCTTCAGTCGTTAATACAGGTACTAGTTTCCCATAATCAATATTCCAGCAGCAATTAAATAAATATGGTAAAGATGGTTTGGGTATCGCACTGTCCAGCCATATTTTTGTCTGATAGTGAACACTATGACAGTGTCATTTTAGACTATCTAACGTTGCGTTGGAGGCAATTTGTTGATAGGCTTCGAAGAAGCCAAAATCCCTCTAAGAGCATTAGTGCAATTAATATTTTCATTTGTTGTATACAAACGAATCACTAATTTAACAACATCATTAAACACATCTTCATATAAATACTGTTCAACACCGACTCTACCATGTAGATTATAATGCGATAGGAATACTTTCCAGCATGAGTTTTGTCGAATCATACAAACTAGTTGTATCAGAACCTATCTATGCATAAAAGGCTGGTAGACATTTTGTTATTGAACTATTCATTTTCAATGCATGAATTGTAACAAATCGTTCCTTTTCTTTAGTTCCAACTCATCATCATTACGAATAGTTTTCAATAAAGATAAAAAAGGGGCAGAAGGAAACTATAAGGCAATTGTAAACCCAGATACATTATTACTGCAACAATGGCATTTATTTATCCATTCAGTATTCAATAAATAGTAACTGGCCAGTTTTGTAAGTAATCAGTGTACACACATTTTCAAGGCGAGCGTTTGTTCATTAAGGTGCTCCATATACATGCATTGTGAGCACAGATTTCAAAATTAAAAAAAAATAATTGTGAATAACATATTTAGATGAGACTGGCAGATTCTTGCCCAAATTACTTAAATGTGAAAAATACAAAAAAATATTTTTTTTACAAAAATCACCCCCAGCCACCCCCTGTACGAGACGATTTTTGGACGACCAGTCGCATTTGCATTCTTAAGGGATGGAGAATGATTTAAGGAGGGTCGTACATTTTAGCAACAAAGTGCAAGCGAGATTCTTTTCTAGAAGGCTATTGCGGGCTTGCAAACTCTATTAGATTGCTTGCAGATATAAAAAATAGTTACTTACTGACCGTCATTAATGGAGGAAATTATTATCATTATCGAGAGTCCAATAGCAATACGAATGCATAGATATAGGCGGATCGCGCGCTTGCCAGATCGCTTAGCTATCACGTTTACGCCCACTGCCCTATGTCGAAAATATTGTTCATTAGATTTGGACGGAACTATGGTAATGTCGACACCGTTCAATCGACAGCTTTTTAAATTCTTGAAGAAATCATTGTTTTCAAAAAATTTTCTGTCTCTAGCACTTAGAAACTGCTTTCTAGACATTTCGCTAGCACTAACTGTTACACAACAAACGTAATCATAGTAATGAACTAAAACAACCAAACTCTTTTTCTTCCGCATATATCAAACGCCTTAAGCTTCTGGCCAACGCCCCATTTATGGAAAACCTAAAAGAGATTAAGTATTCCTTCATAAAATAAAAACAGTTTAAAAATATCAAACATTGTAGATTACAAGGTCACCATTTAGCACTAGCAGCCCGTGATAAAATGCAAATATTTAATTTCAAATAAAAAATATTGAAATTATATTGATAAAAATGCACAAGTTATATAAACGATAATATGGTTTCTATGGCAATAACTTATAACTAAAGCTGCAAATCGTTTCTGTGTGTCATGGTCGTAGAGTACAGATGTACTTACTGTCGCCGGCATTCACCTTGACCGAGAAACTCTTTCTCCAGTCGAGTCTATTATTAGCTTTCGAGTTGTGTACACGTTAAGTCACTTGAGCGTATTGCATATTTTTTTGTGTTTTATTTTATTTGTTGTACTGTATTGTTGATATTAATTTAATAATGAAGCATGGCAGACATACGCAGGGGTGGAAAATGGTCATTTGCTGACAAAGTGAATAAATTCATAGGTGAATTCCCGGATTTATTCTATGATGGTGCTAAAATAATTTGTAAAGTGTGCGAGAAAAATTTGATGTGCTGGGATAAGCGTGATTGTGAACTTTACGTAAATAGTGTACACCATAAAAATAAAAAAATGGCGTGCCTTCGACAACACAGTTTATGTTTAATTTACTATTAATGCTGATTGCCTGTGATGTTCATACTCAATAAACAACCATTTCGAGAGTTCTGGAATAAATACAATGCCCAGGTAAGGTTACCAAGTCGCACAACGTTATGTAACTATCTACCAACCGTACACGTAGACATGGTAAATAAGATGAAATGTGAATTAGAAAATTCACGGCTGTGGTTATCTGTTGATGAGACAACAGATTGTAAAAAAAAATTCTATTTTAAATGTTATAGTACGAGTACTGGTCTCTCTTAAACCGACAGTTCCACTGCTACTAGCTAGCAAAAGAGTAAGTCAGTGTACTAGCGAAACAATTACCAGGGTGATGCTGGAGACGTTAGAAAAATTTGAACTGTCAAAAAGTCAAGTGTTGATGGTTGTGACTGATGGCGCCGTGACAATGCGTTCGGTAGACCGTTCTTTGCAAGAACAAGGTTGTACGTTTACATGTTACGTGTAAAGTGCATGCTTTAAATCTTGTGGCAGTAACTATTCGAAAAGGTTTTCCAGAGGTGAATGCATTAATAGCAAGTACAAAGAAAGTGTTTCTTAAATCTCCTAAACGTCTCCGTGCATTTCATAGCAAGTGTCCCGGTATTCCTGAACCACCACAGCCGATTCTTACACATTGGGGAACATGGTTGCAGGCAGCTTTTTATTATGCTGAATATTTCCAACAAATAAAAGCTGTGAAACTACAATTCAATCCAGATGAGGCTGTAGCTATTAAGGAAAGCCAGACAAAATTCGAAGATATTTCCGTTGAAACAGCTTTAAAAAATATTGCGAAGAACTGTAAACCATTACATGAAAGCATAAAAAAATTAGAAAACAGTGCGTTGTCGTTAGCGGAGTCACTGCAAATAGTGGACGAAGTAAATCTACTGCTACACGCTATAGGTGCCGCAACAAATGAACGCGTTAAAGAAAAGTTCGCAAGTGTGTTGAATAAAGACACCGGTTTTACCAAATTAAGACAAATATATGATGTGCAGCCCCGGATCCGTTAAGTGAGTTTAAAGACTATTTTACGTATGCGTGTTTTACATCAGTAGATGTCGAACAGTCGTTTTCAAAATATAAGAATATATTTTCACCAAAGCGAACATCACTCATGGAGATAACCATAGAAACATACCTGATGCTGCAAAATGGCTACACATTTTCTCCAGTTTGTGATAAGCAAGCTAGTTCATCAAGTTAGTTAAGAGGGTAAGTTTTACATACATTGTTTTAAATTGTAACAGTTTATTGTTTGTCGTATTAGTTAATTTCGCGTACGCCACTGGCCCACGAAACATTTTTGACAGCCCTACTTATGATGTAGGTATATACCTAAATTATGAGTAATGTATATACATTTATACATCAAGTCATCATTTGAACTTAAAAAATAATTGGTGAATTACAGATGAAGATTCAAAAATAGCCATTGGCGGGTAAGAAACATTACAAGGAAATTGGCATTTTGTGTTTTTTTAATGAAAAAGGCAGAACCTTACAGCGTTGTGTACATAATTTTATAAATTTTGAAAATTATTTTGTAGTTTTTGACAAATCCTAGTAATTTAGAAATGTTCGCCTATTATTCTGATGCTTTCAGACTGAAATAGTTGTGAATCGATTTTAGTAATGCATACACCTTAATTAAAATTAATTAATTAGAATTAATAAAACGACATAAAAGTATGTAAGATCATTGGTCTAACAGTGTGTGTGTGTGTTCAAGAAATCATTACTTCCATATCGTTTTTTCCTTGTTAAATTATTTACTTTTTTAGCCTCAACATATTACACATATGTTCACCCATAAATAGATGTTGCCATTGATTTTCACGATATGAAGTGATGTTTTTGTTTATTACTGGTACTTAAACTGGTGTAGACATCACGAATGTTTTACCTGAATGTGTCTTGGATGCGTGTAGTGTTAATAGACGGTGTAGACACATGTCTTCTAACGACAACGACAATAAAATCTCTGATGAACATTTCCACCCCTACAGATCTGACGATACAAATTGAACATCTTCTTGGAACACATTAATGTATCTCTTTTTAAAAAAATAAGTTTAATTAATTAATGTATAAGACAACATCTGTTTAAATACGAATTTAATTGATTTTTTGGACGAAACACTGTCGTGTGTCGTGTATTATTTTAAAATATGACAGAAAATGAATTCGTAATCATTTTCCGGGATATTTTATACATAATTTGTTATTTATATTATTTATAAATGATTTAGAAAAGCACCTTATGTCAAATAACGCACAATTTAAAATTGCTATATACATATGCTGATGACGTTTCTATTGAAATATCGGCAGAAACACCTGAAGTACTTCAAAATACGTTATTTCATTGTTTGATGTTATTTTCTGATTGGTGCAACAAAAACAGATTGATTCTGAATACACAAAAATAACATATGTGCCATTACGTCAGACGCGAACAACCTGAACTAAACTTTAAAATAAATAACTTCCAATTACAAAAATCCCCATACATAAAATTCTTAGGCAAAACGATTGAAGAATAGTCAAATGGGATAGTCATATCAACCTAATAAGCAATAAGTTAGGTTCATCTTTCTTGCAATTAGAAATTTATAAAATGTTCTTTCTCAAGCCCAGTACATTATTTTTTTTCGTTATATTTTATAGGCTAATGTATGAAGCGAAAGTCATAAAATTTTAAATAAATTGACCCCCATAAACGGCAAAATATTCGGTACTATACTCGATATATATCAAGGATAGCGTTAACTTGGTTGATTAAACGCGCGGTTCCAACACATTTCAGGATTAAAATAACAAATCATAAAAAAAATAGTAAAAATGAATACTCACATAAAAACGTCCAATAGGTACATATTGTATTCATAAACCTCACCGAACTACGGGCCTAAAATGTATCTCAAACAGAATCAGACAGGATTTAATGGGGTCAAGCCAAATTAAGCCTCTTCGAGCAGTATCACAACGACTTTTAATACTTTTTCGAACAAAATTGTTAGTGTATGCAAGCAAATAATAATAGATTAAATAATAATAACTTGCAACATGTAACTAGATGAATAATTAAATATATCTAAGGGAAACTATAAAATGTTTCATACATAATTAATGAAACATAGTGTCTTGACGGAAATCTTTTGATCACAATTAATATTCATTAAATTAGTATACTCAAATATGGTTTCAATAAGAAATATATATGTCAATCATAATAGTTAATAGTAGACCGTGTATATATTATTTATTTGTCGGTAAATAAATACGTTTAATGTAACAATAACTGCAAAATGAAAACTGCATAGTTATTTCCAGCATAATTTGGTTTTATTTAGAAAAAATAAATTGCATTATCCCGAGTCCTCTATTCTTAAAGTAAGCCCCAACCAGACTTTTTGCATTTTGCCATGCAATTTGATCCAATTTCATACACTATTTTGTATTTTTCCATTTCCACTTTTCAAACATTTAGAAGGCTTGAAGATATCCCACCCATCATTTAGATGTGATGCTCTTACTAATTTCGGGAGAGAAATCACGTCCGTCAATTTTTGCATGCTCATATGCCCGATATTGGCCCTAGCACCGTTGATATTCCACTCATTACCATAGTAAAGATTAGTAATAATATGTGAGGTGGAATCTTCTCTTGATTCTGTCAAACTGCAGGAAAATCTAAATCTTCTGTCTTCTAAATTGATCATGCATTAACAATCATCTTCTTTTTAATGCTATTAAATATAATTTAATATTGCATAGCGGCAAAAATGATTTAATAATATTTGATTACACTTTCGGTAAGTGTATTGGCCACTTATTACTATGCAGCGAAAATATTTGCCATTTTTCAGGGCCGGCAGTTATATAAAAAATCCTACTACAGGTATATAAATAATCACACCAGATAAAGATGTATGTGGTGTGTTTATTTATATACCTGTAATATATGCAACCACTACTGTGGCCGGAACTTGGAGGAATCCGAGATAAATATATAAAACATTATACGTAGCTTGGCATTTTTCCTTAGTTAGCTTAGCAAAGCGACAGTGTACGGTTACTTTCGCGGAACGGTTCTTGCATAAAACACTATTACCAATATTTCCGGTTGTTCTGTGATTACCGGTACAGTTATAAAAGAGAACTTTTTCATGATTTGTGTGTGTTCAAAATAATAATGTACCAATGGCAGCTGGTGCAATTTGGTTATGGCATATCTTAGTATTGGAGCATGGGACCCAAACGATCCTTTATGGCATAACTACCAGGATTAAATGAAGAAGTTTTACAGGAAAGAAATTGCCATTGATATTTGCGAATAAAAGTTGAAAAATTTGACCTAATTTCATCAAAAAATATTGTTTTTTATCAAGTTACATCGTCTCGGATAATATTATTTTAAATTTCTTTTTTCACTCTGTACATTTCAAAATTATAAAAAATCAATATTTTTGATAAAGTTTGAAACATATCGTAAAATTTTCCACCTGATTCTGAAAAAAATTGTTTTGGCAAATATTGTACAAATTGTCAAAAAAATAATCTAGAGGCACACAATTAGATAACTTTTTTTTTGCTAATTTCAACAGGAACACAGTAATCTGGGATACAAGACAATGTGTAAATTTCGTGAAAATTATCTCTGTGGTTTGTCAGTGCCTGCACTACTTGCCCATGTGAATTATTTAGAATTTGCACCATTAACCGCGATTGATGTGGAACGTTAAACATATTTGCAGACTCAAATTTTACTGCCACGAATGCAGAACAAATATTAGTTGTGACCATGTATGCTAATGCGATGGTAGACTTCAGTCATTCTGAATAATACATTGTATCAAGCGGTATCTCATTATTCATTTTATACTTTTGCTTGTATTTATCTAATTATGTCCCTTTGTCAACTATGAGGCAGTAGTAGCAATCGATCCTGGACTCTAGACCAGTGTCCTCTCCGTGGTTATAACCGTATAAAAATATTAAAGGGATAAATCCGTGTGCCTGGTGATCTTGGAAGAACACTAGGTCTCTATGTTCTAAGGTCACGATAATAAAAAAGAGTTTTTAAAGTGTCCCTTTTGTAGATAACTGAGAATACTTGGCGAAAGCGACAGTGACTAACTCAGGGGGCGATGGCGTGAGTAAGAGTGACAGGGTGTTGAAAAGCAAAAAAAAATCGTCAAATCAAGTCAAATCTTAAGTTAATCGGCTTTAATAAAAGATCTCGGTTTTACTTTTAATCCCAAGTTCTCTTTTACGGATCACATCAATAGTAATGTAGTTTCTGTTTACAAGAGTCTTGGCTTCCTAATTCTGAACATGAAAGATTTTAAATGTCTTGAGACAATGCGATTGCTGTTTGTAACTTTTGTTACAATTAAATTGGAATATGCATCTATTGTCTGAAATTCCATCTATTTCATACACATTTCCGGCATTGAGAGAATCCGATGGCGCTTCTTCAAATCAGCTACCTTTGCCTTAGACAGTGTTTATCCAATGAGAGTACTCCGCATGAGATTTTTTATGCATGTTACAAATATATAGGAGTTGTTGATTTGACACGGTGAATCATGAAAAATTCTTTGATGTATTATCACATTATGGAGTTCATGGTACTATGTTAGATGTCTTTAGAAAGTATTTAACCCATCGTGTACAACATGTTAGAATTATGAATAACCTAAACGACCCAAAAGTTATAAAAATGGATGTACCACAAAGAACGATATTGGGACCAGTCTTATTTACATAAACTCATTGCTAGGACTAAATATAAACGCCAAAATTGTTTCATATGCAGATGATACAGGAGCCTTATTTAATAGGAATACTTGGGAACATACGAAAGAAAATGTAATTGAGGGCATGGAAACTATAAAAAAAGGCTTGACAAATATCAACTTTCTTTAAACGTTAAAAAACCAAGTATATTTCATATACGGTCATTAATTATAATAGGCCAGAGTAAAACTCAATTGAGGTAAATAATTTCCCGCACAGAATCAAAGAAATCGACGAAATAAAATACTTAAGTATTATCATAGACAAACATTTAAAATGGACACAGCATATTAACTATGTAACAAATAGAATAAAAAAGCTTATTACAAGTTCTATCAACTTAGAAGTATTTTAAATAAAAATATTCTAATAATGATGTATAAATCATTTGTAGAATCACTTTTCTGATATGGTGTACTGGTGTGGAGTGGTCTTTATACAATATCACTAAAAAATTTAAATGTAATCCAAAATAGCATTTTAAAAATTATGTATAACAAAAAACGAGATTATCCAAGAAAATTACTTTATAAAAATAATGAATTTTTTTAATATTCGATCTTTGTATATCCTTAATGTTTGTATCTACACATGTAAAAAAAGATGAATTAAAAGTGCATGTTGATAATCAATACAATAAGTGAAGCACAAAAGAACAGCACATACAAATTCCTATCAGCAAAAGAAAATATAAATCAAAGATTTATTACATACTTAGTTCCAAAATTTTATAATTTATTGTCAAGGAATATTAGACTTGTAAAAACCGTTAAGCGATTTTCGAAGCTTTGTAATGATTACATAAAATTTAAGAGGTGTTTAGAAGTTTAACACATTATTAATATGTCAAAATTCAAAAACACTGGCAAATGCAATCAGTATATACTTATATTATTACGTTTATTATTTTTTTCTGTTTCTCCTTTTCGTTTATCCTTATATTATGTAGGTTATTTTTTGTTGTTTGATTTTGATATACTCTCTTTTTTCTCACTCGTTATTTAACAGTAATTATATTTGTGATAATAGAACAGCTACAATTATATATTAAGTTATTGAGCAGATACAGGTGTTAAGTCACTTAGTTGCGTAAAATAAGTTGTATACTTATATTATTTAAAAAAAAAAGTATTGTAGTTACTTACTAGTTTGTTGTTATTAATAAATAAATAAATAAATAAATAAATCATTTGCTGTGCGTGAAAATCCATAGGACAAATATGTGGGGGCACCGAAAACGAAACAGGCGTATTTCTTTGCATTTAAGCCCATTTTTCCGAATAACACTCGGACTCGTCGTTATTATTTTCAAGAAGGGCTCTTTCATTGGGTATTTTGGATCGCGCCACTTCAATCCTTAAGCGGTGGTGGAATCCATCCCGAAAATTTTGAACAGCAAGGGGGACAAGTAGCACAGTGTTTTAAAGTTCGGTAAATTCTCTTTACCACGGTATTTTACTTTTTAAATTTGGACTAATAGACTGTGAGAAACTGCGTTCTAAAGGTAAAGAATTTAATGAAGTAATTACAAAACGAAACAGGCGTTCATTTTTTCAAAAAACGCTCGTTCCCATCAATTATTTATCTCCATTGAGTATTTTTGATTGCGCCAAACATTGAATCGGTGGTGGAATCCCACCCTTAAAATTTTATATGGCAAGGGGGTCAAGTAGAACATCGTTTTAAAGCTCGTTAAATTCTCTTTACAACGGTACTTACTTTTTAAATTTGGGTTTCGAGAAATTGCGTTCTAACACTAAAGAATTTAATGGAATACTTTCCGAGTAAATGCGCCTTTAACGTTTTAATATTTTTCTTTTCTTTTCTTTTGTTCACACTGATTAGCTGATATAATTAGAACAAAACTAGTCAGAACCTAGCCTGTGACTTTATTTTTAACTTTTTATTTTTTTTTTGTCCCTCGTGGTTACAGTTTCCTCTGTTCTTTCTTTTACTATATTTTACTGTGTAAAGTTACCCTGTAATTGGGTACTTAACCCATTCGGTATTTTATTGTAAATAAATAAATAAATATTTTTTAAAATTTTGTATTAAAAATTCTTAATATTAAACAAATTTTAAAATTTTGGCAGGTAAATTTTTCAAATGCAGAATATAAAGTAAGATGCCTACTTTACCTACAGGATCAAAAAATTGTTGCTGGTCAGAAATTTTTTCATGTTATTTTTACGAGAATAAATATCTATAGCAAGACATTCCATCCTGAGAACCAGTTGTTGAGTTCACGTTGACTTTTTTGCAAGAGATTCTTTGACATCTCTGAATATATTCATTCTACAAATGTATTGAGAGAAATGTGCTATGAACGCTGGCACGACATCCATAAAAAACCAAAATCATTATATCTGTACAGCAGACTTTATATGTATATGTATAAGTACGTTCCACGGTGTTTTTAGAGTGAGAGATCCAACTAAATTTTATAATATTTACATTCTTGGGGCCTTTATAGTAATAATTCCTTATTGAAATTTTATTTTAATAGCGACATTGCTATAATTTAGTAAAAGTACACTCAAGTTCGATGTAATCAGCTTAATTTGAATTCATTTATTCCGGTTGATCCTTTTTATAAGGATTATAAATTTTATTGTTGATTCTCCAACTTATAACGTAATTTGTAAATCTTGTATATTAATGAACTTAATACTTTAAGAAGCAGTAAAATTAAATGTTGCAAAGTTTACTAGAAATAATTTATATGTTTTTTCTTTAATTAGTACGTTTATGAATCATTATTTATTATAAACAATAAAATGTCCAGTACTTTAGCAAAGCTTAACCGTGAGCATTAATGACTGTACTGCTTTATAGACTTATTTTCCTTATTTTATTGTATGTACAGCGCCTTCATTTCAAAACTATCCGGCTAGATTTACTCTGGGTCTGATTAGTTACGATTTTGAGCATAGGCGCCCAGAGGGGGGCAAGACAGGAGGTCCCCCGTCTGGCAAATCTGGTTTTCGTTTTTACCACGCCGTTAAATTTTTACAAAGCTCTTATCGCCCCATCTCCATTCGCCCCCACGGAACTTATACGCGTGTGCAAATACATAACATGTACCCGTGTGGTAAGCGGGACGGTCGCATGTCGCATCGCAATTCCCGCCCTCTGTCGTTAGCAATTTAATTCTGCTCACAAGAATAATACAATACGTTAAATTATCGTTTTATTTTTATTCTCTGTAAGTATAATAACAAATATACAAAAGGTACTCTATTATACATCTTTTTTTAAATTTTGCTTTATAGTTAAGTCAAAACTACAAACAATGGCTATTCGAAATTATTTTAAAAAACCTCGTTTACAAGATGAAAACCCGCCGGATTTAGAGATTTCTGATATTGAGAATAAGGTGCAACCATCTACATCGATGATTTCAAAAGAAAAAGAAAATAGAATTTGTTTTGTTCATGAAATGGACATAGGAAATTTCTTGGAATATGCAGCAATTTCCGATGAAATCCGTTTTAAAGCTTTAACACAGGCATGGGTACCGGACATATCATATGACTTTAAAAATGACAGTTCAAGTACGCGCAATTTTAGATATCAGTGGTTTAAAGATTATCCATGTATTTCATATTCTGTAAAACTGTTACTGTGTATTATTTAAATCACATATTGCTTGCGGCATTCAGGGTCGTTTCATTATTAAAGAATTCACCAAATATAAACACTTTCAGAACAGTATTAGGAACTTCATGAAATCAAAGTGGCACTGTGAATCCACAACAAAAACAAATTGTTTTACTCGGATAATGAAAAATCAGCAACAAAATGTAGCTCATCAAATAGATTCCGTACTTCGCGAAATAATTGAGGTTAACAAAAAAAATATTACCTATAGTTAAATCTCTAGGATTTTGTGGTACTAATAATATTGCGTTGAGGGAAAAACAGATAACACAAATATATTTAGCGGTTTGTTAAACTTTAGAGTAGATGAGGGTGATTTAATTTTAAAGGATCATCTAAGCACTTCTCACAACAACGCAAAATATATTTCACATAGAGTCCAAAATGAAATTATTGGTATTTGCAACGACATTATAAGAGAAAATATAATCAGAGACGCAAACCAAAGTCCATTTTTTTCGATCATCTCTGATGAGTCCAGTGATATATCTGAAATTGAACAACTCTTAATTGGAAGATGATTTATACATAAGCTTTCTATAGAGGAATTTTGCGTTAGAGAAGAATTCTTAGGATCCATTGCACTGCAAAGTATGGACGCTGAGACAATATCAAATACAATCATTTCAGCCCTTAAAAGATTTGATTTAAATTTATCAAAATGGTAGGTCAGGCAATGATGGATGCTCGACTATGGCGGGAAAAATAAGCGGTGTTCGTACACGCATTCAAGAGCAATATCCTCTGGCTAATTATTATCATTGCAGTAGTCATAAACTCAATCTTGTAATAAACGATCTTAACGATGTCATAGAAATAAGAAATTCTATTGGAACTATAAGAGAAGTAATTAGTTTTTTTCGGGAAATCCAGTTAGAAGAAAATCTGTTCCGAATATCCGCTTTTTTGCGAGGCACGTTGGACTGCAAAATATAAAAGTATTCGGATATTTCGTGAAAATTTTATTATTATCGTGGGGGCATTACAACTACTGTCACAAGAAGGAAACAATCCAAAAACTAGACAACGGGCTTCTGAACCTTATCATGCATGTACTGTTACGCTTTTCATAGTATGTTCGTATGTTATGTCAAATTACTCGGCCATGTTTGAACCTGTAGCTAACATTCTCCAAGGAGTTGATCAGAACATAATGTCGGTTAAAGATCAGACTTATTCTCTTTGTAAACTTTTCAAGCAACATAGAGATAACGCCAAGAACACTTTTAAAATTATAATGTAAGATGTTGAAAAGTATATAAAGGACTTGAATATTGACTTGACTGTACCACGACTAGCTCAAAAACAAATGCATAGTTTCAATGCACCTTGCGAGTCGGCAGAAAGTTATTACAGAATAATAATTTGTCCATACATTGATTCTGTAATAACCTTCATTTACGAGGGGTTTTCTAAAGAAAATGAATCATCATATTTAATATTTCAGTTACTACCTAAATACATGATAAAGTTAAACCAAACTGAATATGATAGTATAGTAACAAAAATATTTGATAAATTTGGCTGAGTTCTTGAAAACTTTATTGCAGAATCTAAGATTTGGTATAATTTTTGCAAAACCCAGTCGCCGAATGCGAATATTTTGAATATAATATCAATAGAGGCTGTAAAAGAAGCATATATATTTTATCCATCAATTTCCTTGGCATTATGTTTGGCATTATCGTTACCAGCGACTACATGTACTGCAGAATGATCATTTAGTACACTGCGAAGAGTTAAGACCTGGTTGCGGTTTACAATGACGGAGGATCGTCTCGATGCCTTATATATGATGCACATTCACAGAAACTTAGTAGATAAACTTAAAGAGCAATTTTATGAGGAAGTTGTGAAACGCTTTGGACAACAGCAAAGACAATTGCAATTTCTGTTTTGACAAAGCAATATATAATATAGTATACCTAGTGTAAATGTCATTTTACTCATATTTTAGTAAATATTAGATATTATTTATTTTGTGGATTACGTCCTATTTTGGTTATGTTTTAATATTTTTGTTATATTGTAATATTTTTTATTTAGATGATTTGAATATAATTTAATTTTATTGTCATATTTTTCAAACATATTTTATTATAATTTTTTAGGTGAATTTTAGTTTTGCCCCCTCCTGAAAATATTTGTACGGGCACCCATGATTTTGAGAAAAACACATGGATTTAGTTTTCAAGGGGGAAGTTGCAAATTGAATTGAAATTGAAAATTTTTTTTGACAGAGGTTGTTCTTAGAACAAAAAACTTCGAAAGAAATCCATTGTTTGCCTGTTGTAGTTTAAAATTGAAACAAAAAACAGTTTTTCAAAAATAGTGAAAGTGTAAAACGTTGCTCGAGTTTTTAAAGAAATATAACCCAGTAAAAATATAGTTCATCAGTATGTACTTAATCTAGTTTGAAAATTTCAAGAAACTGTTTCAGTGTGAAAAAAAAACACTAGCCAAGAGTTTTGGATGAAGTAGCACATGTCGAAGTTCTTCGTCGTTTCTCGATGCATCCAAACATATTTATTCTGAGCTAACTTAACCTACATTTCTGTTGATTTCGTTTCTTTTTTGTAGATCGATAAGAATTTTTATGCCCTTTAAAATGATGTGCCAAAAGGTAAGCGGTGCTATTTGAAATTACAAAGCTGGGATAGCTAATAGTGAAAGGGTGGAACATAAAATTAAATCAACGGTGTTCCGCCCTGTAATTTTTTTTATTCAACTTTCCTTTAATTTTTACTATTAATGTAGAATTTTTGGACATTTTTATTTAAAGAAGGTCCTCTTTGTCGATATCGGCATCCGTTATCGAGTAAATTGAGTTTGAAAATTAACATGACGCATGGTGGTAAAAAAATTAAGTAACAAATCAGAAACATTACTTATTCGAGGAAAAAAGTATTCAGTTATCAACAGACAAAACAATGAAGAACAAGAAATTAGGACTATACTATATCCGTAAGAGGAGGATAGTGATGACGTGGTGAGGGTGTATTATTAGTAGAGTTGATAAGTCGTGTGGCCATTCAGTGGTGCAACAGCAGGTAGATAGGCCGGCTGGCGGACAAATCGAAGCGGACTGCGAGACTAGTCAGTTGTTGTATATCGTAGTGTTTATACGCTAATTTATTCCTCTTCGTTGTATTTTATATTATTGTATTATTGATAATTTTATTTGTTGTATTTTATTGTTAAATATGTCAGACGTGCGCAAGGGTAAAAACGGAAAAAAACGATGACAAAGTGAATAAGTTTCTCAGTGAATTCCTGGATTTATTCTATAAATAATGGTGCTACAATAATTTGTAAGGTGTGCGGGACAGACCTGATGCGCTGGCATAAATATGATTGTAGACGTCACGTAAATACTGTGCAGCATAAAACTAAAAAAAATTGCGTGTCTTCGAAAACACAGTTTATGTTCGATTTATTGTTAATGCTGATTGCCTGTGATGTTCCCCTGCACATGTTCGATAAACAACGATTTCGGGAGTTCTGGAATAAATGCAATCCCCAGGTGGCGTTACCAAGTCGCGCAACTTTGCGTAACTATATACCAACTGTACGTGGTGTTGGAGACGTTAAAAAAGTTGATCTTTCAACAAGTCAAATGTTAATGTTTGTGACCGATGCCGCGCCGCGACAATGAGTTTGGTAGACCGTTCTCTTCAAGAACACGGTTGTAGCTTGGTACGTGTTACGTGTAAAGTGCATGATTTACATCTTGTGACAGAAACTATTCGACAAGGTTTTCCAGAGGCAGATGCATTAATAGCAAGTACAAAAAAAGTGTTCCTTAAATCACCTAAACATCTTCTAGCATTTCACAGCAAGCGTCCCGGTATTTCCGAACCACCACAGTCGATTCTTACACGTTGGGAAACATGCTTGAAGGCAGCTTTTTATTATGCTAAATATTTACAACAACTAAAAACTGTGATACTACAATTCAATCCCGACGAGGCTGCAGCTATTAACGAGAGCCAGACAAAATATTTCTGTTGAAACAGAGATTTTCAAAGATTCCTGGAGTGTACCTTATTTACAAGCATGCGAGTTCAAATCTCTTGCAAAATTAACCAATGGATCACATGCCGTTCCGTAAACTTTCGCCTTAAGATAATCTCACAAAATTAATTGTAGAACCTCTCCGGTCCATCCAATTTTCCCCGTACGTTTCATGTAAATGTTGCCTTATATTAAGTATATAACGTGGTGGCGCCCCATCATGAATAACCCACATGTTTCAGCGTTGATTCTCGGGTAAATCTTCTAAAATTTCCGACAAATTGTTGACCAAGAAATTATAACAATTCTGACAATTTAGTCATAACATAAATGGTCCAATTAATCTGTCACTTAAAATACTTGCCCAAATTTTGATTGCAAACTATATTTGATGTCTCGATTAAAAAAATAACATGTAGAATATCATCAACTCATTCATGATCGTTGTAAAAATTAATAATTAATTATTAATGTGGGGAAGTGGTTCGCGAAGAATTCGCCATTTGCGCAACTCTTCATGGATTCTGTTCAACTATTCTCAAGACACGTTCTTCCATCGGCGGTATTCTTACAAACCTGGCTCTACCATGATCATTTACTGTTGCCATCAAAGAGGCACTCTCTTGTAAGCGTTGATGAATGTTGTGAAATACTTTCCGAGACGGGAGGCTTCTGGTCGGGTAGGTTTCCGCGTGCAGACGTCTACCGTCATTTCTACATTTGATTAATTTTGCGTTTCAAAATTACAATAGTTGCACTGTAGACGATCACCATTTTGATATTAATTAAATTTTGCAAAATCGATCTGAGAGTTTATTAAGATGTTACTCAAGCGTTATAGCAACGCTGCTCTTTTTGTTTGGTAAATTCATATTCAAATCCTTTGACTGTTAATTTTCAAAAAAAGGAAGGGCCTTCTATATGTAAAAATGTCCGAAAATTCTAAATTTATGGAAAAAATTAAAAGAAAGTTTAACAAAAATAAGTTACAGGGTGAAACACTCTTCTCTCCTAAAAGTGATGCCCATCACCACCATCAAAAATGAATTAGCGCATCTTATTCAACATTAAAAACACTACGCGAATGCCAAAAATGTTGTCTATTTATCTTTTACCGTTCTTCAGATAATAGAAAAATCCAATTTCATCTAAATTCCTTTAAGGGCTCCTAATTCTCTAGGGGTGGGTTTTATGCCATATGTTAATAAGAACGTTTTGACTTATTTTGATGATAACTACATGCTTTAGAAGTTTGTAACCCTATTTTAGAAAAACCTTGTATACACATAAAAAACGTGCTTATATTCCATTTATTTATGAATATTACAAAAACCTTGTAATTATAAATTTCTCAATATTAATAACTCATCTTAATGAATTTTAACATATTTATGTAATCGTAGTTATGATGTATATTAATGCCAATAGTTGTGTCATTACTTTTTATGTACCTATCCTACTGTAGTTACAAAAAAAAACTGGTATACCACGTATAAATCGTCTTCGTGTTTCTTTGATTTTTCTAAATTTATCTATGAATATTTTTAGTCACAAATTTAATTAGTGTAGCCAAACGTAGCACGAATAGATGTTTAATACAAATCAGCGGATATCGCGGGTTATATTGGCTTCTTATGATTTGCGTGACTTTAGTCAGTGTATTTATATGCTTACCATTTGCATGCCGTGTTTTAGTTAAGGTCTTTTTGTCAGTTTTTAAACGCTATATTAGTGTTAAATGATAAAATTATTACTTAACCAATTTTTAAATCCATTGAATTAACTGACGAATTTTATTCTTAGCACAAGAAGGCCTCGGTCATCGATACTATAATTATGTAAAATTTTATATTAAATATGAATATGAAATATGAAATTACATATAAGATAATTAACCGATATAAAATACCGAGATAGTTGCAGAAACGTATTTATAAAAAAATGTATTTTTTTAATATATCTGCAAACATCATGTTTCATGTCTATTTAGAGTAGAGTGTCCGTCTTTCTGGTGCGCCAGCACAGGAAAAATTTTCCCGTGCGCTATTTTCCACCGTCACAATAATTCAATAAATATCACACTGTTACATTCTGCATCATTAAATTTTTTATTTTTTCCTAAATATTATAATTATTAAATCAATATTTGTTTTTCCCTATAATATTCTCCATCATAAATAGATTGAGAGTGCCTACTTTGTTAATAATAATAAAACATTCGATTGAAATTTCCATAACAACGCTTGTTTGGCGTTTATTTGCAATTTTTATTCTAAATATATTCTCCAGAACATACTGTCATTTATTTTTATGTGTTGTTAGATATAATGAAAATTATTGTTCATTACACTTTCATAAACTGCTTTTCCCATTACAAGTTTCCGTGTGAGGCGAAGTCGTAACTTTTAACACCCTGTATCTCAGTAACGAAGCGTTTCCGGACTCTTGTTTATAAAAACTTTTTCTGTTATTTTTGGACTCTGAATCTCCAGCTGTGCGTTATTGCATGTTTTTTGAAACACACTGTATATTCACTTTTAGTATGTTTTAAAAACTTAAATATTTTCTTTTGGTTATACATTTTTACATATTGTACAGTTTACAGAAGATTATTGAATTTATAATGTATATTATGACTAGAGATCGGGAGGTAGCGACAATTGACGTCAATTCCAGGACCGACGCCAGGTGATGTGTCACAGCGTATAGTTTATTTCGAACTTATTTGCAACATAAAAAAATGTCAGCTTCTTTGACAGCGGTAAAAGGATCAAAGAGACCGATGTTTTTTATGTTTCAAATAAGTTTGGAATAAACTATAAGTATGTGTGTAAATATATCTTACCTTGTGGTTCTTTTGGCGAGTTCGATAACATGCAAAGTTAATATGAGGAGAGCTAAAAGTATTGGTGAATGTAACACTAACACACACATGTATTTTTAACTAGTAATCACAAGAGTAAAGGTATATTACGAACATTAATGCACCTACTTTGCCACTTTCCTGCCCAAGCATTCGTGGTTTGATCTATGCTAATACAGACATAATTGTCATTCAATTCAGAATATTTTTTTGATTAATACTGTCACATCTTTGTGATAAATATACTTTTTATAAATGTTTGAGGAAATATGTCTCTTAAGGTTGTGTTTTCACCAGGTATCCAGTTTAAATATATAAATCGCTGTTAAAAATGTTCTGTAACATCGAAAAACGAATAAAAAATGGTTCATCCTAAATACCATATAGATATAATATATAAGATTACAGGCAAAACTTATGCGTATTTTTTTTATTAATAGGAACTACCATTATTTAATTTCATAAAATGACGTCAAATAAAATATTCGTATTTCTTATTAATAAAAAACAAATACGCATCAATGTTACCTATAATTTTGTATATTAAATATATGTAGATGGTATTTAAGTTGAATTATTTGTTTGAATTTGTTCTCATCAACAGAAATTTTTTAACAATGATTTAAAATTTTATGTTGGTAATCATGGCGACGAGGGCATGCTAACGCCGTCTTAATATTTACTTGATGTTGCACAAAAGCACCTTTTTTTACGGCTTGTGCAATATAATTTAGTGCCGTAAAATTTCAACTCCGGGAAATCACTAAATCCATACAAGTTCATTTTATCCTCTGAAGGAATTAAACATATGTGATATACACTTATTATTGCTATCTATATACACTTATTGTCTAGTTTAAGCTCTGACTTGTATTATGCAAAATGGTTTTTTCAATCAGATTGTCAATGGTACGAAATAAATCTATCTAAAATGGGGCAGTGGGCGTAAACGTGACGGTCAAGCTACACGATCCGGTATCTATTGACGCATTACTATTGCACACTCGACAATAAAGAGTATGTTCCCGTCAAATGTGGCGGTCAAAAGTAATTGTTTTTTATAGCTTAAGTCGTTTAATTACCTGATAAAAACGTCGTTCGTCTCTGGAATTTATCACTACCAATCTCATGACTTACCAAAAATGTACAATCTTTGTATCATATATTAGTCAATAAATCTATCTATCTATAAAAATGGTTGAACGAGGAATTTACACATTCTTCAATTATTAGTGTCAATAGTTTCGTTAACAACATCAATAATATCCAGTGGCCTAGAGGGTGAAATTTTTATATTCTTTTGTTGTTTTATTTGTTCATCGTTTCGAATTGTACAATTCTCACAGACCTTTTATCAAAAGAAATTACTCGAATCAAACAGTCTTAGTCAAACAATAATAGAAGAATATATAACATTCATAAAAGGAAGCAACATTACATTTAATTCAATAATAAATAATTTCTCAAAAAACATGAGGAAATAGGAAATAGCAATGGATAACTCATTGTTGTCTTTCATTGACAGTCTCTTCATGACCATATTCAAAACAAACAAAACACCCATTTGAATATTTTTTTAATATGAAACTTATTTTCTGTGTTTAATAGTTAATGAATAAATAGCAAGGACAATGTACTAATGATCCTGCTATATAGGTTATATCTCTAAATGATTTGTAAAGAAATTCAATTTCTTTACAAATCATCAATATCAGGAAATTAATATTTTATTTTATCTTTTTTTTTAAATTGAGTGAAATGTTGAATGTTTAAATTTTAGCTCGATTTGACATTTATTAAAATGGCAAAAATTTTAAACTTGCATAATCCATTGAAAATCTCATAAATTCTTCAACTCCTTCCCATGAAACTCGATTAGATTTCTGATACTGTGCGACATATAAATAAATATATGCATATTTTTTACTGAGGTCCAATAGTAGTTTGGATAAAAACATTGTGTCAAACAATATTTTATATTAAAACGCATAGAAGCGTCCTGAATTAAAATTGTTCTTCTTCGACAACCGGGTGTAACATATGTTTTAAAATACATTTCAATCTCTGATATATTTTAAGCATCGAAAAGACAATAAAACTTTATTAGGTTATTTTATTATAGCATTAAAAATAATAACAGACAAATAAATGTCAGATTATATGAAAAACATGATCATCAAGCCCCCAAAATTGGAATACATATATAAATTTTATATATTTTTAATCCGAAGCTATTACCACTTGTTGGATTTAAGTACATTCGTTTAAAAATAAATATTTGTAAGTGTTACAATAACTTTCAAATTTATGTAAATATTTTGATAACATTCCTTATTAATAGTCGCCAGTAATTTACATATTTTATTTTTATTTCTTTCCCTGGTGTGAAATCGGTTAAATGAATTAACTGGCCCTGACCGCAGTCATCTTTTAAATGTAATTTATCGTTTTAGGGGTGTTAAATGTCATTAAGCACTTATCCGTGTCCATATCCTTATCAAATTGATAACAACAAGGAAATAAAAAGGACAAACCTATTTGACAGTAACCCAATCTTAGAGTCCATTTTAAAACATTTTACTGTTTACTGTTGTTTTATCTTTCTTAGCCCTTGTTAAGTGAATCAGATGTGAGAAACCTTCTTTAGTTACAAGGGCCACTGATACTTATTTTAAAAAACTTAATAAATCTTTATTAAATATAAATTATTTGAATGTAATCTACCTAATTTATCTGTGACATTTTTCAGTTGTGGATTATCAAGATTCGGTTTAAAAGCTTTAATTATAATTTGTTAAAAAATGGAGGAAGTACTGAAATGAATATAATAATAAATTATTTAAAAAAATACTACATGGATATTTGTAATAACCTGAAATTGAAATATGTCAGTTTTCAGATTGTAAAAATCTTATATCTTTGATTTTTATAATTTTAAGATTATAGACCAAATGTATTATATAAATTTCAAATATAAAAGTATAGTATATTAAGTATTAAAGTCAGCAAGTGTTCTTTACTAGTTGAGGATATGTTTGGAGATCGAGACGAAGTCGAGATCTCCAAAGCATCCGAAACCAGTAAGACACTTAATGACCACAATGCTTACGACGTCTTTTGCACGCTCAAATATTGAATAAATTTAATTAAAACTAAAAAATTTAATATTTTAAAAATATATAAAACAAACAAGTCGCACATGAAAAGGTTTTGGCTTTGGTTACTATGAGACCGAATATTTATTGTCAAGTGTCATTTGCTATCATTAGAAATTTCTCCAAGATAAGATTTCTGCCACAACTTAAGCTTCTTGTAAGTTATGATTCAAGAAAGTGATGATTCAGACTTAGAAAATGCTTGGCAAGTAGGATGCTCAGCCATAATTCCTGAGAAGTCCAAAGAGAGATAATATGAGAAAACCTTCAAGCTATTCGCAACGTGGTGTAACAAGAAAAAGTTGGAAAGTATCACAGAAAAAGTAATGCTTGCATATTTATTACAAGAAATGAAATATTTATTAGTTTACTTACCGCCTCCTGATCGGTAAGTAATTATTTACCGATCGCAAATTTGTAAATCTCAGTTACAAATGTTTCAACTAATTCAGTAGAGGTGTTAAACTACCTGAGCGTGCAAAAAAAGTATGAATGTATAAAAAAACAGAATAAAAAATTATACACCTCTATAAAGTATGAAAATATAGACAATTACAGGAAGTATAGTCTATTCATTTAAAATTCAAATTTAAAATTAACGACAATCAGACTAAATAAGGGAGTAAAGTGAGTGTTTTAATCTCGGCATGGGACTATAACACACTTCACCCCGAGCTGAATACATTTTTTACACGAACGGGCACAATTTTTATTGCAAAAAAAATGAAATGAAAATTATCCTATCAAATTTTAGTTTGAAATAAGTTATATTTTATCGTTTATGATTGATGTTTAATTTTTTGTTCTTTCTACCATTAAATTTTTAAAACAAAAATGTTGAAAATACGTTATGTTTATATTGTTCATTGGTTTCCATAGCGACTTTAAATTCCGAGGGAATAAACGCTTGTTTTACTCCTTGTTTTGAGGCAGTGAAATACTGTTTTATTCCCATTTGTGCAAAAAACACATTATGCACTTATATTCAGTTACTGTATAATAATATAACACGCAATCGTCTTCTTCTTTCAGTGTATTGGGGGATCTACTGAATAATTTTACACAAGAATAACTGGGTCTTCGTTGATATAAGAGCAGTCAATGGTGTGGTATATTATATCCAATAGATCGGGGTTATACTCACGTGCGATTTTGTATATTTCAAAGGGTTGTTTGTTTTTGAACAGAAGCAGTGAATACTCATGATCAGCAACTCTCAGAATATTCGACTGTTTAAATATCCCTCAACATATTTTCCTATTGTCTAAGTGTAGTAAAAGGCGAACTATTCATTTCTATATGGCAAATATTTTATCTACTAAACTGCTGTTTCTCCAGAATATTATACCAAATTAGATAGATTGAAAGCTGGCGAAGTACACTATCTTGAGGCAATCAAAATGCATTACAACTGTCATCACGTATAATGATCTAATTAATTTAAAACTTACATACTCTACCTCCTCAAACCAACTCAAAGTATCTTCAATGAACACCTGTAAGAATTTATTATTTGGTAAAACTTCCAACTTTTCTTCACTAATCTATGCATGACTCGTGTTTCAAAACTTGCATAATTTGTGTTAAATAGAATTAAATTTGTTTTCTTCTAAACTCGGCACTTTTTGTGAATCAACGTGTTGCATTATCTAATGTATTATTCATTCATTCAATAGATCCGGATAAAGTCCGGAGTTCCCAATCAGTTTGGTATCATCTGCGTAGTTAACCATACCAATGTCAGTGTTCATGTTATTTATAGATCTTGCCACATCATTTATGTATATGACAAATTGTAAAAGCCCAGTTATGCTTCCCTGGGGGATTCCTATACTGATCTTATGGTATTCTTCACTTCAACTAACATCTGACATTTTTGTCAATCATAAATATTCTGAGGTTAACTCTTATATGTATAAATTTTTTGTTTTAATAATTATTTCTCATCTACATTTGGTAACATATCAGAAAAAATACGAAAAATATATAAAAAAAATTTTAAAAGCAGTGCGAAAGTTTGGAGACCAATTTTCCTGTAGAGCCCTATAAATTAGTTCGTAAGTGTAATATTGTAAATATTTTAAAACTAACTACATTTTAAAATAACTTGGGACAAAATTTGAATTTGACCTGGTTGAATTGGAATAAATCCTTTTGTTCATATAGTATATATAATATATAACACACGAAACAACCAAAACAATTCTCAGAGATGGGTTAAAATTTCATTCTAATTAATGAGATGGGTTGCCATCCGTCTTTCATATACTATGCTAAACTATCAATTATAATGTTACGGCAACATGCATTTAATTCATCTTTCCTCTTAATAGGTTTTAGGTCTATTAGTTTGAGAGTGTTGGCAAATAAAAATTGGATGCAATTAAGAGTTTAATATTGTTCTGGTAAAATGGTTGTTTAATATATCTACAGTATTAATTTAGCATATTTGAATACTAAGGCGCTATCACCATTCATTATTAGGAACTGGTAATACTCTAACGGTGTATGTTCTGTTAGCTGTTTTTAACGTATTGAAAAATTAATACAACAATGTAGTAAGCAATGTTTTCTGTAAAACACCTTTTGTCAAAGTATGTAATGTTAGTGAAACGAAATAAATATATCCTTAGAAAAAAAATTAATACCAAAAGGTTCCCCTGTATATTTCTTCCACTTATTATTATTACTAATTAAAAAAATAAATAGACCAAAAACGGTGAACTAACCACATAGTCAAAAATCTACAATCTACACAACATGTTTGCGACAGAACAACAGTAAATTTAGATGATCTTATAGTAGCTAATACTTTTTCAACTTTTTTTTAACCTCTGAAATTTTGAATACCTATTTTGGTAAAGGACATGGCACCCGAACAAGAGGGATCCTGGGTTTTAGTAGATTTTTCTGAAATTTTTTGTACAGTATATTATGATCCAGGATGATACTTGTATATGCGGGAAATTTTTGTGAGCCTACAGGGTGTACTAGAAAACAGGTCCGAAGATTCCTCCATTTGCAAAGTTCAAAAATATTATTTTTCTCTTTGGATATGAATATCCTTTAAAAAATCGATTAGTATAAAGATATTAAAGTATATATTTATTTAACGAAGTATCCTATAATCAAAGTATACGACGTGCGAGATGCAAACTATTGATAAAAATATTGAAAGAATAAAAATATTGATGATAACAATAATAATACAATTATATAACAAAACTAATAATAATAATAATAATAATAATGCAAAGGACCGGCAACCTCCACGCTGGTGCACCCTGGACAGGCAAAGGCAACTCTGCCTAACAAATGCCGGCCGGGGGGTACCAAGGCTAACCACCTAATACCCCTTTCCCTTCTGGTTCCATATAACCTAAGGAGAAGGGCCCCTCACGACCGACCCCAATCGGATGGGGGTCAGAGACAAGTGGGAGGGGCCTCACCGGAACGTCTCAATGGCAACTACCGCAATGGACAAGGACGCTTTAAGTGGACGAGGGAACTTCGGGATGACTTGCTAACCTGCCGCGAGAGTAGCGAACCTGAGCGAAGGGGATACATGGCGCGATTGCATGCACTTTGGTGCGAAATGCATCCAGAGCATCTGAGAGATCAAGACAATCAACAACATCTGAGAGATCAAGTATCCTTTCTGCTTAGGACAGGTTATGTAAGGGCACCCCGTCAGCCGGAAGAACTGCCAGCCGCAGTCCCACCGCGGCAATTACCAGCTGATGGGGAACATCCTTTAGAGTTCACCGACGTAGACTTAAGGACGAGGGTTAGCCTTAACACCAGGGCTAACCTAAAGCCACAAGACCTGGCTAGAATGGACGTGGTCATCGATGAGGAAATTCCGGAAGATGCAGACATCTGGCAAGTCAACTGTGCCGTGTACAACGCCGCGAAGCAACTCGTCCCCCGTGAGAGGTCAACCAATCACGGGGTCGAGAAAGCCAAGCGGCGTGTACAGAAAATCGAAGGCAAGATACAGTCGGCCAGACAACATGCTTCTCGGATTCAGAGTGTGGTGGAATATAAGACGACTGGTAGAGTTTTTACTCCCAGAATCCGGCGCATAACAGTCGGATTAAGACGTCAACACCACACTCTCAATCTGACAGTGATGCTTACCATCAAGCAGCACTGTTTAGATAGGATCCGAGCGCTCATGGCGATAAAGAAAACATTGAAGAGGCGGGTGAGGAGTATGGAACAAAACAATTTGTTCCGTACGAATCCTTCCCGCCTCTTTCAACAGCCACAGCGTGTTGTCGAGAATCCGCCGACTGTAGAAGATGTCGAAACCTTCTGGAAGGGAACCTACGAAACGACGCGTCCATTCAATAGCGACACTCCAGCAATTGCACACTTCGAAGCTCTATGCCACAGACATCTTGAAGAGCCAGAAGAAGTGTGCCCGGCAATCAGTACGGAGGAAGTCCAACAAGCACTTGTTGGTACCAAGAACTTCGCTGCCCCGGGCCCAGACGGCATTAACAACTGGTGGTGGAAGAAATTTCCTTCCACTCACCGCCGTCTGGCGCGAGTTTTCAACTCATGGTTGAACGAGGGGCAGCAGATTCCGGACTGGTTCGTCGAGGGACGTACTGTGCTTATCCCCAAAAAGGGGGATCTTTCCGACCCGAGAAATTATAGGCCGATCACTTGCCTTAACTCCTGCTACAAGATATTTAAACGTATCTTGTATGCTAGGACACTGAGGTCTGTTGATCCGGTCTTCCAGCAGATACACGAACAGCGTGGTGCCAAGAAGGGCATGGCAGGTTGCAAGGACAGCCTGCTGATAGACCGCTGTATTACACAGGATTCTGTGCAATACAAGCGGAATCTATCGATGGCCTGGATTGATTACCGCAAGGCATTTGATACAACATCACATGAGCTATTGTTGTACTTGCTCGAATGTCTTGCGGTACCAGCACCACTAGTGAGATGCATAGAACAGCTGCTGCCGCTCTGGAAGACCCGCTTCACCATAACATCAGGTGCACAGCGGGTCACGACAGAGCAGGTGGCATTTAGGAGAGGAGTTTTCCAGGGTGACTCCCTGAGTCCTCTCCTCTTCTGCATCTCACTGCTGCCGTTGTCTGTTGGGCTCCGCCAAACCCGCGGCTATCAATGTGGGCCACCCAGCGACCGGAGGCATAAGGTCACCCATTTATTTTATATGGATGACCTTAAACTTTATGCCTCCGGAGAGCGCGAACTACAAAACGCTCTTAGGGTGGTCGAAGAATATACGCGGGCAATTGGTATGGAGTTCGGGTTGCACAAATGTGCAGTCGTCCACCTCAAGAGAGGACGATGCGGGGAATTCCCTGAAGATGTGCAGCTCGCAGACGGAAGCATCCTAAGACATCTGGATGCCGGAGAGACCTATACATATCTGGGTGTGCAACAAAGGCACATCCAAGATGTAACACAAATAAAGGATTCTCTCCGCGGCAAGTACAGACACCGCCTCCGAAAGATTTGGTCTTCCGAACTTTCGGGGAAGAACAAGGTGTCTGCAACTAATATGCTTGCCGTTCCGATTCTGCTCTACTCCTTCGGAGTAGTAAAGTGGAGGGTAGATGAGCTGCGCCAATTAGACAGAGATACCCGCAAGATGATGAATATTCACAGAAGTATTCATCCTAGATCGTCCGTTCCTCGTGTGTACCTCCCACGTCAACGGGGGGGCCGAGGACTCTTGAGCCTGGAGTGCACGCATGGCAGAGTAGCACTGAGTATGGCATGTAACATCCTCAGGAGCTCAGATCCCCTCTTGCAATTTGTGAAACATCACGAAACTGTAGGAGTGGGAGCAGTATTGTTCAAGGCAACAAAAAGAGCCGCAGATGAACTCGGTGTCACATTTGACATCGGGCGAGGAGGCCGGCGAGGTGCTGATGCTGAGTCAGTCACCGAACTTCAGCCAAATCGTCTGAAAGCCCGAATCAGAGCTGCCGAACAAGAAAATCTGTTTCGGCAGCATGTCGATAAACCCCAGCATGGTGTCTTCTATAAGAACATAGAAACACTGGGTTTATCGACCAGGCTGACCTTCGCCTTTCTAAGGTCAGCCGGGCTTAAGTCAGAGACCGAGGGATTCATTATGGCCTGCCAGGATGGTGTTATCAACACCTTGGTCTACCGCAGCTGCGTGTGGCGTGTAGAGGTCCCTGATATCAACTGCAGGACCTGCCATCAGGCGCCGGAATCGCTCATGCACTTACTTTCTGCATGCCCGATATATGCGATTTCGGCCTACATCCACCGACATAACGCAGCTTTACGAGTGCTATACTACCATCTAAGGCACTCGTACGGGGTAGACCAGACACCAGTGCTGCCTTACGTTCCCGGAGATATTGAGTCCGTTGTCGAGAACGAGAAATGCCGGATTTACTGGAACTACTCGTTCCCGACTGTCAGGCTAATCCAAGCCAACAAGCCTGACATAGTCCTCCTCGACCATCAACTCAAGGTGATGTATGTCATCGAGTTCTCGGCACCTGCAGAGAAAAACATCACCTTGAAGGAGGAGGAGAAACGGACCAAATATCGCGATCTCCGGTACGAGCTCCAAGTGCTGTATCCAGGCTACTCAGTAAAAATGGTCGTTCTTATAATCGGTGTACTCGGAGGGATGAAGCCTACGCTGCTCTCGGAACTGAAGATCATACCGGCCTGCCAAAAATCAGCCAAGTGGCTGGCAGGCCAAATGCAGAAGGCGGTCATTCTTGGTTCTCTCTGTCTGCTTAGAGCACACGATTCCGGAACCTACAGTCACTAACCCTGAGGGATGTGGGGAGTAGCTGAGGTTAATGTGCTGGCGCGACTCCCGTGAGGCGTCGGAGGCCACGGGAGGACTGTCCAGCGTCGGGCAACCGAAAAAAAAAAAAACAAATTATACTTTTTATGGTAAGAGTAAAATTCTTGTGGAATTCGAAATTGGGAGCTTTTTGGAACTTTTAAATATGTACAATCAAGGTATAAAATTTCTTTTGGATATTCTGGTTCAGGATTGTAGAGAATATTTGAAAATCTCGTGACATGGCTATTTATGCATTGTTCTTTATTTTGAACTTCAGGACAATCAAATCCTAAGTTCCCAGGTACAAATGTGACCATAAGGCTCTGTCTTACAATGGTAATAGCTATATTTACATTTTGTCTGCACGAGTAATTCAATAGCGTTTTTAAACAGGTATCTGATAATCCCTGTCTCATTTTCATCAAAAAAGATATTAAATATTTCTTTGAGACATTCCTTAAATGACGGCCATATTGTACAAGATTGCAAAATTGAAATAATTCACGGAATTGGTTTTTATTTAAAGATGTAATGGACTTAATATCATCGTCATTAAAATTGGCTTCATCTTTGTAATTTGAAGATGATACTTTCTGAGCATACTGCCTAATTTTTCTAAACCATTCACCGATTTCTGGTCCCGTTATTCTTATTCGTAGTGGTATAGATATGAGATTGTCCATAAAATCAAGTTGTATTAATCCATTTTCGGTTAATTATGATTAAATGCATCGTGTTTCCAAGGGTAAATAAATTCCAGTTTTTAAGAAAAAGTCTATTCTTGCATCAATGCTTACTCGAAATCGACAAATTCTCTGGCAAACAAAACAATTCATTGTGCTATACTGGACTAAAACGTCCATAGGGATTGCCAACGGATCATCTTCTATTTCAATTACTCTGTTTATTCTTTTTTTTACAGTTTAAACAAATTCTGAACATAATTTCATTGAAACGAAACCGATTTCTATGCAATTTTGCGACATTTTTCTTCCGCTCTTCATTAATATCATTTTCATCATATATTTTGCAATTTGAGTTCACAAACTTAGATGTGCCCGATAATTACTTTCCTACTTTTATATTTCTAATATTTGATAACATTTTTGAAATTATTTTTAAATTAAGATTTAAACAGTTCGAAAATTAATTATATTAATGAGATGAAAATAGCAAAAAATTTACCAAAAAGCCTATCTCCCTATCCCTTAAAAAGATATATTTGCATGCGAATGATTTTTAATAAACATGACAAGACTATGCAGAAACAATAATTGCAACAAACTCCATTACTAGATTAATCCAAGTTTGAGGACACCCGTGTGGGTAGACACAAATACCATCCGCAGACCAGTTTCTGTCTATTAGCTGTCATCAGTACGAAACAGGTAAATGCAATGCGCCAACAACAAGAGATCAAGTTAGTACTATGGACCCAACATAAATTAGTAACACCATCTAGTTGGGAGAATAATAGAAGTCTATGGACTTCCGAGTTATTAGATAAATATCAGTTTAACTGCTGCATGGTCAGGCCGTTGACAGAGTAGTACGGGACATAGTTAAGACCCTTAAAGAGGGTAACTTTATGTGGTCTTACCAAAACTTTCTATTGTGTCTAATATGACCTTTTACAGGAGAAATAAAATTTCTACTGAGTGAGAAGGGTTCTTCTAAATTTCGTTCAATCTTATCTGCAAATAGGAAACAATAAGTCGCTGTAGATGGTGTGCCTCGAAGTTGTTATCTGTTACGTTTTGTTTATAAAACTGTAGTTCGATTTAGCATTCGTTACTTGATTAAAAGAATTTTGACTTAGCTCTATGTCTGTTGGTTGTCGTTTTGGTCGACATATTATAAAAATGAATTATATTATGTGCTCGTAAATAATGCAGGTAAACTGAATGAATATAATGAAAAGATTAGGTCAAATAAATTTGCTGACAGTATTTTTACGCTAATTATGATGATGATAAGTTAATAAAACATTGCTGAATAATATAGCACATATTTGTCTAACTACAAAAATAGCAAATATTTTCGGTGTTTTACCACACAAAAATCCATTCAAGGTCACTTATCCTAGATCAGTAAGAAAGACAAATAAATCGACTTATTTATTTATTAAATTCATTTTAAATTCTATAACTTGCATTACTTCAAAAAAAAGTTTATGTGTATATATATGTATAATGCACATTTCTCGATCATATGCCTATAATTTTGCGTTAAAATTTGATATGTAAAATGGCTGAAAATTAAATTATTAAATAAAATAATTATTTTGCTTACGAGAAAACAGGCTATTTTCTTTATCTTGTCTGTTAATTATTTTATAATTATTTATTTCGCTTTATTTATTCATCAGAACTGAAATATTTTGCTTACTTGCTACTCTGTATACTATTCAGTCGCCTCTAATGTAAAATTTGTAGTAAATTTATTTTAATTTGTAAAATCTAATTTGCTTTAAAATTTTAATAGTAAGGCACCTATTCTCCAACTACAGTGAAATTATGTAAATGTCCACTGAAATGGATTGGAAAAAAGAATGGTATTGAATGGCCACTCCGATCTGTGGGATCAATCGGTCACAGCCACACAAAAAAAAATTTCGGGTCTGGGGATCAGACCATGTTTAATATATGTTTTCGGGATCGCTGAATCCGATTCCGGGGTCCGTTTAACATCATCACGTCAGGGCTTTGCCATAACCTCAAAAAACCCAATAATTTAGGCTTTTCAGCACTATTAAAAGCATATAACCCTGTGACTCAAACTTTAAACACAAAACCCAAGCTGTTAACCCCGAAAACCTATAACCCCACCACCCCATAACCATATAACCCTATAACCTGAAACTCAATAACCATGTAACAGAGATAACTATACTCAACCTCTGATATCCGAAATCAGCTCATAATTGGAAATGTCTTGTTGAATTGCCTTAATACGCAGATTTAGTGTTTTCTATATATCTTAACGAGCGGAAATAGCGTCATTAAACCCGTTATTGCTAAATTTGTATTGAGGATCCGTATTCACAGTGTGTTCATTCCTCACTTTCATACCCCTGTTAAAATAGTCGAAATCCTAATTTCGGTGTTGTGATTTTCTTCATTAAATAAAATATGAAATACATCATAATCCATATAATTACTATTTTATTTTACTAATAATTATTATAACAAAAAAAGATAATCTTAAAATACTGAATTTTATCCCTTTCCACTAATCCCCCATCAAGTCTTATATACTCTTCGATTCGCTTTCTATTATTAATGTAATAACTTTCCACAAGTCTTCTACAGATATTTTGTGGCATACTTGGCAAATATTATTACAGAGGTATTCTCTGTTTTGAACATCACATTGCACACTTTTTGTTTCAATAATCCCCACAAATAATAGTGCAATGGCGTGATTTCAGGAGATCTGGGTGGTCAAAAAATTAAGAGACTACCTATTAACAGCTATCGAGTGCAAAGGAAAATTTTGATTTCACTAATTTCGTTCAACAATAGCATTATGAATGGGCGACCTTTTAGTTGTAAAGCTAATTTTCTAATGCTCAGTCTTGGATTACCAGGCACTACCTATAACATAATTTGAATGTTGGATCAATTTTACCATTGTTTAGGTTTAGATGATACAGTCTTGATTAAGAAACACTTTCAATGCCATTAAAACCATAATTAATATCTGCAACGGCCTTTAAACTAATTCTTCTCTACGGATGTCTTCGGTGAAATTTCTGCGCTGCTTCTCTAAACGAACTAGTTTTCAGCATTGGTTAGGTGTATATTATCCATTATTTAACTTATTATTTAAATTTACAGGACGCTTAATTGACAGTTAATAAACTTTTTGTTTTCCAGGGCACTCTTCATGAAGACAACAATAGAATTTTAATTCATTAATCATTAAAAATCAAAATTGTTTGCTCAAGATTTCGAATTTTGACTATTTATGTGATTCTGAGCAACTTTTTTTAATAGCTATTTTCGATAAAACTAGGCCGATTATGACTTTTCAAATTTTCGCATTTATTTTCAATAGACTACTGACTTCCAGTAAAATTATTTAAAAATAATTGTAAAAGTAACCCTTTTAAAGAGTAGTATAAATGACCATAATTTGAAATCGATCAGAAATAATTTAGGAGGATACAGGGGTGTCAAGATGAAAAATGAAATACACCGTGTGAAAGGAAATATGTAGAGTGTGTTCCAATTAAAACAAGAAAGTTGCTGTCATTTTTGCTATTAGTCGAAAATGGTACAAAATTCTCAATATCATGAAAATGTGCAGATATATCGAATATGCACTGTACACATAAAGTTACGGATATTTCATATTTTCATATAAGGAGTAGACTATAAAAGTAATTCGTTATAGGTGGGACTGACAATTTCTTTATTAACCTTTCTGCGTAATTTGGTTAGACATCTTGCGGGTTACCTCTTAGTGGATAATTATTGCCTAAGACAAATATTGCAGATTTAAAAAAGCGCCGTTGAACTCTTTCAATTGAGGAAATGTGAGTGGAGTATATTAGATTCCATACGACAGATGCATATTCGAGTTTAGACCTTACAAATGTTTCGAATAATAACCGTAGTATATCAATGGACTTAAAATTATGTTACAGATTACAAAACTAAGACTCTTGTATGCAGCTGCTACAGTGTTATCAATATGAGACACAAAAGAGAGTTTGGGATCAAAAGTACCTCCAAGATGTTTAGTTATATCTTGCCTGTTGAGGATGGACCCGTCTAGTGTATAATCATAAACTATGGTCTCGTTTTTGCGACTATATGACATTACATTACATTTACTGAAATTTAGGGATAAATGGTTGTCAAAGGACCATAAATTTATTTGATCTAGGCTTTTCTGTAGCTTCGTACACAAGAAAAGATTTTACCTCACAGAATAACTTTATATCATCCGCATATAAAAGAAAATTTACATCATTAACAGCAATATCATTAATAAACAGAATAAACATGAGCGGTCCGAGAATGGAGCCCTGAAGAACGCCTGAAGTTTAAAGAAATTTGATAGACTGGTAACCATGACACTGAACAAACTTAGATCTATCAGTCAAATATGATTTAATCATATCTATTATGCTACCATTAAAGCCGACATTGTCCAATTTAGACAACAATATACCATGGTCCTGCCTGTCAAACGCATTAGAGAAATCAGTGTAAATAACATCTGCCTCACTTCGCCGATCAAGGATTTCGTTAATAAATTGTGTCATGCATTGTGGATTAGTGACAGTGGATATCCCCCAATGAAACCATGTCGTTCATGTACGACAATATTATTTAGGTGGCTCGATAGAAAACCATGAATCAATATTTCAAACGCTTTAGAGAAATTACATAAAATGGCAATTGGTCTGTGATTAGTGATATCGCTTTTTCAGCCTTTTTTATAAACCGGGCATCCTAGAAACCTTCCAGAAATCGGGAAAGGTATATGTCTGCAAAATTTAATTATAAATTATACACATTGGTTGACAGAAAACGATATCGCAGTCTCTAATTAAGATAGTCGGTATAAGGTCAAGTTCCATAATTAAATTTGCCTTAATATTTTTTAAAAATTTTAATACATCGTCAGTGTTGACATTTTTAACATGTAATAAATTAATGTTGCTAATAGACACATTGCTTAGATCAAAGTTGCTAAAGACAATGTAGCCACTGGGGAAAACGTCAGCAAAACTGTTTACGATCAATTGAGGATTATATTACTACAACCCTTGTCCGCGTTAATAAAGGGAGTAGACTTCTTAGGATCATACTTAATATTAGATTCAGCATTGGAGACATACTTTTTATACACTAAACTAACTTTATTTTTTACTGTAGACCTTAAATTGTCAAAATTATTATAATTGTGCCGTGTACGAGATGAACGATATTTTTTCCAGGCGCACATTTTTTGTTTTACATTAGATATTAATTCTCTATTTAACCACGGTGGATAATGTTTATGTGTAATATTTTTTTAGGGACATTCTTAATAAAAATTGAGTTTAGTATGTCATATAATTCACAGACTGCCTCATTGACACAAGTGTGTTGTGCTAGAGAGGACCAATTAGTAGAGGCTAACTCTTGGTATATTACTGGGAAGTTTGCTTTTTTTAAAATTAAAACCTTCATTGCTCTTTTATAGAAATTGTTTATCTCCTTTATTAAATGTAGTTTCAGTGACAAGAACTGAATTGTGCTGATTTAGAGGTACACATATATCAGATGATTCAAAGACATTACATACGCAGTTGGAAATAACGAGGTCTAACATACTATTACTATTATTTAAGATATTATTGTACTGTTTAAAATTAAAAAAAGTTAAAAAAAAGTGTATAATGAATTACAATTACGACTAGTAATAATATCTGGTGTACTTGTAACAAATGCAGGGATATTAAAATCCCCAATTATTATGATATTTGACCCATAAATAGTGTACAATGATTCGAAGGCATCAATAACTAATCGAGTCAAAATATCAAATATGCTGCACTTTTTTACTAAGTTACTAATACATATTTATTTTCAAATTTTGTTTATCGATTATTTCCTTTTTTTTTTTTGTTTGTTAATTATGAACAGATAATCATAGTCGAACTCTGATGCAGGAATTCTGTAGGCAAAAGTATCAGTTAACGAGTTTTATATTTCATAAGTAATTTATAGCCACCTTAATTAATTCTCTTCAACAAAAACAAAATTAACTTTATAAACAGCGATAAAAAATTCGATGATGGCTGCCTCCAACGAAACACATGCTAAGTGCTGGAAAAGATGAGACATTGGACGTGAAATAATCTAGATGGCTTCTTTAGCTGATTGTTGAGATTGTTTTATGATTTATGACTATACCCGAGGCACATTCAATTTACTAAACTGGCTCGTTTTTTTACCTGAAAAGTTCATTAAAATGCCGGGCTAATTGTAAACACTGCAGGTCATTTACATTCATTGGCACTTAAAGTGGCTCGATGTTTTCACCATTTGAACATTTTCATATCATAACGCTCTGCCTTGATCGGTGTGACACCTTGGCAAATTATACATTGTATCACCATCGAGTTATAAATTTAATTACCGGTAAAGCCACGGGATACAAGATTTTAATGTCATGCAAATACTGGCATTTATACTATTACAAATTGTAAATTATACTCTTAAACTTTTTTCCTTAGATTGTATAAAGTGCTTATTGAAATTTCAAATAAAGAAATAAAAAGACGCTGGCAATTTCTTATAGAAGTATATACTTACATAATGGCAAAAGAGTTACGCATGGTACATACCTATAACGTTTGAAATCTCTATTTAATTGTTGTTCGGCTAATTTCTCAACTTTTTGTGATTTACGAAAATCCTAGAATTTTCTGCTGGGTAAAGACACGAGCTTATGTGGAATCCGAACTACATCTAGGGCATCAACAATTTCCTCTGCTATCTAATATAAAACAAATTACAAATAAAATTTCTGACTTGCGCCAGGATGGAAACGAACCATCGACCTTCGTTATCGAGTATACCGGTGTAGAAGTAGGAAACCGGAATTTTTTTGTAAAAATTACACGTCTGTTATTTGAAAATTATAAAAAATATTTTATTCAAAATAGTCTCCATTGGAATTTATACATTTTTCCCACCTCTCCGGCAGGTTATGAATGCTACGCCAAAAAAACAATTCTTCCTTTGAAGCGAACCAGTTGTCGAGCCATTTTCGTACATTTTCATATGAATCGAAGTCTTGTTCGGCGAGTGTATGTCCCAATGATGCAAACAGATGGTAATCGGACGGAGCCAAGTCTGGAGAATAAGCCGCATGTGCTAGTATTTCCCAATTGAACGCCTCGATCGTATCCGTGAACTATTGCTGTGTGTGAGGGGGCATTATCATGAAGCAAAATGACTTTGTGTTGCCTTTTTTGCATATTCCGGTCGTTTTTCACGTATTGCTCGATTCAAATCGATCATTTGTTGTTGGTAGCGATCAGTGTTAACGGTTTCACCAGGTTTTAGTAGCTCATAATATATTACACCCTTTTGATCCCACCAAACGCAGAGCATTGTCTTCTTTCCAAAACGATTTGGTCTTGCAGTGGATGTTGATGGTTCGTCTGGATTCACCCATGATTTACGACGCTTAGGATTCTGAAAATATATCCACTTTACATCACCTGTCACTATTCGATGGAGAAATGATTTTCTTTTATATCTGATGAGCAGCATTTGACTAGTGGTTTTTCGATTTTCTTGCTGTCTTTCATTCAGTTCATGTGGGACCAATTTTCCCACTTTCTGAATCTTTCCCATAGCTTTCAGACGAAGAGATACTGCTTTCTGCGTCACATTTAATTATTCCGCGAGTTCTTGTTGAGTCTGAGTATCGTTTTCATCCAATAAGGCTTGCAAGTCCATTTCTTCAAACTTTTTCGGTGGTTTCCCACGCTCCTCGTTTCTCACGTCAAAATCACCACTTTTAAATTTTTTAAACCACTCGAAGCACTGAGTCTTGCCAAGAGCATGTTCACCGTATGCTTCGACAAGCATTCTATACGATTCTGCAGCAGTTTTCTTCAAATGATAGCAGAAAACCAATGCTGTCCACAAATCATACTTCGTAGACACAAAGCTCGACATGTTTGAGGTTAGAGAAAAATAGACCTGTGTATGAAACTTAGGTTATTGTGTGTTGACAAACTTCGTCAGCTGTTAGAGGAAGAAGATGGCGCTGTAGAAGCGGTCTTACGGTCTTTAAACTGATAGCGAGCACCATCTATAGGGAAATTCCGATTTCATTAAATAGCTATAAGCGCTTTACACACTTGCCATAGCAACCAACTTTATTTTTCAAATGCCACCTTTTTTTTCATTTATTTAAAGTACATTTTGTCATTACTGCCGTTAAATTGTTTCACATAATATAATTATTGAAAACAATTGATTTGAAACGTAGTCAAATTTTATTTCGTTCAATTTGTGGCTGCCAAAGAACTACTCCATCTATAATTTTTACATATTTAGTTAGAAAAATATTTAGCACAGAACACAGTAACAATAATTATATTGGCAGCAACGTTAATTGAAGACCCTACAGCAAAAACGAGGTAGCTCCATTATACCAAATTTTACAGGAAAGACATAAAACTGTTTTATTGTTTATTTTATATGATCATATGGATAAATGTAATAATAATGGATGTTTCTATACAAAGATATATTTGTGTAAAATATGGAATGAAATGGAAATATAATAACGTTAATTTATCACAGCCATTAATATTTATTACATTAGAATTACTAAGATTCTCAGTTACTTTCGGGACTTTGAAGAAACAAACTGACGACGCAGAGATACAGAAACACGTGTCGGTGATTGTTTTAAAGTTTTGAAGTGATTGTTGAGTTGGTGAGTACTTTTGTTTCACTTATTATTGGTTTTACAGAACAGAGTAGTTAGAATTAAAAATAACATTATTGAGTCAGTCGTACTGAACCTAATGTGTATATTATCTCTTTATAATCTAAGCAACGTTTGACAAGTAGTCGAGAAAGTAGTTGTTTAAAAAGATCCTTAAGATAGTCCAAGGTATGTGGTATCGGAACACTTAGAAACAATGAACAAGCGTCAAAGGAGATACAAATTTCACCTTCTTACAACTAAATATTTTTCACGTTATTAATGTCACATCATTGCCAGTCTCTTCATGAACAGATCGAGACAGAAGGAAAAGAAGAGTTCAAGTATTTAAACACCATTTTAAATTCTGAACTTTGGACAAATGGAGTGGAAGTTTCAAAATACAATTTCGTTCAGACCTTTCGGAAACACAGAGGTTACAAATACAAAAAACCGAAGTACAGAAGAAGAAATGTATACACTTAAACATTCAATCAATAAGAAATAAAGTCCATGAGTAAGAAACATTTTTAAGTGACAGTGAAAATAGATTAGTTGTTTTATGGTCTTCACAACTATTTCTTACTGAAAATGAAATCCAAAATTTAACTGTTGATAAGTATATTGTCATAGCAAGCTATTGCAGATCAAATGCAATTCATGGGAGGTAACAATATTAAGTAAAAAAAGACTGTTTTAATTTCATTCCATGTGAAATATTAAATTTTCTCCCCATTGAGGTTCATTGTGAATTAGTTGCCGGTCAATGTTTTAAATTGAATTTAATAGTTGTAACGGTTTATATATCGCCTCTGGGTGACTTCGATGATTTTTTTATCAATTTTAATACTCTTTTAAGTAAACTTGGAATATTAAATACCACATATTATTATGTCCCTACATAATAATATGTGGGGATTTTAATATAAAATTTAATTGTAAGGAAAAAAGAACTACCGATTTTTAAGATTTTTTTTCATTCAAACAGGTGATTACAAAAAAACTGAATAGACAACATACTAGTAAACTTTACTAATTTTCAAGAGGAGGTATTTGACCCGGGATTATCAGACCATAAAGCTGTAAATATTTTATTCAATACTAAAACAAATAAGGGGGCGAAAGAAGTGTTTCAAATAAGAAAATTTACTGATGATGGTATGTTATTATATAACTGGTTGGAGGATACTGACTGGAGTATTGTGAGTGATATATCACTAGATTTAAATGTAAAATGGGAACTTTTTATGAAAATCTTACAAGATAACATAGAAAGAGCTTTTCCACTGGTTAATAATAATACTATAAAAACAAAAAATCATACAAAAAACAAGTGGTTTGGTAATGACTTACACAAAATAAGGGAAAATGTGTTTGCTATCAGAATTATATCATAATTTTCCGAACATACAGTTAAAAGAACATATAAAAAATTTTAGAATCTATTACAGGAAACTAATTAAGTTACCAAAAAGTAACTATTACAGTAAATTCATTAAATAAAATGGCAATACTTCAAAAGTATATTGAAATATTATAAATAAAAATAGGCATTATAAAAACAAAGCTACTTCAATACATTTAAATGTAGATGAAGTAAACAACTATCTTGTGAATATTAGCGAAAAACATAACGTCAAAGCTACAAAATACAAATAATAGTTACTCGTACTATCTCATAGTAAATTCAAACTCTAGCTATCCTAAATTTAACTTTGAAAATATTAGTCGCAATATAGTCAGAGTCGCTTTAAATATTCTAAAAAACAAGAATTGCTGAGATTACTACAATATAAACGTCAATATAATAAAAAGCATAAAAAACATAATAATCAGTCCATTAGTTATTCTTTTCAACCAATGTATAAACTTTGGTGTATACCCTGACGTTCTGAAGATCACAGAGATAATCCCTATTCAAAAAAATGGTTCATCGGTAGATATCAATAATCTTCGACCGATATCAATAGTGTCAATAATTTCATAAATATTTGAAACTATTACAAAAAATCAAGTAACAAACCACTTCGAAAATCATAATATATTTTACATTAATCAGTTTTGTATTTGTAGCAAAAAAATCAACAAACGATGCAATAACACATGTCATAAATAAAATTATTGAACGTCAAGAAGGAAGGAAATATGTAGGGGTTACATTTTGCGATCTACAGAGGGCGCATGAGTGCGTCTGACACCATGTACTGCTGGAAAAATTTAAACACCTCAACGTTGAGTTAGTCAGTTGTCTTACAGAATCGTACCTGAGAAATTGCAAGCAGTATATTAGTGTAAACAATATAAATTCAGCCCTTCAAGTTGTAAAAAATGGGGTTCCACAGGGATCAGTACTGGGGCCCGCCTTGTTCCTAATTTACGTGAACGATCTGAAACAAGCCACAACTGAGGCTGACCTGATATTGTTTGCAAATGACACTACACTTTTAAGATCAAGCGAATCACTAATTACAATTCAGCAGCACATGGGGGACATACTCTCAAATGCCGAAAGGTGATCTTCTTGTAATAAGTTATCTTTAAATACAAAAAAAAAACAGCAAGTATGAATTTTACTCACAGACCTCTAGAAAATTATAACAATCCAGAAAAAAACAAATGTCAGGGTGTCTACCTCGACCCAAAGTTAAATTGGATTCATCAGGTAGATTTTCTTGCAAACAAACTCAGTAAAAATATCTTTATTCTGAGAAACTTGAGTACTATTGTACCTTTGAACATTTAAACTATTGCCTATCATCACTCTTTAATTGTATCCAATATGGATTATGGTCTAATAAACTGGGAACATGCTCCCCAAACTACTAGAATATTTGCTTTACAGAGGAAAGCACTTAGAATAATTACAAACCTGGGACATAGAAATGATGTTAAACAAAAGTAGATATGAATAATTAAACTTTTCCTTCACTACATATATATATATATATATATATATATATATATATATATATATATATATATATATATATATATATACACTAGTTGTTGAATTCAGTATTATGGTGTGACACTAAGATTATGTAAAATACAGATTAAAGAGTTCGGTGACATTTTGCTATGATTAGACAAAACAGTAAAAATTATGAGAATCAGTTGTTTTAAATTAACTTTTTATTCAAAATAGTTTAATCCTGTACTATACCGATCGTGATCGGTTAATGAATATTAAGTGAAATTTAATACTAAACTGGTATATCTAATTAATAAACATTTATTTTCAAATTAGCGAGTCAATATCTTTCTAAGTTATGGTTATCAAAAAGTTGTAAAACAGTGGACGAAAATAAGACAACACAGGCAACAATTCATTATGTGAAATTTATTTCTTTCTTGTTTTTTATAAATGTGCTTTGTTATCGAAGAATGTAATTCCTCCACAGCTCAAAAAACTATATCCATAAATAAATATGTATTTAAAAACCTAATTAATAATTTAGTGGCTTTTTCGTCGATGTCCAATAATAAATTTAAAATAATTAAATATTTTGGCTGCCTTCATGAAATATAACTAAGTATAAAATATATGCTGAAAAGAAACTGTTTGTTGTCTCCAGTGCTAAATATAACTTGATTTATCGGCTACTAATTTATATAGTTATACTTAGCAAAAGTTGCAGTTTCTATTTATAAAAAAAAATCTGTTTTAATAGCTGTCTAAAACTTGATTCTACAGACTGGTCATCTTTAAATTATGGCATTGATGACCACTAGCTATAATTAAGCGTCAACGAATCATCTCCAACAGTGGCGTCGAGAATAAGAGAGACAGTATTTAATAAAGTTATTGCCATCATTAAATAAATAATCGGTGATTGACCTTGGTAATGAGTAATTAAAATAAAGATTTAAAAAAGCGGGAGTTAAAAAGGCAAGCTTACAAGATTCTTATAAAACATTGATTTTTTTTTGTGTACTTGTTTAAAAAATCACTCGTAATTTATCTAAAACAAGTTACTGAGTGAGTTAAAAACGGATAATTTTCCATTTTCTATATGACATAAATACATAAAAGACGAACATGGGCATCAACATGAGCAATAGTAATTATGGTCCGCAATAGTCCGTTGTATACCACAGGAGAGGGGTCGCCGATTGCTTCCCCTTTTCATTAGTTCATCTCGTTTCAAATTCTGAGACAGAGACAATTTTTTAAGTTTGGATTAGATGTTTTGTTTTTTCTTGAAATTTATTTCAGTTGGAAGAGTTGTACACCCTCCACCGCTGATGCGATACTGCAGATCTATGGAGTGCGGCCGCTTACTCGCCAGAAGCAACCTTGAAATTACTAACTTATAGCAAGTCTCGTGCATGTAGTAAACACCATCGGCTACTTATTAAATCATTCATGTTCATTCCTTCTCGAACCAATCTGTATATAGATAAGTACTTGCCATTTCTATTTTGAGAAACCAAAAATTTAAACTGCTGAATTTATACTTCCTTAGAACTGAGTGTCCTGTTTTAAAGTTCATGTTCTACTATAAGCATTTATTAAAATCTATAAAATACTTATGACAGATTTGCGATTTGCACAAGTACTCGATTTTATCTTGGCAGAAGCAGAGATTTCAACCCGGGATAAGACATTCAGTAAACCATCTACGTTTGTCACTTAAAGATTCAACTCACTGCGCTAGAGGTCTCGGTAGTCACATGTGTTCTGATGTATATTTTGCTCCACTAGGTAAACAAAAAAAATAAGATAAAAGCTATAAAATAGAGGTTTTTCTCAACTGCTGTTTTTTGATTCATGGTCAGGATATCATTAGTATATTTCTGATTGTAAACTAGTTCTTAATTACAGTATGCCATGGAGAAAGTTACTTCTCGAAGAAACAAATATGGCCGTCGGAATGATTTGTACTAGTCGAAATCAAGTCGAGGTCACTGTGGAATTCAATGTATCTTAAAATGTCACTTCTCGACTCGTTTCATGGTACCAACACACTGGATCAACATCTGAGAGTACTAGAAACGATTGTCCAAAAAAATCCAATGCAGCTCAACGCCGCTATATTTGCTGTTTTTTTATAAATAATGCTAATTTATAAATATACGGGACTTATACACAATTCTTTAAAAAACTGTTTACATGAATCTCTACGACAGACTTTCATCATACATCTAACTATGCGTTTTTGTGCAATAAATACTTTTTTACCAATATTGAGAGGATCTTCAGAATATGATTGCGTAATCTAAGATACTTTGTACATAAGCAAAATAGAATAATCTTAAGCAGTATATTGAAAATTGATCTCACATAAATCGTATTAAGTAATACGACGAATTTATCGATATCATAGTATCGATATAAGGTATTTAACTTACTGTCTAACGTTACACCAAGAAATTTCACATTGTCAGTCTGTATAGTAGAAGTACCTTTTAACTGGATATACAGTGAAAAATCAAGATTAATAGTTGGAGAGAACACAACAAGGGTGGTTTTACTTCCATTTAAAGTCAATCCGTTTGAATTATGATATTCTGACATTTTTGACGCTATTGTGTTAAGTTTATTCGCACAAAGAACTGTCGATGCTTCAGTTGCCAGGTAGGAAATGTCATCAGCATATTGATACAAATCTACATTTAAATAATCTTTTTTGTCAATAATGTACAGAATGAACAACAGCGGCTCTAATATAGACCCCTGTAGTACGCCGTGTCGCACAGAAACGATATTGGAAAAAATGTTTTACACTACTTCGTTCTTAAAAAGTTGTTATTGCAGTAACCTGAAATCTGATTACATCAATAATCTCATTGATAGACTCGACCAAGTCAAGACCCCGCCACTCTCGACTGGTTCGCTATAGTTTATTGTTAACATGGAGAACGCACGCATCGCTCTAGCTAGAGCGATGCATGCGCTTGCATTACCCATGGAATGGCACTTTCTCGGCGATCTCGCCACTTGTGCATCACGTCCGTAAATTCATAAGTCGATTTCCCCATTTAATATACGATGGAACGATGATACCATGCCTTGTTTGTAAGGCAAATTTGATTCGTTGGAATTCAAGTAATTATAAGAGACATATTGAAAGTAAAAGTAATAAGAAAAATCACCAATTACAATTTCCATGGTGGGTGTTTTTGTATAACCTTATTTTTATGTGGACTCTGTGTAATATTTCGAAAAATTTACTTGACAAAGAACATTTTCGTTTGTTTTGAAAAAAGTACGTTCCTAAATGGCCATTACCAATGAAAGGATAACTACAACCTCTCGTTCCTCGTGTTAAAGAAATAATTGAAAATACTATGTCTAAATTATTGAACAAGAAATTGTGGATAACTGTTGATGAAACCTCGGACGCAAGAAATAACAAGGTGGAAAATGTTTTAGTACGCATTTTAAAACTTAACCAGCCACCGACATCGTATTTAATCACAAGTAAAATATTAGAAAATGCAAATTCTGAGGCAGTACAACAGTTGGTAATGAAAAGTCTTGCACTATTTCGCAGACATAATCATAATATTTTAATGTTTATGACCGATGGCGCTGCATATTACATGCTTAAAGCAAGATTATCACTAAAAAAAGAATTAGTAAACCTCCACAACCGGTATTATTAACACGATGGGGGGATATGCAGCAGCTTTTATTATAATAAACATCGAATTTGTCGAATCTGTCGTTTCCAAAATCCACAAGTTGAGGCAGATTTTCGCAGTAGTATATAAGAACTATAGCAGATGCTATTGGACAATTACATGATAATGATTTATTAACTAAATCTTTTGTTATAATAATAATAATATATTTATTTGCAGAAAGTTCATTGGTGACAAGATACTCGTACTTAATAATTTTAAATGGAGTGCAATAAATATAAAGTATACACATAAGTGGGTCGATATACACACTTGACTGTGCAATAACTATAATCTAACACTCACTAATACACATACATACACACACGCACACATACATACCCTTACATACACATATCTTGAGTTCTACGATAGCTAGAAATTAAAAAAAAAATAGAAATACAAATAAATCAGATAAAAAAGTCTATAACCGGAAATTATTTTAGAATACACCAAGACGAAATTACAGAATCAAGTGCCTTTTTTTTAAATAAAATGCTATGTATATCAGTACATTCTTTGAAGCCTCTTTCCAGATTCTATTCAGTCCTATATTATTAATGTTTATCTTCCAGCCACTTGAAAGTAATGATTTTTTTTGTTGAAATAATGCCATCTGCAGATGTATATTGAAAAAATCACCAAAGTCACAATTAGTGGTTCCAAGAAAAACTTATGTGATTACTAATTACGAGACATCTAATTAATGCTTTTAAATAATTTTTACTTCCTAAAAATGTACAGGATGGCCAAAAATTATTTTTCAATTAAGAACTTTTTAAATTGAATTTTCTCAATTTCTTCAAATGTTTTTCGGCGATGTGATATAAAACTGAAAAACGCACATTTTTTTGTAAGTACTTCCCTATGGCTAATTGCAACCATTTTCGTTTTAAGTGAGCAATAAATACAAAATTCAAGAATAATCTTAAAAAATAGAAGTTTCTTCAAATAATTCATTAGAAAAATATTATAGTAAGTGCTCCACATGTTGCCCATTTTGATTGACACGTCTCTATGCGACTTTTCTAGCCAGAGATAATATGTATTGTTTACTTATTTATTTAAATTTATATTTAGAGCAAGTAGAAGCAAGTTAAATGCTCTTGGCGATAAAAAATAACTGCTATACTGCCCTGCAGTTTTAAGCATTTTTGGAACAGATAAGTTATCACAATTTCTTAATTTGTAATTAGAGTTATTTATATCCATTTGTTTATAGGGTGAGCCTTTAGCAGTAGATGCAAAACAAATAATTGCCGAATGTCCATAACCTGAATCTCTATGTACAACTCGTCACTAGGGTAAGTTGGTCTTTTTTTATATATGATTTTTAATATTCTTCTTTGGATAATTTCTAAGTCTATTATATAATAGTTTAATGCACCTCCCCAGGCTGTTATTCTATATCGAAGCGGAGATTCTACCAATGCGTGGCATAGCAGTTTTGGCTGTTTAATATTTAGTATATAATATTTAAAATACTTAAAATAATAACTCGCGGATCTCAATTTCTTTATTAGTTATTTTATGTGCGTATCTCATCGCAAATGTTGATCAATTAGAATTTTCATATATTTTGTGGTAAAAGTAGACTTTATTGTTAGATCATAATCTATGTCAATTTGAGAAAACAATGGTTGTCCTGATTTATAAGATGAGAAGACTAGGTACACTGTTTTTTCTATATTCAGTGTTAATAGATGATGGTCAAACCACAGTTTTATGTTTTTAAAACCATTTTGTGTCTGAATCTTTATATATTCTCACTTACCGCCTTCATAAAAATACTAGTGTCGTCTGCATATTCTATTATTTTACCTTTGATATTTAGCCGAAATAGTTTATTAATATATAGCACAAAAAGTAGCGGCCCTATCGCAGTCCCTTTGGGAACCCCAAAAATCAGAGTTTTAGGTTCACTAATAATAATAATGATAATAATATGCTTTAGTTGCCCAACAGGTAACCCCCCACTTACAGGACAAAGTCTCAGTACAAAATATGTGTAAAATATTATACTTAAATCTGATACTTATATTAAACTATAAATTTATCAAGTAAAGGTAGTAAACTTAAATTCATAATGCTGCTATAAAAAAATACAAAATTTAAAGCTGAGTATACTAGAAGTAAAAGTACCTACATGAGATATAATATGATAAATTGTACAGTGAACATTAATCTCACTAGGCATTAAAGTAGTTCAGATATAGTTGAGATGGAAGGAAATAACAATAATAATAATTAAGACAGGTAAATAATATAAGACAATAATTAATTCATGTAAGGTAATATCTGAGCATTTTGAAGAAGGTAAATAAATAAAATAAAAAACGCAGGTATAAAGAAGATTTTGGTTCTAAAGATGAAGATTATATTATATTATAAAAGCCTGTCTAGCATATTTCAATAGCTCTTTTTGTGTACAAGTGTTTGTATCAGAGTATTGACTTATTTTGTTAAAATTATAACACATACAATATATAGGTGATTTTAATATCACGTTGCTGTTGGCTCGAATATTGTAAAATGTGAGATTTTGTCGAAAATGCGCTCTAGGAATCAGCAGATTAATTTGTGAAAGAATTTGAGGACAATCAATTCTATTATGTGGTAGTTTATGGAGAAAAATTAGCAGATTCGTCGAAATTCCAGACTCACAAAATTAAAGCTAGCCAGTAGATACCTATTGTCTACCCCTCTTTCGGGATAATTATCTGTAGCTCTAAAAGATAAGAATTTTAGAAATTTTCTTTGAACTTGTTCTAGCGTATTTTTGTGGATAAAGTACCTAATATGGGTTCCAGATTATGCTTCCATATTCGATCTTTGATCTTACGTAAGAGTAGTATAATAATTTTAGACATGTTGAATTAGTAAATGATTTACAATTTCTTATGATAAAGCCTTTTGATTGTTTCTTTAGAGTCAATGTTCGTATGTTCGGCAAAGCTGAGTTCAGGATCGAAAATATGCCTAAATCTTTGATTGTATTTGTGTATTCAGTATCATTGATTCTGTAGTTGTAGATAATATGATTTATCGTTTTTGTGTAAGTTACTACATTACATTTGGTAGCATTGATGATGCCAACTTTGTTAAGAATACACCAATTGTTGACTGCGTCGAGGTTATTTTGAAGACTTATACACTCATTTACAGAATATATGCGCTTGTAAATTTTTTAAATCATCTGCAAATATCAGGGAATCGCATTATAGTTCAATACACAGATCATCTATAAATAACAGAAATAATAAGGGTACAAGATTGGAGCCTTGTGGTACTCCGGATGGTGCCAAGAATGTCGATGATTTATATCCGTTGTAAAATACAAATTGCTTTTTCTCTGTTAGGTATTATCGAAAAAAGTTTAGTAGGTTTAGGTTCAATCCGAACTTTTGTAGCAGTAGCTGATGATCAATGCAGTCGAAGGCTTTGGTAAAGTCCGTATACAAAGTATCTACTTGACCCTGTTCGTCTATGACTTTCGACATGGTTTGACTGAATGACACTAGGTCCGTAACAGTAGATCTGTTAGGCATGAATCCGTACTGGCATGGCGATCATATGTTCTTTGTGGACAAATATATTCCATTATATAAAATAATTCCCAGCATCTTTGCAAAATTGCACAGGAGAGAAATTTGTCTATAATTGTTTATAAAGGCCATATCGCCTACTCTAAAAATTGGAAAAGCTTTTGCTACCTTCCATTGGTTGGGAAAGACTGACGTTTTAATGGAAAGGTTAAACTGGATGAATAATGGTATGGAAAGTGCATCAGCGCAATCTTTAACTAGAAATGACGGTATAAGATCCGAACCGGATGTCATTTTATTCTTTAACTTTTTTATAGCATCCTGTATTTCTGACATAGAGATGTTAAATGTGTTCTAGTAGATAATCTAAATATAGCTTTACAATATTTAACTGATAACCCTGGTATTAGCTGCCGCAAAATTTAATGGCGCTTTAAAGAAAAATCCTGATTTTGTGCAACTACGTCACATTAAGCTGTGCCTAAGAGACGGAAATTATCAATATGACTTCCAGCAGTATTTTGCGTATGCGAATATAACATCTCTGGGTGTAGAACGTTAATTTTCAAAATACAGTACGACGTTCACAGCGATGCGAAGGTGTTTAAATGAGAGTACTATAGATGATATAGTAATAATGCTCGGGCCTACACTGAACCATTGATTTGAATTAAATAAAAAAGTAAGTGCAGTTAATTATTTCTCCTCTACTTATTTTACATCTTCAAAGTAACGGCACTGGAATTAATCCCATTGTGTCAACTCTACTGATTGACAGTATGCCTAGGCGATGTCAAGCTGATATTGATGCAAATAAAGAGCATACATCTTACTGGAATTAAAGAAATAATTTGCAGCTTTAAAGGAATTTTTTTTTGTTTTTTTTTTCTGGTGAATGGAATTAAAAAATGTAATTGTTTGTGCTATATTTATGAAAAATTAATGGAAATATACTGTTGACATAATATACTATAGCTCCTGAACCAAAATGCGTTTTCTGTCAAGATTTTTAACTTTCTTGGAGTAGATTTTTTAAATTAAGGGCAAGTAAAATTTAAAACCGTTCAGTTTATTACTTTGTAAACATAAAAATTGTGCTGTACAAAAATATTTATAACAGGTAATAAAAATAGTTTCTACGTAACATAAAAAGTCATAAAAGGCCTTAAACCATTTAAAAAATCCATTGTACAAATGACAGAATTGTCACTTCTATTAAAATGTAAATAACGAATTTAAAGCACTTTCTATAAACACATTATTACATGACTTTTATGCTCTTATAATTCAAACTATTTATTGATACATTAAATTCATCCGTAATAGCTATATTAATATGATTTCGTAATATGACATGACACTAAATGATAAATTATTGGTTGAAAACTAATTTATTATTACTTAAGTTGCACATAAAACATATCTATAAAACTAGAAAAGGTAAAGCTCCTATAAAACAAACATGTATATATACGCCACTGTCTTTCAAAAATGTTAACTATCTACAAGATGGACTTTTGCCTCTTGAACAGGCAAACTTCTCACAATAAAGTGAACCATAACCACCCTTTCTTGTGGTCTCAAGAAATAAATGATCTGTGACATTGAAATTAAGATGCTAAATATACATTTTACAGTAGGGACTATTACAGAACCTGTTCAACACTCGTAAACTCATCATTATCGGACAGTACTTCTTTGCAACTAAGTTGTATATTATTGCTTTTTATTTTATTGCCACATTATTATTAATAGAATCTTGTCATCATGTCCCAATTATTTTTACAAGAATATTTGACACCGAGAGGTTATTGATGATATCTTTGAGTAATGCTAAATTATGTAATTTCAAAATAATCAAAATGCATTTATTGATTACCAGTAATAGCGAGAAAATCGTACATGACATAAAAACCAGGGGCTGATCCAGGACACTGCATTCACATGCACATATAAAGATATGATAAATGATAACCTTTTAACTGGCTATTTTGTAGTGTCCAAAACAATGACTTCAGAAATTCTGAAGTCATTGGTCCAAAATAACAGGAGCAATAAATATTTACTGAACGTACAACACTGTACACTAGTAATTTCTAGAGTTTCAGTAAATTAGCAGCATCTATTTTAAATGATAAGGAGATAACTTTTAACGCCTGTCGCTCAAAATCGATTTATATGAGGAAAAGGACCTTTCAACGTATACAGAGTCAACAGGAGCATATTTAAAATATACGAAGTTTTTTAAAAACGTCACGTTTATATTGGGTTGAGAAAAGTCTACCTCTTTACCGCAGCCATTCTGAGGACCCGTATAGCGAAATTGAGCGCCGCACAGTGGACGGAAACGCCAAAAAGCTGGCCAAAATCAAAAAAATGAAGATTTTTTTTTGAAATGGAAACGTTTTAAATCGTTGTAGTGGTACCTCTAGCATTAGAAACGACCGTTAATACCGGTCCGGGTTCACTACCTGAGCGAGGAAATTACTTATTGTGCTACCGTGCAGCGCGTCACTTCGGCAGCTCGCAACGCTTCAAAAATCGATAAATTTTGTCTGCAGCGTAAAAATTCTCAAAGTGCAGTTTTCTGTGTTATAAAAATGGATTCTGCATCAGAAAGTAAGTACAATTAAAATATCTCAGTATCAGATCAGTTTATTTATATGGTAATTAGTAAATAATTATCGAAGTGGAGTGCATTTTTGTACATGCAACGATTCATAAACTCCACAAAAAAAAGCCATAAGTTACGCGGTTGGTGATGGTTGGTCTTGAAACTTATTGGAATGTGTTCAATGAACATTTTTTCGAAAGTGTATAAAAAATTAGCAGCATCTTTTTTGCACTTTACGAGATATTGACCAAATTGTGCGCGAATGCACGGATACATGCACATTCGTGCACCATAAAGTGGGCTCCTTTTGAATGCGTTCTCATGAAATGAGAACGTCATGCGTTCTCAACTCATGCGTTCAAAGTCATTACACATTTTTATTCCATTCCTCAAAATTCAACTTCGGATTCTTGATCAGCGACACAAAAAACCCCTGTATGCACAATTTTAGTAAAATAGCTCAATGCCTTTATATTTTGGCCAGCTTTTCGGCGTTTCCGTCCACTGTGCGCCGCAGTAAAAGGGTTAAAATTGCGCTTCTGCAAAAACATCTATTTTCCACCATATTATATAACTATGTAAGATATGATATGTACGGACCTGGAATGTACGATTTACTCACGATCGTTATTGAATATAAAGTAGTAAGTAGTAAGTCCTATAATTTTTAAACCATGTGATTTGGCCTAGAAAATGAAAATACCAATTTAACATAACTTCTGTTCTATTTAATTCTTGTTGCAAAGTTAATTGTTTGATCATATCAGCTCACTTAAGTGCAAACTATTTGGTATAATTTGTTTAAGATATTGAATATGCCACGTAAACCGGCAAATTTGCCCCCCTTTTTTACATTTGCCCTTCTTTTAATAGGAATTTTCAATTTAGTTTCATGAGATCGTTTATCTTATCTACATCGGGTAAAATTTGTCAAATGGAGTCGTTAATCCTATTGATTTCGTGATTTTTCGAGAACAGGAATATATGTACATTACAATATATAATCCAATACGATTCTTTGTTGTTTAAATAAACTTAGTAACAAAACACAACAAATCGAATACAGTAATTGTTTGACGAGTATCTAGAAAATAAGTGAAGTAGGAATACAGGAATAGCATTGACTTGGAAGAATACAAACGGATACATCAGCTGACGTTATGCTTGACACTCAACTTCTTCTTCCCATAGTTTTAAAAGAAAAGATTTTGTCGAACAAATCAAATAAGACTTATATTTGTGTTGAAAAATAATTACGAGGGCACGAGTTTACTGTTGAAAAAACAGTAGAACCTGTTGCCACATTGGTCAATAACACAGTGATGGACTTGCCGTTTACATTTGATTCTGTTGGAGAATTTATCGGCGAACTGTCCAAAAAATTTACTCCCTCAAAGTTTACAATCGGAGAAATTAGATGCAGACAACATGTTTCTTTAGAATTCAATGTTTGTCAGATAATTCTGATATTTTCAGCCAAAGCCATGTACTTTGAAAAATTAAGAAATTGGAATAAGTCGTTAGTGTTTAATGCATAATGGTCAATCTAAAGAAAAAATTTAATTAGATGTGCCGAGATGCCACTACATCATACAATCAATTGTCGAATTATCAATAGTAAAACAGAACTTACTTCGTTGTCACCTACCGAAGCGGACGTATACCAGATATATGGTACTGCAAAAAATCCCAAAGAATATGGATGGAAGAGAACAGAGAAGAATTCTTATTCCAATTATACATTTTTGAAGTGGATGAAACAGTTAGAGAGAAAATTTATCGAATAAGGACAGAACATCTAAGTCCAAATATGCAACCCGATCTATTGCAAAACGCGAGGAATCACTATAACCCTCTAAGGTTTCGATTAAGGTACGATGCGTGGGTTTGAAATAACTTCATCTTATTATCCGTTATATTTATCGTACAAAACTGTATGTTAAGAAACAAGACAGAACTTTCCAGTATCTGTTATGCCATAATATATCTCGAGTAGAAAGTTTTAATACATGTAAGTGTCTCAATTAAAATCAGCCTATATTTTAATATGATAAGAATTATTATAAAAAATCTTCCTCACAACAATTATTACATATGGCAGAGTTAATATTTCAATATGTTTACAATACATTACAACTTCATTAAAAATGCATTAATAAATGTGAATTTAACAACATTTAAACTAAGATTGTCATGGCAAGAATAATAAAGTGTTAACATAACTTATATCATTGTAATGGAAAAGAAGTAACGAACTCAAAAATCTAAAAATAAACAGGATGTTCCATTAAAAAAAACAAGTTTGGTATATATCTTTGAACCGCAATGCTTGATTATTTTTTGTTTAGTGAGAAGAAAATTTCGTACAACTTTTGACATTACCAGGACAAAATATGAAATAGAGGGGGCTAACCTTTCGTGAATACCCCTGTATATATTTTCAATAACCTAAATTTTCAAATTAGTAGCTGGATAACACATAAGTTTTTCCACTATTTAAAACTTTCTTTTTTGAACAGGAAGTTCATATAAACCTATACACAACCAATGCGATTATTCAATTAAGGCAGTAAACAATTTATCAAAGCGTAATGAATTAGATTTCTAAGAAGTTCGATGTAGAAATCTCAATTTATTTAACATAACTTAATTATTGAACTGTTACGGCTCAATTAATAAATGACGATTTTAGTTGTTTTTTTAATAAATATACTATATTAAGTATATCTCACACGATTCACGTCAATAATTAATGTGCCAATAAAAGCAACACGACGCTGTTTTGAATATTAAATTAGAATGAATGTCGATGTCGTTACACCACTTGAAACAATATGTTCTTTTTTCAACACACCACAAGATAATTGAGCTTTCTATGTAAATGTATAATTTATTCAAAAAATACAAATGTAAATTTTTAAATTTATGTATTACAGCAAGTTCTGTCAAAGATACACAGTATTTCTTAAGATAATATTAATTTTAAGACTTTTTTTATCTGAATTGCAAAATCTAACTAGTTTAAGATTGCTTTCACACAGGAAAACTACGTGACGAAAGTAAGTAAGTAATTTATAATGGAACTGTTCATCATTTTCCAAAGTGAAATAAATCTTTAAAAGTTAAACCAAATTTATTGTTAATTGGAATCTAAATTTTGTCCAGTTATACGAGTAAATACATCGCCATTTCATCTAACCCACATTTTTGAAATATTAGCAAATAAATTATTTTTAGTAATATTTTATCATACATTCTGAACGTCACTAAAATTTCAAAGTATTATTAAGTTTTTCTTCTATTGCATATTTTTCAGCCTAATTTCAATAACCAATATACAGATTTGTACATTTATAACAATTCGGGGCACAAAGTTATCTTATAGCTAATAAAATTTTAACAATTGTACAGGACAGGTGTATAGAAATTCAACTACACAAAGCACAAATACAAATACATAAACTACGATACAAAACAGTAACGGAAAGAAAATGTAAAAAATAAAGTTAAAATCACTGTACATGTAGATTTGTACATTTGTCGAAAAAAAGCAGAACTAAAGGGGTGTCCAGGAAGTAGGGACGAATTTGAATTTGGCGCCATTTTGTTCTGTGACGGTTGGCAGCCGTGGGTTTTTCATGTTTGTTCTCTGATAACCTTCCCATTAGTAGCCTGATTGCTTTTGTTTGGTGAGCATTGTTGTTTGATGTTTATTTTTGTCATGGAGCAGATGACAACTGAGCAACGTCTCCAAGTGATAAGAAGTTATTACAAAAACAGTGAAAGTCCCACGGCAACCGTTCGTGAATTGCATGTGATACGCGGACGTAACGTTGCTCCAACCGAATCCACAGTTCGTAAGTTAATCCGAAAGTTTGAGACCACGGGTTCTGTTTCAAATATTAAGAAAACGGGACGACCGCGTTCTGTTCGAACACAAGAAAACATTGCTGTCGTGCGTGATAATGTGACCGTAAGCCCCACAAAATCGGTTCGCCGACGAGCCCAACAACTGAATTTATCACCAAGTTCACTGCATGTAATCCTTTCAAAAGATCTGAAAATGCATGCGTACAAGATTCAACTTACACAAGAGTTGAAGCCTACAGATCATGGAAAGAGACATCGATTTGCTCAGTGGGTCTTGGCTCGACAAGCGGAGAACAATAACTTCACGAAAAGAATAATTTTCTCAGATGAGGCGCACTTCCACCTCACTGGATTCGTCAATAAGCAGAACTGCAGAATTTGGGGTACCGACAAACCGCGAGTGACTGTGGAACATGAGATGCATCCACAACGCACGACTGTGTGGTGTGGGTTCTGGGCAGGAGGAGTGATCGGCCCGTACTTCTTTGAAAATGATGAAGGAGCTGCCGTCACTGTGAACGGCGACCGTTACAGAAACATGCTTCCTGATTGGTTTTTCCCAGTTGTGGATGAAAATGACGACTTTTGGTTTCAACAAGATGGTGCGACATGTCACACATCCCGTGAAATGGTTGCTCTGCTGAATGAAAAGTTTCCTCAAAAAAATTATCTCTTTGCGTGGCAACCAGGAATGGCCTGCCAGATTATGCGATCTTACGCCTTGTGACTTTTTTTGTGGGGACTTGTGAAATCAAAAGTGTACTTGAACAAACCACAAACAATACACCAATTTAAGGAAGAAATTCAAAGGGTTATTAGCAGCATCCCACCAGATGTTTGTGAACGCGTCATCAAAAACTTCAATGAACGCATTGCTCATTGCCGCGCGGCCTTAGTTGGTCATATGGAGGATATAATTTTTCATACATAAATGGGAGATGTTACTTATTATGTTTGTAAAAAATTTTACATTTTCAATAAATTTTGTAAGTTTTATAGCACTTTAATATTCGTCCCTACTTCCTGGACACCCAGTTAATGGTATATGATTGAGTGATTAGTGTAGTGTATGTAAAAAGTAAAAATACATAAACAGCGATAGTGTTTCAAGTCGAAAAGGCGTTAAGAGGAACGCAAATACTGACGTGTATGTCTCCATCTGTAGTGAGAACCGTCATCAGTACTCCACATAAGAAATCTACACGTAGATTATTTGCTTTCCTTTAACGCCTGCCAGTTCGAATTGATTCAGCACGCGCTATATAACAAAACGGTATATGTAAAATAATACAAAATTAGACAGACAATCGCATAGTTCGGCTTATTATTATGTTTATTGGAGTGGTGCTCGCAAAAAATCTTCCACTGAATAAAAACAGTGTTGTGGTATCCTAATACTGTTGTTAAAGATATTTAAATTTAATGATTTTACTTCAGGTGGTAGTTTATTATACTCATACATATTAAAATTGAATGAATCATTTTCAGATATTTCTAACCCAAAACGAGGTGTGTAAATTTGCAGATCTTGTACTGTAGTTACGTAAATTAGAATGGGGGTCAAAACTAGAGTCCCTTCACAATGTGAAGAGACCAGGTGCGTCACTGTGACGTAGAAGCGCAATAACCGTTTTGCTATCCTGTCGTTGTAATGTTTTACAACGGCATTGAATATTTGAAGTAGCCATGCTTGCCGCGCCGATAACGTCGCGCCCCTGGCCTCTTTATATTGTAAACAGATTCTACTAACATTTTTGTGTGTTTCAATTAGAGAGAAGTATACATATATAAAGATGGTAAAGGCATTATACCAAATTTAAACATAGTGGGACAGTGTTCCCTATTATCATTAATTCTAGCAATTATTCTAACAGCTCTCTTTTGAAGTCAAGAAATGGTTAAGGCATAACTTGAATTAACCCGTAAAGTTACTGCATAAGAAATACGCGAATGAAACAATGCAAAATATGCTAAACTTAGTGTGTTGATACACAGTACCAACTTCAACTGGCGTAATAAGAAATTATACTTGCAACTGATTTTCTCAAATAGTTAACATGATCGTACCAGTTCAGATTGTTATTCAATACAACGACCAGTAACTTAACGCGTCTTCCCTTAGTGATGCTATGATTCGAGCATAGAATAAGTTTCTGTGATTCAGCACCGTTAAGCTGAAATTCATTTGTAATAGACCATTTATCAGCAATGTTTTTAATTTGATTTAATCACGATCTCTATTGGAAGCAATTAAAGCTGTATCATCAGCAAAAAGAACACATTTACAGGATTGGAGAAATAATAAACATCGTTGATAAATAATATAAACTAGAATTGGCCCCAATACAGATTCTTGAAGCACGCTATGTTTAACAAGGCTAAAATCTGAATTTAAATTATTGACACTGACACATTACTTCTTATTTCTTAGATAAAATGTGAAAAGAAATAGAGGCAAACCTCTTATCCCACAACATGATAATTTTCTTAGCAGCAGATCATGACAAATGCAATCGAAAGTTTTAGAGAGATCACACAAAGCAATTCCTGCTTTCTCCCTTTTTAAAATTCACCCATCATCTGCTGGACAGCCTGCATTGTAGATAACTTGGAACAAATACTAAATTGAAATTATTAAATTCCGTTCAAGGTACTAAATGCCCACTATAAAAAAAATTCAACTAACTTTCCAAAAATAGTAATAATTGAAATCGGTCCACTATTCTCATGTTGCCCTTTTTGAAAAGCGGAATAACTCTAGTTATTTTAAATGCGTCTGGGAAAACTGCCTCACCGAAGCACCTGTTTATTAATATGGCAAAAGGGCAGAGCATTATATGAATAGTTTTTTTTATGGTTACACTCAAAGATTCTTTTTTGCACATCCTTTTCAAATTTAAAATTTGTTTAGAAATTACAAGACAAATAACTTTTCATTTCTCTTAGAGGACTATTCTATAATATAATTTACAAATATACATTTACAAGTTTACAATAACGTCAAATAGTCAATCCCAAGTGAGTCGTTACTCATGTTGGAATGGGAAAGCCAAAGTCTATTCCTCACAAAATTATTTTTATTACTACAGGTTTCGTTTCACATCATCAGGCAATAAGACAATAACAACAAGAAATTATATCTCATTTATGTAATGTTAAGTATTTTTGGCCCTAAATTATTTTTATTCATTTAGGGTCAAAAGAACTTAATTTTTGACGTCACATAAGTAAGGTTTGAATGCGATTTGAAAATCTGGAGGTTAAGCTTCAGGATCAGGTTTCACAAAAACAAATTCCATACTTACTAATCTAATAAGAATAAGAGTTAATTCTAACAAAAAAAGAATCCGTTTTATAAATTTAATGTAATCAATCAATAATGCTATTAAATCATAATCGAAAAATATAAAGTTTTTAAAGTTATTTGAATAATGCTGTACTAGGCTAATGATATACATCCAACGACACCTTTAACACCTATCGAAAAAAAATATTTAATTTAAATATTCTGTTCCTTAAATGCCTATCTCTATAAAAACTTATCGTTATCTTACTGTCTTAAATAATTAGTATTAGAATATTAGATAAATTATGTGTTTAGATAGCTGCTGTAACAATCAGTCTTAATTTTACTTTCAAGTCGTTTTGTAAAGATATCTACATAATTTAGAACAGAAGCTTTCACGGCAGATGTCCTTTGGCCTACTGAATTAATCGTTTCATTCACGCTTATAAATACGTTATCTGCTCGTTTTCTGTTTTTTGAAACAAAATGAACAAAGTTTTGCAGTGTGTATGACACTGTGAAATAGACATAATGACTCGGAAGCTCTACATTAGTTTTATTAAATTTTTAGCAAAATGTTGACAAAATTTACATTTAAAATAATTAGCATATTGCCTGTAATTATATATATTAAATCTATATGGTATTTATAATAAATCTACTGTTTTCATTTTTCAGTATTACTAACAAAAATATATTAACAGTAATTTATAAATTTAAGTTGAATATCTAGAGAAAATGCAACCTTAATTAGCTTATTATGTGTTAACGGTTTTTCGGCAACCACTTTAGGCCACACCCCTAAGTGGCAAAATTTTAAATTTATTCATATTCTTTCCCTTTGTTTCTTTTGTGAATTTAGGTTAGGTTTTTACGAGTAGGTTCTTATTTGTCTTCCATTGCGGCCATCAGCAGTCCTATTCTACTCTGCTATGACAGGAAGTCGTAACTGCAAAAACCGTTTTGAGGTTTTAATGGCATTTGTACTCCAGGTATGTATACAATGTCTGTGTTACATGGTTATATCAATAAAAGGAATGAATAATTTTTTTTTTTGCCAACAGCGAAAACTGTTAATTTCGAAATGTGGATGTTATAACATCTAATTTCTCTAAAATTGCATGTTTCAGATATTACTTTCTGTCATAGCAGGACAGTATCATGGCTCACTCCTAATTATATTTCACCCAGTAAGTTCAGTCTTTTAATTAAACTCATAACTTTATTGAGCGAAAGTGTGTTCAGATCTTCTGGCAGCAGTTGCCCTTTGCCAAATATTGAGAATCGGATCCTCTCCACAACGGGACCAGTACAGAAGACCTGATTTGCCTTTTTTATCATCCTCAGGCATAAGTAACACTCGGTGTTTTCCGCCAGGCCGAGTTTATGCAGATGATAGTTTAATCAGCAGTGCCCAGTATATACGCCTCTGAGGATTTTCAAGTTTACCCTGTTCTTAGTTTTTCATTATTTTATAAAGACCTTCGAAAGAACTAATCCTGGTAACACTTGTCAATACTGCTCCTTCTCTGGCCAAGGGGTCGGCTATTTCATTACCTTCCAAACCGAAGTCACTTTATTATTTTTGCTCAAATAACTTAGAGCTAGCTCTCTGACAGTTCCATACCGTTTTAGAGTCACATCCGCAAGAGCCAATATCTTCTAGAGTTGCTTAGCTATCTGAAAAATTTTTTATTGATCTGCAGGATGGATTTCCAGCCTTCGCGCACACAGTTCAATAGCATGAACCTTGACCTGAAATACAATTGCACTAATACCTAGGCTTGAGGCTATCCTCACTTTTGGTTTGTCGCTATGTACTCCTTCAGGAGTTTTGGAGCCGTCTGTAAACCAGCAACTCTCTGCCTTTAGTAGGTTGGCTTTATTCCAGATCCAGTCATCTCTTTACGAAAAAAGGATGTTGAAGATCAGCTCGTGGTTGGTCATGGTAGGCATATGATCTGAAAGTATTACCAGGATGCTGTGAATTTCTAGGTCATCCAGCAGCCTATTCCGCTCCAAGATACTAGTCCGTGGCATATTAATGGCCGGTTGTATGCTTATACGTTGTCCTCCAGCTTCCTTTTCCTCGTGAATGATACTATTATTATTTCTTGAGGGTTCACAGACAACTGCTCTCTGCCACCCCAGTTGCCCACTGCATCCAGTGTCAGTTGAGGGGTATCAGATATTACTCTTTCAAAGCTTCCTCTGACTGGTATGACTAGACCGTTTGTTTTTTCAAAATTTCTTTTCCAAAATCTACATTTTGCAAAACCCTTCATTAAATTCAAATCATTTTGAAACAAATGAGCATGTTTAATTAAAAATTAAGCCATACCGGCATTCCTACTCTGTTTCAGAATTGTTTTTTACCTCCACCATTTTACACCTTTATCCGAATATAAGGTTAAGTCTAGTACATCTCATATACAAATTTACTCATTCATTGTTTTAAATCGTTAATATGTATATGTTCCTCATATTTGTATACACCTGTATCAATTTTATTTACAAGCATACAGTCTTTAATGAGAGGAATTGATGTCTTTTGGTTCTAAATTACTCCTTAGGTCCAATCTGACCCCATCCCGTCCGATGCATCGACTGTCCCGATATCATTATGCACAGGGATGTTGTTTCGGCTACAGACTTGGTATTCAAGGCGGATAAACTATTTTAACACTTTAGTGATATTGTTTTGTTGTTGTTGTTGCCACTCGTCCCGGCGTCCCAGGTTCGATCTCCGGTCAAGGACATAGGATTTTTTTTAAGTAAAAATTAATGCTAGCATACTCGCATATTGAGTGTATGTCCGTTATCTCTAAATGTGTAGCCCCCCTCCAGTACAATATATGTAAGTTTGGTTATATCGATTTGTTTTACTTCAAGAATAATTTGTGATGGCCCACGAATTTTTGCGACACTGTATATCTGTTTTTTTTTTTTACCTAAAAAAAACACCTATCTTTTGTTCTGAAGGTGTTGTGTTAATCCGATAAACAGGCTGGCACTTACACAAAAAATATAATTTTTTGTAATTTATTGAACCGATTTTATAAAATTTCATATGATACAAGATATTTAGAAACAAAAATGTGTTGTTCCATTGTGTCACCAGGAAAAAATATAAAAAAAAATTAGGACCTAACCTACAAAGAGGGTGAAACAAGATGGTCAAGCCGTTGTTGTTATATAATGTCAGATTAATCTTTATTGAAATTCATAGGTTAATTTATCGCCAAAATTAGAATGTTGCTGCTGGAGCAAACAAATAAAAGATCATCTACCAAATAGCATACATATTTTGCAACATGTTTCTTAAGAGGAATGTTCCCTACAAAGTTGACTTTGAGGAGAGGTGATTTGTGACTCTGTTTTATATTTAAGTGATCATAAGTGAAAGAAAGAAAACGACCCTAATTATTGTAATTGATATATTGTTGGTATAATTTATGTCGGTGATACATCTGACCTCGGTATACTAGTTACAAAATTAAATTTTTATATACGTATTTATTTTTGAAAGTTGAAAAACTAGGTTTTCTTTATGTTTTATATTTAAGTGATTACAAGAGAGAGAAAGAAGACTATCAGAATTATTGTAATTGATTATGTTTTAAGATAATGTATATGAATGAGACATCTGATCTTGATATACTAATTACAGAGAAAGAAAATCGTTTAGTTACGCCTTGTTGATTAGTGCCAAAGACTACTGTGCTGTATGTTTAATTTACTGGAATCATCACAACTATTTAGAAAAGTATTTTTAAATTTTATTTAAAATGGATAAAAATGAATGAATGAGCCGCTTTAATATGGAACTGTTAACTAGAGATACAAGAATTTTTTTTCAATATTGTTTATAATTGAATTTAAATAATAATAAGTGGTCATTTTATAGTACTATTGATACTGTTGTTGCTACTATATATTAGGAAATTAATTATTACTAGCATCAGGGTATTTTCCTGATTTTATATGTATTTTATTATGTCAATATTTCTCTTAACGAAATTGTTATCATGTTATGAACATAACATACAAGTAACTTTTTTGATATTTAAGTTCATGACTTACGAGAAAAGGAGTTTACTGTAAAAAACTGTAATTTATTTTCTATAAAAAATTTTCTGTTTCACCTTATAAATATGTATAATAATGCGTTTTTTATTTAAACATTCTGAGGATAATATGATATGAAGTTGAAAACAAATAATTTAATTCACCATATTGTAGCTATAAATTATATACTTCAATAAAACTAACAGATAAAGTATTATTTTATAAATACAATATAACGTGTACTTGTTATAAAATAAATAAAAAATACATAAATATTCAAAAATTCGAAATGTTTCCTATCTGAAAGTTTTAAACTTGGCAAAAAGATAAATGGAGTAATAATAACTCATTATATAATAATTATTGCAAGATCATAATTATTTGCATTAATAAAAGTAAAATGATAAAATCTTATTACATAAGTAATTAATTCAGCTAGTTTGAGTATGTAAAATATACAGGGTGTCTCTGAGAAAATAGTCTCCAAATTTTGACGTTTTTAAAAATCTTCAAATTTAGAAAATTCGAAACTATTCAAAACACAATTTAAATTTTTCGAGATATTTACAATTAAATATTTTTCAAGCATTTTTACATTTGAAATGTATCCGTAAAATGTCTTACTGATGACTATGAAAAAAAGAATATTTCGCATTATTTTACAAATTGTTTAAAAATTAACTGGACAGAAATACCATTTTCGCAACTCTTGCCAAATTTGAACTGCAATATTTTTCTCAAAACTTTTTCATTCAAATATTAAGAGCGATTTAATAACTCAGGGAAATTAGACACAAAATAGCCCTATTAACGGAAGAATTTATAAAGTTTTTTAAGTATTTCCGGATATTCATAATCAAACAAATCATGGTGTATCATCATCGACGTCATCATCGTCTTAGATAGTGTCTACGCTTTCAGTATTTAGGCAGGCCTGGTCAGGGAATGGGAGCACTTGAACAGCGTAGACCAGCACACCTACATCTTTTTCCACATCCTAATTTGCAAGTGGATTATTAAATCAGAGTTAGAACTGATACTGGGGCTTGTGCTTCAGTTGTAGAAATCGGTGATAAGATGCTACCAACTTTTCCATCCCCACTCTGTAGGATTTGAGTTATAGAAATCGGTTGCCGGTTTTTTCCGATCCCCACTCTGTAGGATTTAATGATGTCTTGCCGTCTCTGAATTTGACAAAACACGTGGTAGGAATGCTCCAACTTCTCCTGCTGCACAAGTTGGAATTAGTTTATAGACAACAGCATAGTATTATATGCTTTATCGATACGTTTCACTGATTCCCATAACTGAAACACCAGCCCTAATTCTAACTCTGGTTTCATGAAGCTGCAAATTAGGATGTAGAAAAAGATACGGATGTGCAAATGCTGATCTGTGTTGTTCAACAATGTTCAACAATGTTCTTCCATTGGCAAACACGACAACAACTCTACCTCAAAGGTGATGCGTAAATAAGATTGAAATACGAAGTCCACAGTTCTCGTAAAAATATTGAAAATTGAGCGAAAAATGTAAAAATAAAAAGTTATGACCATATTCAATAGACAATTTTCCTCTCAATTTTACACATACAGTGAGTAGTCTCCGAGTAAGTCAAAACATTCAATAGAATATTCTTGTTGCAAATTTCATTGCGAACATTATTTCACACTGGCATATGAGCCGAAAATTTAAAGGTTCAGCAGATAAATGAGCTGAATCATAATTTGGAAGTGGTTTTTCCAATTTTAATGAATGAACCTACCAAGGTATGTCTTTTGTTCTAATGCCTTCAACAATGTTCCTGTCAACTACCAAAATTTCATGAATTTTTCCGCTAATAACAACTAATTTCTCTAGACTATAAAATATCAGTTGGGTCCTATGATATTAAGATAGCATAACCAAATTTCACCTGTCACCACTGATTATTCTAATTTCAACAATATTCTGATTTTGTTTTATTTAAATTATAAATATCTAATATTCCTGAAATATGTCATGAGAAACGCATACTTCTCATATGTTAGTTTTCGAAAATTTACAAAATTAGTACCCATCATATTATATCAATCAAAAATAGTAAAATGTTATAGAGCTCTAAGAATGATGATGATTTCAACACACAATTTAAGGTCGTTTGCTAGTTCATTAATTCTAATTCATCCGTTGCCGAGTTCAAGGATTTGGTACTGACGATGGGGTTTTTGTATAACGCCACGAAAAGTTAATGTGAGGTCAAGTAGTGCCGAACTTATTTTATTATCTTCATATACGCTATATTTTATGAAAAAGTTCAAGAATTTATAGGCTGTTCAAAATTTGTGGGGATTGGAGGTTTCGGCCATTTGAGAAATATAGAGCAATGTATATTCTCGAAGTCAACTTGGAAGAAAGTCTATTGAACAAAAGTTCGTTTCAATATCTTTTGTAGTTTTCGTGATATGAGCTAAAATTATTATTATGAAGTTTTCAAAAATATTTGCTTCTCATTTTTTATAATTAGGAATTTTACCAATTTATTGATGCCTAAAAATACGACAACAAATAATGTGTATACTTTTTTATACACTGCAAATAGAACAATAACAAAGATGTTTCGAAAATTTAAAAAACTAATTTCATTTAACTTTTCATATTATAAATAATTGTCATAAAAATACATCAGGAAAAATTAAAATAAAAATATCGATACGTATTGATTATTATCGACATACACTTTTTATGCTACAGATTCAAATCCGGTCTAATTAATGTTTAAGAAAATTATGTACACTTTAGTTTTCCCGCTAATGTACATCTGCAATCATTCAAATTTCTTAATGATGGCTTTTAATAAATCAGCTGGTATCTGTATGGCAACAAAATATTTTAGTAATTAGTCACAATATTTTTTTCCAGTGTATATGTTCATATGCCACATACACATTTCTCTCTAGTATACCTCCAGCTTTAAGAATAAATATCCTATTATATTAAATCTATAAAATATATTGGCAGTTTTTGAATAACGTGACAAGTAATTATCATTCTCGGAAAAATTAAGTAATTTAGAGAAGTTTAGCATCGCCTGTTTTCGAGTATTCGCATTTTAGGTTCAATCCGATGGTGTATGCAATAATGATTGGCAATATATGATTTGTTTCGTTGGATTCGCATTGTTGCCTTACCTATTGTTATTTATTGACAGAGTATTGATTTATATTACGGAGAAATTACCTAAGAAGATAAGTTCAACCACTTTTCATGTATACTTTCTGCTAGCATTAATAATGAATAATAGTTACATAAGAAAAAAGGCAAAGATGCAATGAGAGTATACATGATTTTTATTATTAACTTATGAGCAAGTCTATATACAGTGTGAGAAATTTATGGAATAACAAAATAGGAAACAGAACTGAAAGTAACAAGGTAACCAAAAATTAAAAGCACAGTGTTTTGTCAGTTTTCACCATTCATACTATATTTATAAAACACTATAAAAACACCGAACACTGTACTTGACATGCGTTGGCATCATCTGGAGACGATTAAAAACATTTTTTTAATAAAATACTTCAATGTTTATCATCATCAATACAGAATAGGTAAGAGTTACCGATACGTATTAGTAGGTATGAATCCTCATACAGGGTGTCCCAACCAAAAGTAGGCACCCTGAATAACTTTGGAGATACAATTTCTTTTCGAAAAATTGGTGAAACACATCTACCTTGCTACCAAGGGGGACATATTTTAATGTAATACTTTTATACCTATCATCATCCCTCTACCTTACACGGCCACCCCCTCAAAAAATTCAAATGGCAAAGAGGGTCGAGTGATACATCTTTTGAAAGGTCTTTCAATTCTCTACATAACTGTGTACTTTTTTAAACTTTTATCGATTCGTTCCTGAAAAATAATTGTTTCATTATTTTAGGTTCGGGAAATAAAAATAAAAGTAGCAGTTTAAATTATCGTATGTATTGTTCAAAATGACCCCCACCGACTTCCATACAGTAGTATAATCTATCTTGAAATTCTGTACGAACATTTCTGAACACATCTGGAGTCAATAAACGGCATTCTCGATCAATTCTTTCACGTAACTCTTCCAGAGATGCGGGTTTTGTTGCAAATACCTTCGATTTCAAATGTCCCCACAGAACGGAATCCAAGGGAGTTAAATCGGGTGACCTAGCGAGCCACTCCACAGCACCTCTTCTTCCAATCCATCGCTCAGTAAACCGATTATCCAAAAATTGATGGACTGCGATAGCAAAATGTGGGGGTGCCTCATCCTGTTGAAAAAACAGTTCGCCCTCTAAAAGATTATCGTCTTCTTCGAGGATTTGGGTAATCATTGGGTCGATGTTATTTTCTAACAGATCGAAGTACCTTTCGCCATTTAAATTGTCAGGAATATAAAACGGCCCGACAATGTGATCTCCTAATATACCAGCTCAAACATTTAACTTCTGAGGTTCCATGAGTTTCCATGAACAAATGTGGATTGGTTTCACTCCAATACCTACAATTGTGCCTGTTTACCTCCCAATTTAACTGAAATGTCGATTCATCAGAAAAACACATATTGTACAGTAAATTGGCATTACCGTTTAATTGTTCACTAGAAATCTCACAGAATTCAAGCCGACGCACGATCGGGATCATCTTCGTTTAATTCGTGTACCAATTTAAATTTATATGGATGAAATTTGTGGGTTTTTACAATTCGATGAACGTTGTTTCGTAACACACCAGAAGCATCAGCTACTTTCCTGATCGATTGAGTAATATCCATCTGCAAATGACCCAGAACTGCCACTTCGACTGCTTCGTTCCTAATCGGTCGCTGAGATTCATGCTTCTTGTTTCCTACAGAACCTGTTTCCATAAATTTTGTCAATAATTGTAAAACATACTGAGAACCAATCCTTCTATCTGGGTGATTGCTATTGAATATGCGCTCCGTAGCTCTAGCACAATTATCGTTTTTAAAATAAATGCTGACAATTTCTATTCTCTCCTGAAGGGTATAAACCATTTTGAGAACTCACTCTGGTAAAATGTATCTCGATTTAAAATCGGTTGTGAACAAATTAATGTTCAAGGACTATCAAATACTTATGAGTCTTTTATTATTCTAAATCTAAAGGACAAGGAAAGTGTTTTTTGTCGAAAAAAACTCGTGTTGATTTGAGAGCACTAAAAAATGTAGTTTTTTTTTTTATAAATTCCAATACCCAGTGCCGTGTAGTTTAGATTTTTTTAAACAATTTCGATTGTGTGTAATCAAAAATAAAATTATTTTCCTTAAGAACGAATCGATAAAAATTAAAAAAAAAAAAAACAGTTATGTAGGGAATTGAAAAAACCTTTCAAAAGATGTATCACTCGACCCCCGTTGCCGTTTGAATTTTTTTGAGGGGGTGGCCGTGTATTGTAGAGGGATGATGATAGATATACAAGTATTACATTAAAGTATGTCCCCCTTGGAAACAAGATCGACGTGTTTCACCAATTTTTCAAAAAAAATTGTATCTCCAAAGTTATTCAGGGTGCCTACTTTTGGTTGGGACACCCTGTATATAAATGAGTTGAGCGTTACCGAATTTGTTAAAGTTTGGTCTTCACTTGAAAATTATTTATTGGTGGACAAAAAATAATATTATTGTAGGAGCCCAAGTGATTTTAGATTTTTGGAATTTTTATCTATTTATTTATTTATTTATTTATTTATTTAGTTGTTTATTTATTTATTTATTTATTTGTTTATCTATTTTAAGGGCAACTACCCAGACAAAGATTTAATTACATGGCAAGGAAATTACAATTTAAAGATAGGGAGTATACAGTGTGTCCACGTTAAGGACTTACCACCCTTGTAAAAATTTTATTTTTTGACCGACGGGTTCTTTTTTAGAATCACTTCAAACGCACCTGTACCGATCTTCATTGTTTTAAATAAAATACAGGGTGTCCGAGATTTTTTTTTAAATTATGAAATATTTTTCCAAAACTACTATTAGGGATTTTTTTTTAGAAAAAATCTGACGACAGATTCTTTTTTAGGATCACTTAAAACATACCTGTACCGATTATCATTGTTCTAAAATACAAGGTGTCCGAGAAACAAATGGATTACTTTTCTTAAATTGTAGGAATTTATTATTTTTTTAACACTAGTACAAATTATTCTTTTTTATTTATTATTTTTTACAAAATGATGAAATTAGAACATAACAAAAGAGAAGTTTGTAAAAAATTAAATATTAGTCATTTTGATTAATCCACCTAATTCCCTTATACACTTTTCAATACGTCGACGATTATTGCTTATTACATGTCTTAACTGCTGCCGAGTTATACTGTGACAAGCTTCTCTAATACCATCACAAAGCTCTTCTCGGGTCTGGGGCCTTGCAGCGTACACTTTATTTTTTTTTATCCCCAAAAAAATAAATCAAGGGGTGTAATGTCTGGGGATCTCGGCGGCCAACGAATAAGAAGACTACTTCGTACGATGCAGCTATTAGGAAAATTCTCATTCAACCAGATGCTCACATTGACAGCATTATGGATGCGTGCTCTATCAAGTTGTAAATGTAAATTGTAGTGATAATTAGGAGGAAGCTCATCAAGTGCGTCGGTAAACTCATTTTGTAAAAATCTGAAAAAACTAGCAGCATTAAAATTTTCATAAAAAAGTATGGCCCAATAATCTTTTCATTTAAAATGCCACAGAAAACATTTACCTCTGAGGAGTATTGTCTCTTACACTCAATTACCCAATGTGGATTATCTTCGCTCCACATTCTGATATTTTGTGATGATACAATACCGTTTGTCGTCAATATAGCTTCATCTGTGTATAAAATATTTTTTAAAAATTTAGGATTCTCTAGGTACATACTCTACAGCCATAAACGGAATTCGATTCTTGCCTCAGTATCTCCAGCTTCAAGTGTATGAACAAATTTTGGCTTAAAAGGTTTCTTACCGCTTTTTTTCAAACATTTTACAGATTTGACTTTTAGAAATATTTAAATTTCTACTAGCATCTCTAAGGCTTGAATGTGGATTATCATTAAAATAATCAAGAATCATTTGATTTCATCTTCGTTCCCGATCACAATGCTGGTTTGGAAGTCTCTCAACTGTTCCATGTTGGTAAAAAAATCTGTTAATATTTACAACTGTTACATTGTTAATACTGCATTCTGAATGTCGTCGGTTAAATTCATTAGCTGCTTCACGAAAAGTACGTGTCCCGTCAGCAACTAATCTTATTATTTCTACTTTTTCTTGCAAAGATAAAACATTTTTTATGCTTTTTACTTCTTTGGAACAGTATAATACTGTAAAGTGTTAAACTATTAGTAATTGACAGGTGGTAACTAAAATAACATTATTTGTTTTCACAGCTTTTTAACTTTTTAACAGATAATAGCAATCAAATTAAATATTGCAAAAGTAAAATTCGTTCGATTAGTAGACGTTCCGACAATTAGAGTAATTGTATTAAAAAAATAGTAATTTTGATGACAAAATCAGAAATGTGTTAAATTTTTAATTACATTTTTTTCATAAATTGAAAAAAATATTTTATTATTATTATAATTTTTTTCTTGGACAACGTGTATTTTATTTAAAACAATGAAAATCGGTACAGGTACCTTTGAAATGATTCTAAAACAGAATCCGTCGTCAGTTTTTTTTTTAATTCCCTATTGGTACTGTTTGAAATTTGAGCTTATAAAAGTGGTCGTAGTTGCTCATGATTACAGCCCAATAATAAAGTTACCTACTCGTTGAATGCGAATTTTGAATACCTACCTAACAAAAAAAAAGTCCGTAACGTGGACAAACTACATAACATAAACATTATACAATATTAATATTATAAAAAATTTATAAAAATAAAAATACAAAATAGATAAGGAGAAGACAGTTTGATGTTTTTTATATATATAAGAATTACCTTTGTTAGATATGTGTAAGAATTTTATATACACAATGTATGTATGTACTTTTAGAAAAAATATTTTTGGACGTCCCTTTATCGTTAGGGAGTAAAAACTAAGTTAGCGATTGAAATCTATTTAAATAATAACATTTGCTAAAAATTAGTCTCGCTACAAAAGGGATAAGTGACAACTTTGTGTACGATGATTTCCAGTAGCACCCAGTAGGCTCATACAAAATCCACGATGAAAAATATCTTCGTTAGTACCCCAAAATAGCACAAAAAATGAGAGAAATCATTCGAAACCCAGGAACTGTCGTACTTTGCACATATTTTGTTATTGCCTTTGCATATTTATTTTTCATATTATTATATTTTTAATTATTCACATCAAGAAGGTCCTCGCATGCAAAAAGGCATCTTGTTTTCTAAAACTTCTTATTTTTCTACGTTTTCGGTTTCTTGGAACTTGGACAAGTCAAACAGTTGATTGAAAAAAAATGTGATGTATATCGGTTAGATGTGGGTCAAACAGGTAGATCGTTCGGGGTAAGATATTGAGAACATCTTCACACACAAAAACAACATTCCAACTTTTATAAACACCTAACAGATTTTGGTCATACAATAACTGATGACCATCAACCTAAAATATTACATATTTGTGGGAAAAGTAAAAAACTTAATTTATTAGAAGTGCTAGAAATTAATAAATTAAATAGTAATAAAAATTACAACATATTAAACGACCAAATAGATTTAAATAATTCTCCGTTATTAAACTTGTTCAGATAACCTAATGCTGTTAATAAAAATCACACCATAATATAATTTACTATCTTGAGAAACCCCTACATTCAAAGACATAACATCTGTACAAATTTGAATTATACGATCAACCATAAAGTGACCCATCCTTCTATTCAGTTCAGTTTATATTTAAATGAAAGTAAAATATGTGTATAATTTAGTTTACTTGAAAATGTCCGAATAGGATAAAACTAGCTGTAAAGATAACAAATAAAGTGAAAATTAGACAAGTAATAAAAAGTGTTTATAATTTTTTAAATCAATTTGGACAAAAGTATTTTCTGACATTTTTATTGCAGTATTTTCACATATCGGTACGATAAACGAATTATTGTACATTATAATTACTTCACTTAAAATTTCATAACGCACATCAGAAATAACACCACTTGTTTACATATAACGACATTTATGGTTTACGTAGCCAGGAGTCTACAAAGTTGAAGCATATTCAGGTACTGATCTAACAAAAGAGTTAAAGAAAAGTTTTAGTGCATTTTCATTAAATTCTTTACAGTTATGTAGTTTTCGACAGCACTCATCTTTGTTTTTAAATACTGTACAGATTCTAGATATCTTCCAAACTTCAGAGAAAGTGAGCTTTTGCAGGCACATATTAAAAATAACAGTTAGTGACTTTGCTAGCAGAATTGTACAATCTTTAAGTAGAAAGCAAGTATTCCATCGGAGCCAATAGAACATTTTAGTTTACATTTTTTAAGTGCTCTTAATAAATCATCCTCCGTTATATAAGGTATATATAAATTGTTAGCAATATAGTGAATATTTTCAGAATCATATGAAAAAAGAGAGGATTGAGTATAGGCTTCTTGAAGAAAATCGGCAAACGTATCGCCCTCGATTATTGCATGTGGGTCTTTTAGTACTACATCATTATACGTCAAAATGCTAAGAATACTAGAGACGTTCTTTTTTTGTATTTAAATATGACCAGAGGCAGTTTTTATTCGTTTGTATCTGAGTTTTAACATTTGTTATATATTTTTTTTGGGCATTGTCGATGTCGATGCTAGATCTTAATATTTTAAATTGATTAAGTTCATTAGATTTATTTTTAATATTTCTGATAAGCTTACTCTTATACCAAGGTGGATATTTATTTGGTTTAGCTATGGTTTTTGGTACAATATTAGCAAATACAGAATCTAAAATAGAGCAAAATACGTCACATGCTTCATTGACGTCTTTACATAGAGATAGGTTAGAAAAGTCTGTGCTACCCAAATCATTATAAAATTTGTGGGAATTAGCCTTCCTAAAATTGTACATAGAGGAAGTTTTTTCCCGTTTGAGGTGCTTTTCTAAAATATGTCCAAAGGAAAATGTAGATTATCCTCTTGTACCTCGAATTGAACTGGGTTGGAAGGGATTTTCTAACACTAATGCATTCATACTAGTATTCATACCTACTACAATGGAAATGATGGGGGGAGGCTGATGCCTAGCAAGTAGGTCGCAGACGGGCCCTTTTTACCAACCCCCAGCTGCTCCCTTAGCCATGTACTTCTCTTGCTCCTTCGTCGAATCTTTCCGATCTTCTAATGAAGATCAGGATGTTACTCAGTGCTCATCTCCTCCCTTAGAAGCACCTCAGCACCGAAGAAACTATACCTCAGGCACCGGAGGCTTTACACTGCCTGAGGAACTTAAATGGTATGATGTTTCTTCATACTCCCACATCCTAGACATGTTGGATCTTACTCAATACGTATCAAAGACAGATGTCTCCTAAGTCAGCATTAGCCTATCAGAACTCCAATTAAGAGATTCAGAGTCTTTCGATTCTAGCTCTGTAACTAGGTCGATCTCTACTTGTTCGGCTGGGCGCAAAATCATGAGTTTACCTACACGCCCCAATGGTCCTCCAGTGCTTCCTCAGTGTATCGTGGGCCCATTCATTAAGGGGCGTCGTGACCTGTTTTCTTATGATGCCCAACATAGGCTCAGACCCAAGGCTCCAATTCGTCAGCATACGTACTATGATATTACTTGACTATTAATAGATATTACATAGAATTTTTTTCAAGAAAGAAATAATTTTTCAGATATATATTGCAATGGCAGTTAAAATTAATTTGTGGCTACATTTTTGACTATCCAACAAAAAGGTTTTCCACAGCCTACTCTAATTTAAAAACATCTTTAATAAAATATCCCCGCCTTTCTCCGCTTTTCAATAATTTTTTATATGTAGTTTTGTTTGTTCACTTTTAAAGGTTTCGTTTATCAATTAGTATAGTAAATGTAGTATTAACATTAATACGTACGTCAACGAATTTAGATTACATTAAAGAAACTGCCATAAAAGCATAAATTATTTTAAAACCATTAAACATTCTGTACATATTTAGAAATCCTTTTGTTTATCCTAATATTACATAAAAAATTAAACAAATATTTAAACTAATTTTGTACACAAGTAAAACTCTCCTAATTTTACAACATTACGCGCTTGCATTCTATAGATGATGCAATTATGCAATTTACTGATTTATGCCAATTTTATACGTTTATTAGTTTAAACATTACAGTCATATAAAGCCCTATTCGAAATATTTTTTTTATACTGCAATAAAGTTTTAAATTTATTAATTAATTTATTTTTATGAGGCATATTATAATTAAAAATATTTATTATTTCTATTTAAAATTCTAAATAACATAAACAAAAGATGTTTGTGTTTATGATTATTAAGCAAATTTTACATAAAAATGCTAAGTATACCTTTCCTTGTAAAACTGTCAATATTTGCTGTTTTTGTGACAAATATTATATGTCGTACTGTATCCGGCTTCCATCCGTATCAAATTAAAGATTCAACAACAAACTAAATAATTATTATTATTGTTAATTATTATCTATGAATGTAATTATTACGCCTCAAACGTATGAACTAGGTATAGCCAATTTTGGCGACAATGCCATTAATTTTTATGAAGGTAAAATATATTAACTCAAAAGTCCTAAATTATAAGAAATTAACATTATACAGGGTATTAAAGGTATGAGTGCCATTTTAGCAGGTGATATATGGGACTAAATGCCGGTTTTTCCACCTCCCATTAAATCTATTTGTCAAATAAGTTTCACTATTATAAACAAATATTGATATTGATACGAACTGACGAACTGTATCCAAGGCAACTGTTTACCAAATAAATTTAACAGAAGATTATTTCTACGTTATCTCCTATCTTTGTTACATCAACTGCATCGCTGGACTTTTGTCGTTTCGTTTACTGCACTCAAAGTTAAGAAACGATTGTGCAGTGAAAAAATCACAGAAATCTATTTTTCTTTTTAAACACTAAAAACAAACAATGACTATTTAATATATGTAGTTACATTTGAGACTTTATATCTTATTGGGCGTTTACGAAATTATATTATTTTGCACAACTTACTTAATACTAATTATTTCGTAACTACTAATATTTTTAATATATACATTAGCAAAAAAAATGTACGACATACACGGCTTTTTTAAATGATTTTTTTTAAATGGTGATTTCACTAATATTATTGTTGTTGTTGTTCGTGTTGTATTTCCAGAAACAGAATTAATACCAGAAAAAATATGGAATGAAAATTATAAATAACGGTAGATGTCAAAAACATAATCAGACGAGATCACTACAAGATCATTCATGTACGTCTTTAAAAGCTCATGCATGGTCTTCAACATTCCTTCTTACTTCAACTACGGGAGTGGAATGCCTCTCTTGTTATGTCTGTCAGTTATAGGTATCGTAATATATTCCTTAAAAATATAATATAATAATAATCTGACGGTTAAAACTGATGACTTAAAGAACGGCTTTCCAGTTATTTTTAATAGTTATATGCTTCCGGATAATTATCCTAATTCTATACTCAAGCTAATTAGCTTGAGTATAGAATTAGATATTAATTATACTTTATTTACTAATTTCATTTTCAGGATAATAACTTAATGTGAAGTATCCCATATGGAGCTGTATGTGAAATGACTGGCAACATCGATATTATGATTGAACAGTTCTGTGATTATATCCAATAAAACGATATTATTTTAGGCCAAATATTGTTATTCTCTCCAGGTTTAATGAAAGAGCAAGCTTTCTGAACTACATCATTCAGGATGGTTAAGCTTCACATGTACATTCCACAATTACATTTTTTTCTTTATTTTTCTCTACATTCTTATATACTATGTATTATTGTAGAATAAAGACGTTTTATTATTATCATTATTATTATTATATTTTTTATCACATGATTGATAACAATACTATGATGAACAACAATTCAATTACTTTGTTTCCTTGAAATGGATTTATTCAAAGGTAGGTAATTAATATTAATAATCGGATTAAAAACAATAATATCTTTATTGTTGGTCTTATGGACCAAGTAAATAAAGCTAATATTGTAGATATTCGTTCACACTGTAATAATTTCCGTCCACAAACAGTTTTTTTATCTTATTTTTGAACATTATTTTAGTATTAATTAAATCTTTTTGTCAAATTAGGAAGCTTATTATACAGCTTAATACCCATATAATATGAGCTCTTCTCATAAATCCTTAGCAGTTTCAAAAGATCTTGATTTCTGACATTGTAGTTGTGGTGAAAATTATTATTTAAAAGTCACTTAAATTTTGTTTTACGTAACATATTTGTAAAATATGTGCAAAAACCAGGGGTAGTACTAGAAATTTTTTTTAATAAACCCCAACATGGAGTATACGTAGAAACTCATGCTAGATTACTCATTGCTTTTTCTTGCACTTTAAAAATTCGTTCAACAATTTATAAGGAACCCCAAAAACCAAATGCTAACCAAGAGTAAAATTGACCTTAACAATATGACAGAACAATATGTTTTCTTGCGACTTGCTTTAGTCGGTACAATGCATATCATCATACAGTGGAAAACTGTTTACTTAATATCGATGTGAATTTCCTAAAAATGTTCAATAAATAACTGGATTTCGGTCTTGCTTAGACTTATTAAAGTAAACTAAATGAACGTTGTTTTACTAGCATTTATAAATAATTCATTATTATTAAGCAACTGAACCAACTCGTTTCTTATAAATCGTGTATTTGAAACTGAATCTGGCAGTCTTAGAAGAGTTCTTAAATAAGAATCATTGTCAACAAACAGTAAGGTCAGTGCAATTAACAGCATTTGGAAAATGACTTATAAAGTTTATGACAAGCATTGGCCCCAAAATGGAGCCCAGAGACACACCACTATTCACCTCTATGAGTTGAATCTTTTCCCATGATTTTCCACAATCTATTTACGATTGGATATATATGACAATAATCATTCGCGCAATTTCCTTCTAAAATCGTACGTTTCTAATTTTTCCATAACTAAAACATGATCAAATAGATCGAACGGATTACTCATTAGGTCCATACAGGAACCGAGATTTAATATGTTATATCTAGATAAAAACATTAGCATTCTAATATAGATCACTTTTTGTAATATTTTAGTAATAGTGATATTGGTCATTTTCAAATCACCGACTGATTTTCATTTTTAAGACAACAACAATACAACTTTGTTAATGTTTAAATGTTCTGAAAAGATACTTATATTTTGAACTAATTAACCAAATATGGTATTGGACCTTTTATAAAATGTGAAACTAATTTAAAATTCATTTGTTTTAATAGCGTCAGTACCAAGAATTAGTTTTTTTTGTTATCAAAATAATTAATATTTCATTTTCAGAAATAGTTATCTTAAAGAGTTGGATAATATTTATTTAATTTAAATTCATGCTATTATTTGCATTATTTACATATTTTGTAGACAATTTCTTAGGGATCTCAATAAAGTATTCATTAAAATGATTAACAACTATTTCTTTGTTATTTTCAACATTATCATTGACAAGTATTTCATGTTCCATTTTGGTTTTAAGTTTATTATTTAAAGTGTTGTCAATGATTTTTATTTAATTTACGAACAATTTAAGGGCATCTAAAAAGTAAATACATACTTTAAAAAATATTATTTGTAGATAAAAAACAGACCTGAATCACATAATAAAACTAAATACATAAATAGTAATTTGTTTGATATTAATACTAATTTTAGTAGTTGTAAATTGTTATAATATTATATTGTAGAATCGTAAATATCATTTAAATAAACATATACATTTCATGGATTATTATTTTAATTACATTGTATTCTAACATGAGTCATTTAAGGATAAAAATGTATATGTATATATTTATTTATAGTAGATTTAAGCACATAAATAGTTTTTGCATTTTCACCGTTTAAATCAACGAAATCTGTTAATATTCTGTCATATTAAAAAGTAATAAATTCTATCGAAATAATATGCTAGCCAATTGCTCAACTTATTTTGTAACATTTAAAAGTTTCAAAATCATTATTTTAATAAACCATTCAAATGTCACTAGTACAAAAAAAACTGTTTCTAGTCTGTACTGTTACTTTAAAATACAATTGAATCATATAATTTAAAATATGATTCAATTTAACTTTATATTACTCATCAATTGAAAAAATGTAAAATTACATGACAGCATACAGACAAAAAATATGAAACTAGTTTTTTATGAAATTAGCGTAATAATACCATGAATATTGAGTAACGATTTAACAGCACGCAACTGAGCTGCACGCAGCAGTATTATGATATATTAATGGAAAATATATGAACTTCATTATCATTTTTAAAATTTTTCCTTGATTACACTACACATAATAATATAATCACAAATATCAAATTTAAACAATAACTGTGTAGTCCCATTTTTCATTAATTGTTAAAAAGCTACAAATGTATCTAATGCAGCACAATAGCTTGTGTTTTATTGTAACCTTTGAATTTTCTAACAATTTTTCTTACTGTGTAAAACTCAACAATTGGGCCCGTCAGCAAGGACATTATGAGAGGGAAAAATTCCGAACAAGCTGGAATTAATTTTTATATATTTAATTAGTTCTCAGAAATCACATACTAATTTTGCACCCCCTGAGATATTGAGCTTTTGCCACCAACATGAAAAATTTCCAAGAAAATATTTTTTTTTAAATATTTGCAAATATCTGGGTTAGTGTCGACTTAGCATATTAACATAGTTATCAAAGTTAAAGACGGATAAATTTTCTACAAATAATGTTCTATACATTTTTGTTCTACACGAAAAGAAATAGAAAGTGTTGTCATAGATACTACAATTGTATGGACTTTTTCTATAAATTACGATACAAATAGGGACAACAACAAATTATACTAAATTTCAAGAAGAAATTGTAGTAAAATTAAACTTCATATTACGAGTATTAGGTTAGTTGTAACATAAACTTGCAAGAATTTGCAAAAGAAAGAGTAATTGGCTCAATTTCGATGTTCAAATTTGTACTACAAAGTGTGATTATTAGTAATGATACTCATGAAGTATTGTAGAAGATACTACTAAAATTTAATAATATTTATTACGTGTACAATTAAGTAATGCCAAATGCCACCCCAAATATTTTACGAAGTGAATATTGGTGTGTCGCCTATTGCGATTTGATCCCCTTTTTAGTGTTGTGTCGTGGTTTTGATCACGTGATTTTGGTACGTTATTTTTCAATCACGTTCCGGTAGCATATAAGCATCCTTTACAGTCATACGGAAATGGCAGTATTTCTAGCAATTTCATTGGCCGTTTCAAGGCCACGGCATGGCGTGCTCATCATATATTATTTTTAAAGGGGAATTCGGCACCGTGAAAATAAACAAACTATAATAAAGGGCAAAGAAAATAAACAAACTATAATAAAGGGCAAGGAAAATCTTACTAACGAACTAAAAAATACTTATTTACAAAAAAAAAAAAAAAAAAACGATTCGAACCCTGGACCTACCGCGTGCTAGGCGAGTATCTTCTCTATCGTCTAACGAGTTCATTGCTGACAAGTGATTTCAAAAGGATGTAATACACTTTGACATGTCATGTAACTGCGCATGCCCTGAGGTTATCTTAAAACGGCCAATGAAATTGCGATTAATACTTCCATTGTCGTACGACTGTAAAGGATGAGACACAATGGGTTGCAGTAAAACTTAAGACTTAAGACTTAAAACGTATTACGTAACCAACGCATGCCGTTTAATGAAGCAATACACAATGGGTTCCAGAAACTTAAGACGTAAAACTTAAGAGTTGGAATTTCCGACCGGTTCGATTTTTAAGTCTTTCGTCTTACGGAGAGCCAATCAAATTGAGGTATTTTTTGGTGAGAAAGAATTACCAACAAACGAATAAAATATTACCTGGAAACGGAAATGATAATTGTTGTACGGTGTACGACGAGTTTTGGGGTTATATAAATCAAAATCTCTAATTTGTTCAGTCTTTTTAATATTTATCTCGATATTCTACTAAATATGCTAATACAAAAGTATTAGATAGCTTTAGTATTAAATAGCTAAATACTTTAAAACAAATTATTCTATTAAAACAACTACCTCAAAAGGCAAAATAGGCCTGCCTGCATGGCACACATGATGAGAGTTAAAATTTCGCCATCCTCCAACAAAAGTATTTTAAAATTTTGGGTTTAGAAAAATATTTGTTATGATATATTATTATCCAATCTGGAAAACTAAGGCTAATGTCCTGCTCCTATTTTGACGTTTCTGTTAATGTTTTTGATTGGCTACGTATAGCAGAGGGTTGTCCCTGCATGTTAAGTTTTTCATGCATTGTGTATTGGAGACAGTATTAAGTTTTAAGTTTGTTTTAAGTTTTAAGTCTTAAGTTTTACTGCAACCCATTCTGTATCAGACTTAAGGAATGCTTATATGCGTTCCGGTACGTTCCGAATCTGCCAGAACGACGTTATGTGCGTGGCGCGACCTGACAATGCACTGGACTGGCACGAGGCACGATACGGGCAACGATTCAACAAAGAACGGGCACGACTCGGACTCGGAGTTTTGATGACTCAGTCACAGAATACCCATCACAGCTGGCGAGTCCCGCTGTACAGGGTGCGAACGTGAAATATTCATTAATTTCAATGTGTAGAATGCGAAGAAAACTTTTTTTAATAAGTAAACATTTTTAAATAAATAAACATCTGTGTATTTCAACAAAAATAAAAACCTTCCGTCGTCTTTCGTAATCATGTCGTAGCGGGGTAGCTGCAGGAACATCGGAACGTTATATAAAATTGAAAACAAGACGCGGATCGGACTGAGACGAAAGCGGGCGTACCTCGTACCGAAATCACGTGATTTTGGAACGTGATTTGAAAGGAACGATAACGTGCGGTACGTTCCGGATAAGGAGCTGTTTTCCCCATCACTACCCCTTTTTGTTTTACTGGTACTCATTGAAGTTCTTGTGAATTAAAACCACAGGTGATACAACGCGCCATCTCTTGATGGATGCGAAAATCGAAATACGTAAGGCTCGAACACGTTACTCATATTTCCGTATTTCGTGTTCATGTCTCCTTCCAATTATTTGAATAATATGAATAGTGAATAGTGTCACGAAAAACATTTGACAGGATATCGCTCTGAAAACACTAAACTGATGGAGTCAAAACTCAAAATAGATATTAAAAATTGGATTCCATACTTTTTTTGTTTATTGTGTAATTTAGGAAAAATATTTCCATTTTTGCATGCTGTTATTTATTGTTATATATAAAGCCACGACATCATCACTTATGTTCAGTTCACTTCAGTTTAATACCACTTTTTTATTTCACGCTATTAATAGATTTTACAAAGACAACTCTCCGGATGCAAATTTAATCCATTTGTTATCTCTATTCATCAAGCGTTACTTTGCTGTGCTACTTAGAAATATTTTTAAAAAATCATCCGGAATGTCAAGCTATTAAGATCCTTACATACGAATTATACATGATTTGAATATATACTACATAACTAGCATGATCTGATAATAAACGAGAATTATTTTCTTGATTCGCTAAAATATTGTTTGTTATTTTTATTTCTGTCTTTCAAAAATAATGGGAATGATTTTTTTAAAACTTGTACATGTAAAAAAACCATGTTGGTATATAATACAGTGTACATACATAAAGGCCATTTAAGTATTGTTCATGATTCTATACCTATTTTTAAATTATATCTAATATCGTGTATTACTTAAATGGAAACTTTAAATTTTTCGAAGCTGATGGATTATTCAGATATACAGAGTAATTCAGTTTTTAATCCCCAAATCAATTAGGTTCATGGCCTGAAACTGAGAAAATAAATTCATATATATGTAATCTTATTCTCTAAAATGCTCTGTTACAGAAATATGGGGAATTTATTTATTTTTTAATCATTTATTTGACGTCGACCTATTTCTGCTACCAAGTCTAATCAACGATGCCAGGAAATGAGTTTGTTAGTTCTTGAGTAAGCACTAGCACCCCTAACCTGGAAAATGTTAATACTTAACTTTCATTTTCATATTTATATATTTTTAGACTTGAAACATTCTTTGATTAAGCTAAAATACATTTTTTCAAAAAGCAAGCTGTGTCTGGTTCTATTAGCGCATAGGATAATTTAAACACATTCTTTGGATTGTTTGTTCGTAGGGTGCTGACATTTTTTTCCTAATTTTTTGGATTTAACTCAAAAAACACTTGAATAATTAAGTTTAAAATCGATACAGATAGATTAGTTGAGATGACAAATCATAATTTCATATTAGTTTTCGCCTAAGTTATACAGGGCGTCCAATACAATACATTAAATGATAAAAATGTGATCTATTTTTTTTTCAAGACAGCTGTACGAACATTTTAAATTGAAATTATGATGTGTTTACTAATTCTAATAAGTAAAAAGGGTATACTTGTCTGAAGTCGCTAAAATCAACCATTTTTATTTATATTTAAAGGTTAATGATTAACTGAATAATACATACTACACAGCATTTTTATTATTTACACCAAGTAGGCTTGCGTCATACTTACATTTGAGTAAAAATCGATTGTAGTTTAAGGTTCATTTCATTATTAATTTTGTATTGTTATTGTGCAATACATTTCCTTACCTGTTTTAACAGATTTTAAAAGGTTTGTTATTGGTAGTTTAGGAATGGATAGTTTATTGAAATATGTTATTTCTATTAAAATTTGTAATTTAAGATACGACGTATGCGTACTTGGTGCAAATAATGAAAACACTGTATAGTGTGTAATATTCAGCCAACTTTTAATCCTTGAATATCTTGAAAACGATTGACTTCAGCGACTTAAGACAAGTATACCTTTTTTAAGTACGTCATAATTTCAATTAAAAATACCGTACCACTGTTCTGAAAAAAATAGATCATATTTTTATCATTTAATGTATTTTCGCCTATATAATTTACATAAAAAATAATATGAAATTATGATTTCTTACCACAAGAAATCTACATGTACCAATATGAAATTTGATCCGTCAAGTAATTTGTGAGTAGCACCCAAGAAATCATTTAAAAAAAGTATTTCAACAACTTGTATCTCATTAATTAGGCACATTTTACTTTGTCTTGTTTGATTAAATTTTCATATTTTGAGTCCAAGAATCTCTAGTTACCATATGGCCCATTCTTTATTATAATTCACTCTGTATAAAATAATGATTCGCATTCGGCAATGCTCGATTCAAGTTTTATTATAACTGATTTAATTTATCTCTACTTTATATTTATGAACTTTAATTGAATTGAACTTTATTGATATGTACACCTTTTAATACATTAATTGTAGAATTCATCTGTGTTTCAAGACAGATCAGATAAAATCAGACCTTGGAATTTTTTGCTCCCTTTCCCTTGAATCTCGAACGAAGAGATAATATTAGCTGGTAACAAAAGAGTTGTCTACTTATTTACCGTATTCCAAAGACCTACATAGTTCTGACGCAGCCATAACCATGACGAAATATTGTAAGATCCGTTTAAAAACGTACATCCATAATTTGATTTTAAAACTCATTTTTTAGAATAAAAAAAATAAAACCACTTTTTTTCATTCTAAATTTGTAGAATTACGAGTATATTGCAATTTACAGTTTAAATAAATAAATATTTAAAACATATTTGAAATCGTTTTTAAATTTTCATTTCAGTTGTATACTCACTATTTGGCGTCGATTAAAATATGTTTACAGTAGCTCATAATTTGTTTAATTCTATCAGCAATATCACGGCGTAAAAATTGTAATTTGTCAGTAATAATAAATAACAATAATTAGAGATAGATAAAAATGAAACAATCTTTATTCAGAAAGTTATAAAAATATAAATAATATTTGTTTTAATCAAGTAAATTACAGACTTACATAATGAAACAAAACATAACATAACAAGTATTTTTTATATGTTAAAATATGTCCTCAAAATGTTCCTACAAATATAATAGGCAGGTTTTTCCAGTCTTCGTGAAATGTCTTCCAGAAGAAGTATTTTAATATGTATTTGAAGATCATAATTTTTTTACTGTTTTATAAATCATCGAGTTTTTTGTAAAGACGCATTTTGACTGTTCACTTTGGATGATCATCCTGGATGTTTCATCCAAAGTGAAAAATCATCGAAACAATGATTCATCAAAAATGAGCTCCTAAGATGACGGATGAATAAAGTAAGACCAAGCCCTATTTTTGATCATGATCACTCATTGTAGATGGATCATTCGAAGTGAACCCTCTAAATATGTGCAGTGCGATGGCAGCAGTATGCAACAGGAATAGACGATCTCGCAACAATCTATATGAACACAGTTTTTTTTGTAATAAAATGCGTCTAAATTGTTCCCCCAACTTAAACTCTCTATTTTATCATAAATATTTGGAAAACCTGCCCTATCATAAGCAAAATTGCATCACGAACAACCTTATTTGTCGCCATTTTGAAACAATCTGAGTGGTTCAGCATGGAAGATGCGTTTAAACAAAAAAATATTTTAACGACACATTCACCTTGAATGATTCATCCTGGATGATTATAAAAAAATGATCTATCTAAATACGCCTTGTCTAGAAGTAGAAATAAGCATTTGAATATTACTTGCTTAGTCTGTGTTATTTCCAGTTTTAGTGAATTAGTTGCACAGTATAATGTAATAAAATATTAATAAGGTAGTACTTACCAGTAATAAAGAACGGTTTAGCAGAAATTCACAAGGCGCTTTACGTATATAGTAATGCTCGTTTTGCAATATAAATACACTACTGAACAATTGCTGACTGCCCAAACGGAATCCCATGTCTCAAATTGGCCTTTATTAATTCTTTACTAATTCTAATATAATTATAAATGGTTCGAAATGTATACCATCCCCTTACTTACTTACTATTTAGGTTCATTACATGTTATTGGGAGTTCAATTTATTGTCAATACATAATTCAAGAAATTTAATATGTGTTTTAGTTCCAAAAATGCAACTAACTAATGGAATATTCTCTAAATTACAACCAAAAGTTTTCATTAGTATACACGCAGTTATTTTAGACCAGTAAGTTATAGCTGGAAAGGTGTTTTTGGATAAAAGGTCCAATGTTTACAAAAAACTAGTTTCGGTAAATTTATTACCTTCATCACGGCACTACAAAATAGAAAATTATGAAACAAAACAATTCATGAAAATATACTAAAAATATACTTGTTTAAGGCATCTTCTATACATATATAAAAGCTCAAAAGGTTTTCTTCTCCGGTTCCTCAAACGGCTACCGCTACACCAATTTTGATAATTTTTTTTTTTTTTCAATGAAAGGTCTCTACCCTCAGATGAATCATGAAACATTTTTATATTTTTTAATCACCATTTTCATATGTAAAACAAAATAAACAAAAACTAATGCATGTTAGCGTATGCTAAGCGCGCGTTACTTGAAGCGACCTCTACCACCGACCTCTTAAGAAATGGAACTAATGCATCTTAGCCGGTTTGGCCAGAGACAACCACGCTTGGCTTATTCTGTGCCAGTGTCACAGAATCTGTGCCGGTGTGCTGTTCGGTTATTGTTTACATTCGAGTAACGACATGTTGTTCCTATTGTAGGTGACGGAAATTGTTTATTTCGTTCTATTTCGCATTGTTTATTTAATAATGACCAACATCATCGCGAGATATGCATGCAAGTCGTCGAAAAAATTAAAAATGAATAGGAATATTATGAGGGTTTTATTGTTGGAGATCCATCGTATCGGTTACCGATTACAAATTCCGCTGAATACGAAAATTTATTATCTTTAGATGGCGAGTTCGCCGGCCATGTCGAATTGCACTGTATTAGTCAGCTGTTTCCTAATCATTTGTTTAGAGTGTATAGAAATAATAATAATAACGAAACTCTTGATTATAGTACTGGAAATATTATTTCTAATTTACGTTTTTCTGGTAATGTTGATGCAGGACATTATAGTGTTTTAGAATTTCGTCCTGTCACTAATGATGCCGATGTGGAAAACGCACTCTGCAATGTTGGGCAACATAATATTTCAAAAAAATGTAAATTAAGAAAGACGTTGACTGGCGGCAGGGAAAGGAGACGCGAACGCACACAAAAACGTCTAAAATACGAAAAAAAAACCTGCTTTACAATTCAATATAGATGTGCCGTTTCTGATACTATTTCAAATGTAACTCCATTCAACGTAGGTAACTTAAACAACATATGTAGTTATTGCTCTGCCCGGTACTTTTCATGTGACAAAAATTTGACTGGCTACTTTGGTCTGTGTTGCTGTAATAAAAAGTTCAAATTACCGGAATTTCGGATTCCTGATAAAATGAAAGAATTATTTATAGGGAATGATGAGATATCGAAAAATTTTCGAGATAATATTCGACAATATAATAATGCTTCGTCGTTCGTGTCATTCGGGGCAAATATAAAATTACCTTCCGAATATGGTCCGTATTGTTTCAAAATTCTTGGTATAGTACATCATAAAATTTCGTCATTATACCCTCAAAATGGAGGATGTGCTTCTTATGGACAGTTATACATTTTAGACTTTTTTCGAAGCCAATCAAATTAGACTTGAACATGCTGCGAACAGTTCCTTGAGAAAAGACATTCTAGAAATACTAAATCGTGTCGTAAATCAGTGTAATCCTTATGTGATGTCATATAAGACAATGCATCAGAAGATATGTGAAGAAAAGGAGTTAGCTTTAAAAGAAAATCGTGTACCTATTAATTTGGTAATGCGTTTTTATCACGAACCCAAATCAGATCCTCGACGGTATAATGATCCTACATGTTCTGAAGTTGCAGCTGTTTTCGAATCAGCCGACGGTGCTCCACCTTCTCATAGACATATTGCTGTTTACGCACATGACGGTGGAATGAAAAATATAGATTTTGACAGTATGCATTGCGATCCGATGTCATATGTATTAATCTGGCCGTGCGGGGAACCAGGATACTCAGTTGCATTTTCCAATACACCCGCCGTCGAATTTCGACGGGGTTACGCTAGTTAAAATTTAAATTAAAAGAGTTAAATAAATTAAACAACAAAAAGAAAGAAAATTATTTAAGAAGAATTTTTTTTAAAATATGTATCTATATTATAGTGATTCTGTACACATAACAATTACTTGCATAAAAATTTATTTAGTTTTTAGCGTACTGTATAAAAATACATAAAACTGCAAGTAAATGTAGATAGAAATTTTGTCCAAGAGTTTTATAGCTGGTGATTATATGTTTATATATAAAAATAAGTGCATCAATACAACGTCGTTGTATTGAATAGTACTATTTGCCAGTTCTCAGGCGAATAAGCTATTTTGTATTCATTGATTGTGACAAGAAGTGATAAAAAATGTTTAATAATTAAAAAGAATGTTTATTAAAAAGGAAGGACAGAACATATATAAATGACAGTGGTAGAAAAAAGAAAAAAAAGGGAGTAAAAATCTTAAAAATTATTTAAAACATTACTATTTAAAATAAAAGATGTCATTAGTTGATTCTATTAGTTGTCATGAAATTTTCTCATTTCAAGGTTTGATTGTGTACCTATAACTGTGATTTCATTAAAGTTAAATTCATGTTCAGAAAATTTGCAGTGTTCAACCAAAGATATGATATTTATTTTGTTTTTATTTTTGACATCTCTTATGTGTTCTTTTTTTCTTGTTTTTAGATATTTACTAGTTTGTCCAATATAACTTTTATCGCAATCTTTACAAGGTATTTTGTAGATTATATTAGAATGTAAATCTGTTGGTGTTTTTGTTATTGAATTTTAAAAAAAAAATCTTTTTTTTTGTTTTCACTTTTTGATACGATATTGATTTTATCAGACGTTAACACTTTTATTTAATTTTTCGGGAAGATTCTTAACATAAGTTATTTTATAATAATATTTCTGTACTATCGGAGACCCATTAAGTTGTCTGTTACTGTTTTGATGTTCTATTGATTATTATTTTTGGGTAATTACTTTTATGTAAATAGTTCTTTACAAGTTGTATGTTTTCAGAAATTGTGGGCTAGATAATTGAGTTACTCTATATTTTAAATTGTTAATGATATTCAATTTAGTTTTAATTGTGTGATGGGAATTAAAACTTAAAAACCTTTCGAAAAATGTGGTCTTATGGTACCAATCAATAAGGTTTTCGGGTGTTCTTATAATTTCAGTATCTAAAAAGGATACTTTGTTATCGACTTCGAATTCTATTGTGAATTGTAACTTTTCGTAAAAACTGTTAAAAACATTTAATAGTTCTTCATTAGAATTCTCAGGTAAACTAAAAAAATATCATCTACATACCTTCTAAAAATAGGAACTTCAAAGGACAATTTATTCAAACAAATCTCTTGTAAGTGTAACATAACTAAGTCAGAGCAAATTCCTAGTCCATAAATTTATTTGAAAAATTCTCCATTAAAGTTGAAATAATTGCTTTCTATATAGAAATTAAATAATTCTAAAAACATTTCTAAAGACTTGTGTTTTATTCAATTAGATACCATCTATTTTTTATTATATTTATAGTTAAGTCTATGGGAGTGTTTGTAAAGAGTACTATTACATCTAAGAACGACACTAATATTAGTTGTTAGGAATATGTTGTCCTTTAATGAAATCTGCAAATTCAAATGAGTTTCTTTACTCTTTCTTTCTCATTTTTTATGAATGCAAATTTAAGTAAATTACGAATATATTTTGACAAATTATAGATAAGGGAACCTTTAAAACTAGCAATCGGTCTCAGTGGTATATTAACTTTATGGATTTTAGTTGTAAAATACATTTTTGGAAAAAATACTAGTCGGCAAATTGAAAAACTAGTTTTTTGTAAACATTGGACCTTTTACCCAAAGAATCCTTTCCAGTTTTTATTAGTTTTTGATATATTAAAAACACTCTTTTTTATATATAGGTATATCACCTCATGTAATGTCTCTAATCTTTATTTTATCATAAGATCGTAGTACCATCAGCAAAAAGTGTCAAACTTCCAGGTTAAGCTATTAATATACAGTAAAAAAAAGAACTGAACCAAGCACATACCCTTACGGAACTCCGCAACTAATATTAACTTTATCTTAATTCTCTAATGATCTTATCAAATGATTTTACCATCTGTCTGTGATCGTTAAGGTAAGATTGAAATGAAAATCTTTTGATTCCAAACACTGAAGTTTCTGCAGCAATATGTTAAAAAATAATCTCTTTAATAAGAAAGGACCAACTATACAGTAACGGATTGGGACATAAACTGTTGGGAATATTAATTCCGGGCCCCCAACTCAGCGCGAACTATATTCAGCTTCGCGACTAATATACCGTGTATAATATAAACAATGATATTTAAATAAAATTAACATAAAGTCATTTGGTAGTTGAAAAAAAGCATTCTAATAGATATATTAATATAGGAATATAGTCAAAATGATTTACATTGCGGTCCAATCTCTACAGAGTATGAGTACAAATTATTATCTAACAGGTGTCTATACGAACAAGATCTCTCCGGGAAGGATATTTGTTGCAAATGAAATATATTTAATATTTAGACATAGGAAATGAGTTAAAACCTTTTTGAAAATTTTTTTATTAAGCTGTTATTTTTTCATCGAACTTTAGATACCCCCAATATTATCAATATCTTAAAAGGGCCTTAAAGGAAATTTTAGTGGTCAGAAAACAAACAAAATATAAATAAATCAGATAGCAATTCTATAATTTAAATGAAAAAGATTTAATGGCATTCGTATATCTCGATTATTTATATCGCTGGAATTGCTCATAACAGATTTTATTGTCACTAACACTAACTTTAAGTTAAAGATTCCTTCAAAATATTTATAATACCGGGGGTTAATATTTACATACATATACAGGGTGTCCCAACCAAAAGTAGGCACCCTGAATAACTTTTTGAAAAATTGGTGAAACACGTCGATCTTGTTTCTAAGGGGGCATATTTTAATGCAATACTTGTATACCTATCATCATCCCTCTACCCTACCCGGCCACCCCCTCAAAAATTCAAATGACAAGGGGGGTCGAGTGATACATCTTTGAAAGGTCTTTCAATTTCCTACATAACTGTGTATTTTTTTTTAACTTTTTATCGATTCGTTCTTAAGGAAAATAATTTTATTTTTGATGATTACACACAAACGAAATCGTTTAAAAAATCTAAAATACACGGCACTGGGTATTGGAATTTATAAAAAAAACTACATTTTTCAGTGCTCTCAAATCAACACGAGTTTTCTCGACAAATAACACTTTCCTTATCGGTTTAGTTTTAGAATAATAAAAGACTCATAAGTATTTGATAGTCCTTGAACATTAATTTGTTCACAACCAATTTTAAATCGAAATACATTTTACCAGAGCGAGTTCTCAAAATGGTTTATACCCTTCAGGAGAGAATAGAAATTATCAGCATTTATTTTAAAAACGATAATTGTGCCAGAACTACGGAGCGCATATTCAATAGAAATCACCCAGATAGAAGGGTTGGTTCTCAGTGTGTTTTACAATTACTGATAAATTTATGGAAACAGGTTCTGTAGGAAACAAAAAGCATTAACCTCAGCGACCGATTAGGAATGAAGCAGTCGAGGTGGTAGTTCTGGGTCATTTGCAGATGGATAATACTCAATCGATCAGGAAAGTAGCTGAGGCTTCCGGTGTATTACGAAGCAGTGTTCATCGAATTGTAAAGGCCCACAAATTTCATCCATATAAATTTAAATTGGTACACGAATTAGACGATGATCCCGATCGTCGGCTTGAATTCTGTGAGATTTTTAGTAAACAATTAAACGGTAATGCCAATCTACTGTACAATACATGTATTTCTGATGAATTGACATTTCAGTTAAATGGGGAGGTAAACAGGCACAATTGTAGGTATTGGAGTGAAACAAATCCACATTTGTTCATGGAAACTCATACCCAAAGGCCTCAGAAGTTAAATGTTTGGGCTGGCATCTTAGGGGATCACATGGTCGGGCCGTTTTTTATTCCGGACAATTGGCGAAAGGTACCTCGATCTGTTAGAAAATAACATCGACCCAATGATTACCCAAATCCTCGAAGAAGACGATAATCTATTAATGGACGAACTGTTTCTTCAACAGGATGGGGCACCCCCACATTTTGCAATAGCAGTCCGTCAATTTTTGGATAATCGGTTTCCTGAACGATGGATTGGAAGGATAGGTCCTATGGAGTGGCCCGCTGGGTCACCCGATTTAACTCCCTTGGATTTCATTCTGTGGGGACATTTGAAATCGAAGGTATTTGCAACAAAACCCGCATCTCTGGAAGAGTTACGTGAAAGAATTGTTCGAGAATGCCGTTTATTGACTCCAGATGTCTTCAGAAATGTTCGTCCAGAATTTCAAGACAGATTATACTATTGTATGGAAGTCGGTGGAGGTCATTTTGAACAATACATACGATAATTTAAACTGCTTCTTTTATTTGTATTTCCCGAACTTAAAAGAATGAAACAATTATTTCTCATGAACGAATCGATAAAAGTTTAAAAAAATACACATTATATAGAGAATTGAAAGACCTTTCAAAAGATGTATCACTCGATCCCCTTTGCTATTTGAATTTTTGAGGGGGTGACCGTGTAGGGTAGAGGGATTAAAATATGTCACCGTTGGAAACGAGGTCGACGTGTTTCAAATTTTTCAAAAAAATTTTATCTCCAGAGTTATTCAGGGTGCCTACTTTTGGTTGGGACACCCTGTATATATATATATATATATATATATATATATATATATATATATATATATATATATATATATATATATATATGTACAGAGAAAAATCGACAAATAATTATTATTATTATATAAGCCAAAAAAATTAACATAGAATTTCACACATAACTTTGATTTTCCGCTTCCAATCATCGAAAAACTTAAAATGCAACTGAAAAACGATGTATTCTTCTTATAGATTAGATTAATATATATTCCAAAGCAGTTAAAATGATTAGACTATGACTCGAAATGTACAAAGGGACACGCAGTCTCCTTTTTATATAATTTTCACTTTGTTTAAAAAAAAAATGGTTTCAAATCTTGTTCAGGTATTAAAAAAATAAATAAAAAAATAACCCGTCTTATTTTAAAGTTAAAAAATTGTTATTTAAAACAGGCTTAATTTGGCAAACCCATCATATTGCAAACGATACTCGGATCGTCTGAGCAATATTTTGATTGATAGTCTGTCCCGTGATTTTAATGACAATCGCCCGCAATCTGAAGCAGATTGCAAATTGATCGCTCTATAAATGGACGATTTCGATCGGATCGCCTGATTTCCTAGATGCGCGTGTTACTTTGTTTTGTCACCACACATTGGTCACACGTGTTTTCCATTGTAGATCTATAAGTTCTTTAAGACTGCACGTTATCAGTAATTTGGAAAATTTTCTGGCTGATGCAGAGGAAAAATAGAAAGAAAGTCAAGAGGAACGTGATTATGGAAAAGAATTTCTCAAGGCGTCATTTCTGAAAGAATTATTTTCCATGTCTGTGGAAGATAACTAGTAAAGAGTGGTTAAATCAGATTTTGAAAGAAAATGCGTGCGAAAAACTGGTCAAATTATCCAAACAAGTTAATCGAATCCACGCGTCACGGCTGATGGAAGACGAGAATAGATTGATTGTCAACCAAACCTCTTGTATATTACCTAGTGAATGGAGAGCTGGGAGAGCAACTGAATTTCCCAGTAATTTCAGAGCAATCACATAGTATAATCCGGTTGCTTCAGTATCTCCTAGTGAATGGGCCGCTTAAGGCATTGTTCTCACCAAAAGCAACTAGCTATGGCGATCGCAACCCAAATACAAAACGACGTTGTGCTAACAACTCCGACTCGGGTTACGATCGCGTTTCCCTCAATCGAAACAGACAGATTTAAACATTAGCGCAACGTCACTTTGCAGTTGAGTTGCGATCACGTTGCCGTTGCAAGTTGCTTTTGATGAAAACAGTTACATGTAAGGCCAACATTTTGCTGTAAAGAATTCGTGTTTTCGGCTCTAACTTATAATTTAAATCACCCTCTTAAGCCATAAAAAAAGGAACTATAGCAACAAAGATAATCAAAGATGTCAACTCATACGCATTATTACTAAACAAAATTAGTAGATATTTCCGGATGTATTTATTTATAAAATATTTGAAAGAAAAAACTACATAAAAAATTTTAATATTGTGTAATATACAGGTTATCCAATACTTAATACTTTTACACATTGCGATTTCAGTAACTATGAAGAGTAATGATTTAGATAGAAGAAAAGTTTTACAATTCAAAGACCCTCATAGGGCCACTTTTAGATTTTAAATAAATTCATAGCTTACTGTATATGATCATAAAAGTAAATTTTGTCACTTTTTAACTTCCTTTCGCACAAAGTGCTATATACGAGTCGTAAAGTCAATATATTTACCCAAAAACAATAATAAAAGAAATTTTACATGTCTTCACATGTTGGTGATCCTATAAGCATTTGTAAGTATTTAGTAAAATGTACATCTGTTATGTATGTATGTATGTATGTATGTATGTATGTGATGAAGTGTATGCCAAGACCTGAACAACGTAAACGTTTTTTTATTTAATTCGTCCATTTCTCACTTAATCAAATTAGTTTTTCAACCAAATTGGTTCAACTACTCACAAAAAATATAACTAAATATTATAAATAAATTTCATACAAAAAAAATTCTAAATTTTTTTTTACGTTTAGTCTTCGGAAAAGAGAATAACATGCACCCAACAATGTTTTGTAGAACAATATGCTGGTTAAAGAGTAGCATCATGGTTATGCTTTTCTTACAGTCAGAGGTTCAAGCCCTACGTAGGTCAAGTCTTTTTGTAATTAATCGTGGCAATTTTCGATCAAGCTTTATAAGGTATCTAGTACAAAGCAAGCCTGCTGTAACTCATTTTCCTCTCTGATAAATAACAAAATATCGTTTCGATACACATAATTTTAAATTCTGTAAAAGTTAGTGTATAGCTAGTCACAGCGATTATTTAGTTACACCAATAAATTCTGAACAAAAAGTACAAGGACTAACCCTTCAACCGATTTTTTTTTGTTTTCCTGATAATTCCTTTGTTGACTTTATTGTACCTGATATACATATTCTGTGCCTGTTAATGCATCCAACATTGTTTCTAATCTTTGGCAAATGCCAAGGATTAACTAATTCATATAGTTTTGTTTTTCTTACAAATATAAGAAAAATAAAACTATGAATTATCGTTCATTAAAAATGTATGCATCAATAAAAGAAAAAAAATGACCAAATATAACATTATGATTATATTACATTATATTATATTATATTATATTATATTATATTATATTATATTATATTATATTATATTATATTATATTATATTATATTATATTATATTATATTATATTATATTATATTATATTATATTATATTATATTATATTATATTATATTATATTATATTATATTATATTATATTATATTATATTATATTATATTATATTATATTATATTATATTATATTATATTATATTATATTATATTATATTATATTATATTATAGTAACCTATGAATTTTTTCAAAATCTAAAAGTGACTCTAGCAGGGCCTGTGACTTGTACAAATTTTCTTCCATTTTATCGAAGTTACTCTTATAATTACATAGAATTCATATACTGGGTGTACCGCTTAAGATGTAAGTCCAAATAAAAATATTATCTCAGATACAATAGAAAGTCTTATGAAACTTGTATATTAATCGGACTACAAATTGTTGTATATAAAACTTTTACAGAATATTTAAATTTTCCCTAGTCAAATAAAGTTTTATTTTTTTAAATGGATATTATTATATTATATTATTATATTTTTAAATCATCGAGAAAAATGCTTTTTACAAATATAAACATGTTGCGTGTAATTTCAATGTCTGTTGAAATGCAGTGTTCAAAATTCCAAATCTACCATTCAGATGCCATAGCCAAAGTAACAGAGTATCTTTATTATTAAAGATAAGAACAAAAAATCAAATATATCGATAGAAGTATTGATATGTTTAAATAGTATACAGTGTTCTTGGAGTTTCCCTGGTTATATAAGGTTGTAATTTTATGAAACATTTTACAGATATAAGTGTATTTTTTGAGATTACACCCCAAGATGTTTATATTTTTAAAAATCATTTTGCTCAATGATTCCAGAAATATAATAATATATAGGGTATTTTATTTAAAAAAATACTACTTTTTTGACCAGACGAAATTTGAGCATACTGTATAAGTTTTGAATAAATTTGTTTGTAGTCCGATTGATATAGAACAACTTTTCTGTATCTAAGATAATAAAGTTTTTATTTGGACACATCTTAAGTGGTACACCTGGTATCTACATTTTGATATATCAGTAGAAGGTAACTGAAATACGTACTGGCTGTTATACTATATTTTTATTATATTTTAATCTGGTCAATAAGAAAAACTAAATCATATTCTGTGTTTTATATGAATACCACTTAATAAAAACTATTGTTTATTAACAAATGAAACCGAATAAAATAAATGCTCTTGACTACTTATTGATGTTGATATCATTACCACCCACATATTTAAGAGAAATCGGAGGCCAATCCACAGCTAATAATATTTCTACATGTTTATTTAATAATTTTACTGCTACAGTTTCTTTTTTTGAATTATGCAATAACATACATTAGTATAATACTTAATACTTGTGGCAAATGATTCTTCAAAATTTCTTTATTATTTGAAAAATATTAAAGATGGTTGTAGTTAAGCTTTTTTCCTGCAATAGAAAAGTTTAGTTGATATCAATTACGTTAAACATCATTTTTACCAACGTCATTGTTTACTCGGTAAATAAATAAATATTTACAACCAAATCGGTTTTCTTCCATAATCTATTGGAATTTTTCTCAGTACAATAATTAAATACTTGCATACCTCATTTTCGGCATTTAATGTTTAAATCAGATTATTTCTTTTATATAAAATATGTAATATTTTTATAAAAAAACGACGACGCGACCCGTGAGTGTGTGGAAATATGCACTACTCAAAAAAGTGGACCACCCTTTAAATTAGGGCAATTTCAAACACTGATAATTCCTACAAATATGATTTTAGTGTACCTTGTGTCTGTGGATAGCAAATTTCATTGGTTTGAAGGTCATCTAATTCATATTTGTCTGGATTGCCAAGAACAGGATACACAGGGTTAGGGTATTGAACGAAAGTTATGACATTAATGTAAAACTTTACGGATGTACCACTATCTGTATAATTTTTTTATTTCTGTTTTAATGCTTTTTCCAATAATTAACCTTGGAACTATCGGTCTTTTTTTATTATTGTATTGCATTTTTTGCAATACCAAACATCGTATCATACAACTTTTTGTTAATTCTGGCAATTACTAGATATTATTGAGAAATTCTAATGAATTTCATTGAGAATGTCACACGTATATTTTACAACCAATCACAGGCTTTAATTTTGTTTCGTTACCATGGCAGCCATAAAAATGCCCGTAAATTTTTGGCCTGGGGGAACCCATGGTGAAATTACACTAGAACTTTTTCGCGGAATTCGCGACTGCGAATGATTAAGGGAATATGTCCAATGCAAAGTAAATGAGACGTATCCCCTTTAATCAGGCGCAGTAGCGAATTTATAAACCGACGTTTCATTTTTTTCTAATTTTTTATTTCTAAAAATCAATTTAAATTTTATCAATGTTATAGTTAATATTAATTATAGTTTATTTATTTAAAATAAATAACAAAATTCTAACAATAACACAACACGATGACTAACTGACATTTACACAAGTGCACGTCAACAGACAGAACTTTTCCATTGACATATACAGCCTACTTTACAATTTTAGTTTCATATTATGTTTTCTATGATAAATTAACTCCTATATGAAAAAGTCTATCTGACAGCACATTTTTGTCACTTTGACAGCGATAAAAAAAGGTGCATCGTTTTTTATCACCGATAAAAATGCTTATTCCTCAAAATCAGAGTACATCTAGTAGTCGCACGTCACTTTAAAATCTGTCCTGTCAGCTATAATTTTTAAGTATTGTTGAAACTATACTGTACAATGTGAGTCGTTTTGGGAAAATTTCGACTGAACAAATTGCAAAAAACAGAAAAATCAATTCCGCAATCCACAAAAAACACGAAATCGTCAATATTTTTAATAACTGTTCCTTTAAATAATTGTATAAATAAAGATAATTATTGTTGTTGTTCATTCACATATTCTGTCGTTAATTTATCTTGCCAAAAAACACTCGAGCTTTTCTTTTATGGATAAATTTCTTTTTAACTCAAAATTTTGCCAATCAGTAATTTTGCTCGAAAAACTGACATTTGACAAAATCGCTCGACCTGCGGTCTCATGATTTTTTTCATGTCAGTTTTTCTTATAAAATTACTGATTGGCAAAATTATTTCGTTACAAAGAGAAATTTATCCGATAAAAAAAGCTCTTGTGCTTTTACTGTTAATAAAACTGTCAAACGGGTTCCATTAATTTTTAATTTTATCCAGGCGTGAAATTTTCTTACTGAATCCCCACATGCTTGAATTATCATCGGAAACTTTTTCTCGGCCTCGAATGTTGTATCAAAATTATTCCTCCTCTTCGACTAATTTTCACAACTTTCAAGACCTCAAAAAAATTTTCGGATGTAATTCAAGCTAATGAAAATCATGCTTTTGTCGACTTCCAATATATGCTTAAACTTCAACACTCTGTAGAACACAAACTTCTCAGTGAAAAGGAAATATCTATTAAAAACATAATGTATGTGGTCAGGAGAAATAAAATTACATAATTTTACCAAAAGTGACGATCAGAAAGACTCTTTGTTAGAAATGCACATAACAATAAAGAAATAACATCCACATCCAAAAAACCGATAGATCAATAATTTCAAAACAATTCCAAGATAATGAAAGGAATTATTTGAATAGTTGCCGATCAATATTACCCATTTTTTACGAAAATGAGAAGGAACGATATTTTGTTTTTTCATCCCAACTAATATGGAAAATATGGCAAAGACGATATTCAAAAGAGAATTGTTTTTATATTCTGGCTGAACTCAATGAAGATACTGTTAAAACCATAAAGGTTTTAGTTAATAAGTAAAGAACGTTTCTGCAACTGGAATTTCAACTATCTTGTTTCTTAAAAAAAGTAAGTGATGAAGAAACATCATTAAATAACAGTATCATTAAACTGATAACCATCCATCCTCTGGTTCTCATTCTCAATCAGAAAGATTCATCGCTTTGTGCAGTTTTTGTTCAAGATTTTGATTTGGTAATTAATTTGGAATTATTGCTACATTTTATATTATCTAAATTTAAGATTCTATTATATTAGTATATTAGATACGGTGTTTTTTCAAGAATCTCTTTTACTTGGTACCTTAGTTTTTAGATATACTGCTCCATAATCTCCTCTCTGCTTTTTGGCTGGGTGTAACTAATGAATTAATTACTTCGTCAGATACAGGAAATAGTGACTTTAATTTTGGAGTTATTACAACAAATAAAATTAAAGACAAGAAAATTTGCTATTGAGAATTTGTAACGTGCGGTCTCGAAAATCATTTTTTTTAAATTAGTTCTCGTACTCGATATTGAACATGTTAACAAACTGAAATTTTAAAGCAATTCAAGAAGATTTTGAAAATAACGTTGATAACCGATTTATTACCACAATTGATTTATATACCTATTTAACACTACTGACTATTTTTTTTAATCACACCGCTTTTATTTTGATTAAAATTATAACTTTATTCGTTCTCTGTAAATATTTATAATTTTCAGCAATTATTTCTTTCCCGGAAATAAAATAGAGAATAAGGAATCCTGGAAATTCGCCCTTTAAATGTCTTCATTATTCACAAATATTTTATGTAGGTTTCTACCTTCTAACTATATAAAAATGGGACTAATAATTATGAACTTTATGTGTAGATTACTTGTAGATAAATTTGTGAATAATTACCTGATAGATTGCAAATAAAAAAAGCATCCCCAGAAGTGCGAAGCTCCCCCAACGAAATCGGCTAGGGCGCATGCTGATCACTCAGCCAAAACATTTGACCACCGGAATCACAAAACATCACTAAATCACCATTTAAAATTGAGTAAATAAATACAATAGTCGACTAGATAAAACACAACTTTAACACATGAACTGTAATAAGAATTCGGTAAAATAAGAATACGTTTCCTCACACACCTACTTCCAAACTGTCACTATCTAAAATTCAACTGACGGTAAAACACTGTGCTGTAAATACTTTTAATTTTATTTGATATGCAATAAACCATTGTTTGACTTGTTATTAACTCCTCTATGACAACTATAAACATACTCATAACAATTTATATTTTAATAATAAAAATAAATGCTATTTTAACGATTGACATCCTTATGTGGAATAATCAATTTTTTTATCGACGAAGGAAATGCTTAAAACAATTTTAATTTTCGCGGGATTATCTAATATATTTCGCGTGTGCCATGAGATGTGGATGGCCCGATACTTGGTCAGTGATGCTGTTCTTGATGTCAGTCTCACCTGCCTCACCGTACCTGAGATATCAGCCAATGAAAGCACGTCTGACCCCACCAACCCCACTTTATAATATGTAGGTGATAATTATTACAACTAATGCATTACATTAAATGCAGTCAATCATATTGTACTATCGGTCTACCGAGCGTGCCTTGCGGTCGGTAATCGGTAGTGTGTTTTATGGATTATGGTATCATTACTTGCCATATTTAAACAAATATAGTGGCATTTTTATGGGCTCCAATTTAAACGATGTTGGATGTTGATAAGTTGAATTTGCTTATCAGATTCTGACACAGTTTGCTTATACACGTAAAATTACAATTCCCTACACATAAATTAGTTCTTATTTTGGGAACAAAAACAATATTTTAAAATATAACCCTGCAATTACTGTGATTATATAAATTATTTAATATTTACAACAATTACCTTAATTGAACATATCTGGAGAAAATTTTTCTCAAGCAAAATTATCAACTCTTTGATTTTTTTTCCAAAAATTGTTATATGCATTTTCTTACAGAATGCTTTTAAAACTGAAATAAAATAAAAAGGTTTAAAAATTTTACCAAGGCATTTTGTGATACAAATAATGTCTTTGCCGAACAAACCTATATGTATTATTATTATTATTATTATTATAATAGAAGCATTTCGTCGAAGCTACTGCATCTTCAAATGATACAAATTATAAAAATTATAAAAATCTTATTTTGTATCGAGGCTTTAAGTGTAGTTCATTAATTATAAAATTTATAATTACACGATTTTTTAAAAATTTTATCACAAATAAACGACTTAGAAGTCCATGAATTAAAAAGACCTCAGGCAATTAAAAAAAGAGGAGTAAACTAAAGGATTTATCAATTTATATCAATACATTTAGTCATTTACAAACTTTATTATAAACATTCTCTAATATTGTTGGTAAAAATCTCATTAAGATATGAAACAAAATAATTTTCATTCTTCAACTTTGATATACCTTACTCACTAGTGCATTTTAATATGGGGATGACTGTAGCTTTGTAAATATTACCTATGAGAAAAATACCTGAATAGAAGATGCTCAGCGCATATTTATGTCCTGATTTTTTTTTGAAAGTTTGTTTTTGTTATTATGACATTTTTTTTTTTGTTTTTTTTTTAATAGCAACAATATTACATACTGTTGGCATTCTTGAAATAAGTATTAGAGGCCATATTTGTGAGGTTAAGTAGTAAAGAAGTACCTACAGAGAAAAGGGAAGTGCTAAAAATGCTCCATAGACTGGAAGTCCAAAATCAAAGCAGAGGAAGAAAAGCCTCTCGATATTTTATTAGCATTAGAAGTAACGCCTCAAGCATCGACGAGATAACTAGCTGTGATTCACGATCTAGGCCCTAAATCTACCTGTCTTTTGTAAAAAGAAAAAATTCCGTAGTTATAAGTTGCATTTAGTTCATCAACTAAACGAGGATAATTTCGATAGAAGATTACAATCTTGCAATCTAATGTTTGAACATTGTACTAATAATGAAAATGTTGGTCGTCAAAGTCTGTTCTCAAAGGAAGTAACCTTTTGCCCTAACGAAACAGTAAACTGGTATAATTGTTACTATTGGGAAATAAATAATCCACCCTGGATAGAACAGGTACACATACAGCATCCACAGCACGTAAATATTTGGGGAAATATTATTTACAATTCGATGAACACTGACTGCTTCGTGATACACAGGAAGCCTCAGCTACTTTCCTGATCGATTCAGTATTATCCATCTGCAAATGACCAAGAACTGCCACTTCGACTGCTTCATTCCTAATCGGTCGCTGAGGTTCATGCTTTTTGTTTCCTACAGAACCTGTTTCCATAAATTTTGTCAATAATTGTAAAACATACTGAGAACCAACCCTTCTATCTGGGTGATTTCTATTGAATATGCGCTCCATAGCTCTAGCACAATTATCGTTCTTAAAATAAATGCTGACAATTTCTATTCTCTTCTGAAGGGTATAAACCATTTTAAGAACTCACTCTGGTAGAATGTATCTCGATTTAAAATTGGTTGTGAACAAATTAATGTTCAAGGACTATCAAATACTTATGAGTCTTTTATTATTCTAAAACTAAGCGGACAAGGAAAGTGTTTTTTGTCGAAAAAACTCGTGTTGATTTGAGAGCACTAAAAAATTTGGTTTTTTTCATAAATTCCAATACCCAGTGCCGTGCATTTTAGATTCTTTAAACGATTTCGATTGTGTGTAATCATCAAAAATAAAATTATTTTCCTTAAGAACGAATCCATAAAAGTTAAAAAAAATACACAGTTATTATTATTATAATTGAAAGACCTTTCAAAATATATATCACTCGACCCCCCTTGCCATTTGAATTTTTTGAGGGGGTGGCCGTGTAGGGTAGAGGGATGATGATAGGTATACCAGTATTACATTAAAATATGTTCCCCTTGGAAGCAAGGTCGACGTGTTTCACCAAGTTTTCAAAAAAATTTTATTTCCAAAGTTATTCAGGGTGCCTACTTTTGTTTGGGACTCCCTGTATAGAAACTATTTACAAAGGTTATTATTCAGTTCTTTTTCTCACCCCGTATAGGTAAATCGTGTAATATTTTCAATATTGGAATACGGTGTTAAATATTCTAAATTAAGACCAGTCAAATAATTGATGATAATAATAATGAATAAATAATATTAATTTATGAAATCTCCCTCAGTATTGGTATACGAGTATTTAATGCAGGTCAAGTTATTTAAAATATGTTACTTTCATTACTACTTAAAATTTTAGATAAAAAATTTTATAATCTTTTTTCTTTGCCGTCTAGAATTTATTTAGAATTCTTTTTTACCATTGTTTATACGGAATCTACCTTTGTCCTAGAGATCAGACCTAATTTTTTTTCGTGAATTTTGACGCGCTGAAACCAAATTTGGCAAAAAAAAACTTTTGACGCGTCAATAAGGGGGAAATTTTTTGAAAACTTTCTGGGGTTTTTTGGGTCGCTGATCACGAATCTGAGGTCAAAAATAAATTTTGACATAATGACAGCTGTCAACAAGGTGTCAAATTTCATGAAAAATGTAAAAAGTCAATTTTAGGCCTTTGTCATGAGTACAGGGAGAGTACAGGGAATACTCGCTGTACTTTTGACAAAGATCTAAAAAGCCAAACCACGTATAGAGTTTCTAATAAAAAAAATAATTAAACATTAAAAACTAAATCTTCATAATTTCAAATATTGTTCTATTATTGCCAAACTCAGTAGCGCAGTGGGCCAGAGCGTTAAGTGACGTAGCTAGTTTACCGCTTATAGACTCCCGAGTTCAAATCCCGGTTTCGATTCTGACAAAGTCGAAGGGTTTGGTTGTGTGTGTCTGCGTATTATTCAACTGTGTCCGAGCTTCATCGTTGGTTTGGGGGTTGTCTAATTTATGTGGTGTTTTATTACTTGAGAAACATGACGTCGTAATCTTTTCCTCGTAGATAATGGTCACTTAGGTACATATTTTTTCCAAAATAATCGTGTTTTTTGTTAAGTAGATGCAACGGAGTGTTACACCCACTCAACAAAAAAATGAGTTCATATAGAAACATCCAGTATGGAACCTGTAACTGGCAACTTTTATATGATGTTTGCTTTGAATATGTCTTCTACAGTTACTGGAATTCCAGTCCACCAAATTCGATTTGCGTACAAAGCACATTATTATTGCTCTATTGTAACGTAATTCAGAAAAACGTTTAAATTCGTGAATTTGATTCACAAGCGGAGTGACATTTTACAATATGTGTATCACTAACACGTATTGATGGTCATCAAACAACTAACATCTGTCGACTACTGTGTGATTACGCAGCAAATGTGCAATATCCCCTACGCTGACCCTGCTACCTGAGATAAAAAATTCTGTCCTAATATTCCAGCTTTAATCGTAACATAACATAACAGACAACTCTATTTTTATTATTTGTGAGTGTATTTAAAAAAAACATCTTTGCAATTAGACAAACTCTACCGTTTGAGATTTCAAAATCTGTTTTATATTCAATATAGTAATCGACATCTGGTCAGCTTTAAAGTAGTAAAATTTTTTTCTGGAGCTACCTTTATTTCTTATACAGTGTATATCAAAATATCCACATCAAAATAAATTATTTTTTTTGTTATTTGATTTATTAATTATTCCCAATATTTTTAAACTATGTATTATTTGGTTTCAAGGAAATATTAAAGATTGTTGCATTATGTCATAATACTATAGAATCGTTCAGTGAAGTAATTAACAAGAGACGCAACTTATCGTGAGTAGAGATTTTAGCTGTTAGCAAAGAAACACATTCTTTGCTAACTTTTCTGTGATAAACACTGCTTAAAATAAAATATGATGCAAAATAAAAGATCGAAAGCAGAACTGAATAATGGACGAACGCTGAACTCATAAGAACCAAGCAGATCAAATCAGCTACAAAGGTATACAGAAACTAATAACTGATATGAATATCAGAATAGCAAAAAACGAATAGGTTCAACGTGAGTGCGAAGAAATAAAAAGGCTGCATGCTTTACATGATGACTTTAACGTATACTAGAAGCTCAGAGAAACTGCTGGAATATACAAAAGAAAAAGTTCTCCATGAATATAATAAAATTGCTCTTGATGCTCAAGAATGAAAAATAGTTTGGGAATATCTTCTTGGGCGAAAGACCAGTTAACGAGAATGAGATAAATAATAACGCTACCTCCAATTACAAATGACGAAATCGGAAGAGCCATTCACACTTAAAATACCAATAAAGCAGGTGATCGAGATTAAATTCCGTCAGGTCACATCAAAATTCTGGATGAGAAAGGCATCGCAATGCTTTATAAGTCTTTCAACAAAGTATTATGCGAGTAATCGTATAGTCGCTGTATAATGTCCTGTCCAATCGCTTTCATCAGCTTTTATGCCCTTACCAAAAAAGAGCAACGCAAAAAATTTTAGGATAATAGACCATCAGTCTCATGAGTCATACCTGAGTTATTCCTCAAAATCATACAACAATTGCGAAAGAACCAGCAGTGACTTAAAATTTGGATTTAGATAAGAGTTCGGTACAAGGAAAGCAATAGTTGTAACACAAGTTCTAATGCAAAACTGTTACGATGAGACTAAAAAGGCCTTTGACAGGGTGTAACACCACAAATTCATGAAAATTATCAGAAGGTCAACAGAGTCTGGATCAATAACATTCACTACGCTTATGACACAGTACTGATTGCTGATAGTATAAACGATCTCCAACGACTTTCAACATAATAGAGGGGTGCAGTAAAAAATATGGGCCTGAATATTAATACCAGGAAACCAAAATTAATGATTGTCACTGGGAAATGAAATACGCTTAGAAATGCCAACCTAACATTCAATCATTTATCAATAGAACGAGTAAACAAGTTTAAGAATCCTGGAATATGACTTTGCGAAAACTGGGTATCAGACTTGGAAATAAAATGTCGAATAGAAAACGCCCGTAGTGCAAATATAAAATTTAAAAAAAGTCCTTGTTAGTATAGAGTATTGAACTAATCAAAATATTATTTAATAAAAATGCTATGCTTGGTTAGTACTTCTGTATGGTGTGGAAGGTTGGACATTAGAAGTGACTTCAGTGAATAAGATCGAGGCGTTTGGATGTGGATTTATCGTAAGGTACTTAAAGTACTATGGATGGCAAAAATAAATAATAAAGAATTTCTGAGACGGATGAACAGGTAGGGATCGAAAACTGTTAACCACAGCAGAAAGAGGAAAAACTGCGTACTTGGAGCATATCATGCGTAACACAAAGTATTAACTGCTGTAGCTAATTATTGAAAGTAAGATCGACAGAAAAGGGGGAGTAAGGTGAAAGAAGATGTCATGGCTACGTAGTATAAGACAGTATACTAGACTACATACTGTTGAAGGTCTGATACATACAGCAATGAACCGACAACAAATGGAAATGTTTTCGCAAACATCTATTAATGGATATGTATAAGAAGAAGAAGATTCTGTTTCCACTACATTTATTTAAATTTTTTAAATAAAATCAGTTTTACATCAACATTGTAAACAGTTTTGAGAAAAATCAATTTATTCGTCTGAAAAAGCCTTATAGAATAAAACTATTACGATAAATTCGATGTATTTCTCAAATATCATGTTTCAGAACGTTTTTTGCACCCTTTAAAAAAATATAAAACTATTTTTCTCTCATTTACTGTATTCCTCAATAAGTTATTGGTGCCTCAGGACAATAATTCTGGGCCTTTACTTTTTTATATTTAGGAATAGTCTGAAATATTTTAATAAATCTAATTGGGATATGGAACTATTAGTTCCATCTATTTGCGATGCGCGCACGTTAAAGATCTCTACCTTTCTTATTTCTGAAATCTTAAATTGGCTCCTCAAAAAATATTCTGATCACTACATTATCAATGGCCAGTATTATTGTTGATATTTGGAACATTTTTATGTATACTTGGAAAATATCATTTCGGATAATGAAATTATTCTAATAGAAAATTGAAGGTCAATGAAAGACGCTGTACGAAAATTAATTTCAATCTATTTAGATCATATCTTTCATCTATATATTGTTTGTCAGCTATAAATATTTCTTCTTGTAGATATTTATCTTTATCTTTCACTAAATAATAATGAAATAATAATCATCTAATGTCGTAGTAGTCTAGACTGTATGTAGTGATGAAAGGTAGGGTCATAGAAATATACAATTTTTTGTCTCGGACTCTTTATAAAAATATACATATTTTTTATCTAGTATTTACTTCCTATTGAAAAGAACGATAACAAAAATTCTAATACTAATGAAGTGTGCACAGGTAATGAAAATGGTTAATAAAATTAGTAATAACATTTGTCTACTTGGAATAATGCGTATCTATGTGTCATGAAAATAAATATATCAAAGAAAATTAGTTATTTTCTATAACGAACTAATTACATACTCTATCACATAAAAATTATTTAATCAACAAATAATTCTATATAGTCCCAGCCAAGCATATATTATGAACTTAAAATATGATATTGGATGTTAAAAATATTTGGTTGATTAGTGATTAACGTTTTTAATAAAATTAACAAGCATAATGAGATTTTAAATGTATTTGCTGATTACTTTAGCAAATCATATGCATTTCGTAACAATTCTATGCAAAATGCATTAGATAGCAAGTCCAGCTCTAACAATAACTCGGTAATTCACGGTGTCTGAGATTGACATCTTTTTGGCTTTGAATAAAAATAAAAAAACAAAATAACTACTAGCGCTGACGGTATCCCTGCTTGTCTAATATGAAATTGAGCTAATATTTTTGCGCCACCCTTAGCGATAATTTTTAACCTAATCTTAAAATGGAATTATTCTCTTGTTTTGTGGAGATGCTAAAAAATTTTCCCGATTAATCTGATATCTCAAACTTTCGTGCAATCTCTATAACATGCAACATTGTGAAATTTTTTTAATTCTTTTAAATTACAATATATTTACGCTAATATTAGTAAATAATTTCAATTCGGCCACATGGTGGTGGCTACTCAATTCAATTCAATTCAATTCAATTCAATTCAATTCAATTCAATTTATTGATCTTAATTTCATTACATGAGTTAATTGTATCATATTAAACAGATATTATATTCAGTCCTTATAACTAAGTATTATAAATTATTTAAGTAAGAGTACCTATTATTTTTTTTTTTTTTGTATCTCCCTGTCCCTGTAGTCTTCCCGTCCCCTCTCCCTTCCCATGATCTGCCTAAACTATAAAAGTTTGTGTGCAGTATCACAGCGAAAAGGAAGGAGACGAAAGAATAAGAAGAAAAATATACTCATATATAGATAATAAATACGCAATAAAATTTAGGAGGTTGAGGAGTCTCACAATACACAGTGAATTTAAATGAATTATTTGAATTTCTAATTGCTGTTTGTATATCTACTTAAAGAAATGAAACTGGATGAAAGTGGATTAGAGGTAAGTGATAAAACCCGTACTAATTATAGATTATTTTAATACTTTCATAATTATCTACAACAAATAATTTTGATGATTCTTCAATTTACTTTTGTTATTAATTTCTTTTATGCATTTAGGTAACATGTTATGCAATTTTGGACCATAGTAAAATATAAACCTTTGGGTATGATTCTTGTTGCATAATGGCAAGGTAACTGATATATTTTCTTTTGTTCGAGTTGGGTAATCATGCGATGGTTTTATTAGTTTTTCAGACTTATTTAATGACCAGAGTAAAACTTGATAAGTATAGAGTTCTCTTACTGTAAATAAGTCTAACTCTTTGTATAACTTACTGGTGGAGTACCTGTAATACTTTTTAAACATAATTTTTAATATAGTGTTTTGCATTATTTCAAGACAATATAGGGAGTTTTTGAATAGCCCACCCCATACCAGTATGCAGTATCTAAGTATGGATTCAACTAAGGCGCTATACATCATTAACAATAACTTTTTGCTCAACACATCTCTTATTTGGTAGAATTTGTATAACAGCCTTCTAAGTTGCCCTGTCATATATTCAACATGATCTTTCCATTTTAGGTGTTGATCAACCAGCACTCCTAAATATTTATTGCAGTTGGTTTTGTGTATAAGAGCACAATTACAACTTATTTGATTGTTACACGATGTTGCATGAATTTTTATGAAATTTTTGTCAGGTTGATCAGCCACCGTAGATGAAAATGCCACAAATTTAGTTTTTTCGACATTTAGACTCAGAAGACTGCTATCCAACCACCTTTTAAGTTTTCCCATTCCTTGCTCTGATTTTTCATAGACTTTTTTCCCAAGAGTCACTAACAAAAATAACAGCAGTGTCGTCAGCGTATGATATTATTTCCCCACCTAGATTCTCTATTTGCGCCATAGAGTTGATATATATTAAAAATAAAATGGGGCCCAGCACAGTACCCTGTGGGACACCCATTTTAAGGGGGAGTGGGTCACTATATATGTCATTAATTTTTACACGCTGATTACGCTCTGTAAGTTAGTTCAGAAAAAGCTTTAACGTTTCCCCTCTTATGCCCGAAGACTCTAATCTTTTCAGCAGCAATTCATGGTTGACTGTATCAAACGCCTTAGCTAAATCCAAGAATATTGCTAGACATTTTTGTTCATATTAACCCCATTAACGATTTCCTTTAACAACTCTATAGTTGCGTCTTGAGTACAAAAAGTTTTTCTAAATCCAAATTGCTTATTATTAAGAATATCTTTATTTTCTAAAAAGTCTATTAATCGTTTTTTTTAAACACTGTTCAATTAATTTTGCAAACTGATTTATGACATATAGGCCTGTAGTTAGTCGCTAATTTTTTGTTTCCATTTTTATATACTGGTGTTATAATTGCCTCTTTCATGGATTTGGGTATTTCTCCTTTAGAAATTATTTGATTATATATAAACGTCAGAGGTGTAAGAATGTACATGTGTATTGTTTTTATCGTTTTTACAGATATTCCATCAAGTCCACATGCAGAGTTGTTTTTTAATTTTGAAATGTGTATAATCAATTCATTTTCAGTAGCCGGATGAAAAAAAATGCTTTCGATATTATTATTGAAATGATCTGATTGTAGTGACTTTGAGTTGTTATTAGTTTTTGTTGCCATTGTTTCACCAACGTGTGCAAAGAAGTTATTAAAAAAATCGGCCTTGTCTTTATCATTACTTATAGGCTCATTATCATTGTTTATAATATTATACTTTTTATTCCTCCTTTGCTTTTGTTCACTGTTTGATATTTCATTCACTAATTCCCAGATTTTTTTTATAATTATTATTAGCTTTCTTTATTTCTTCTTTGTAATAATCGTTTTTTGTATTTTTTATTAATTTATTTAAGATATTGCGATATTGTCTATATTCTTCTTGAAGTTCTATGCTATATTTTTTTTTAATAAGTTTCTTTTTAGATAGTCTCTGTGTCTTATAGAATTTATTAAGCCTATTGTAATCCAAGGTTTAATTTTGTATGTTTTATTATTATTTATGTTGATTTTCTTGGTGTTTCTAGTAATATGATATTTAAGTTTATTAATAAAAGCGTTATAACATACTTCAGGATCATTTTGTTTATATATTTCATCCCATATTTCAGATTTTAAGTCTTTGTTTAATTTAAAATAGTTAATTTTGATAATATGTTTAATTTTATTTATATCTAATTTTTCCAAATTGTCCTTTAGTTGTATAGAAAGCAATATAGTGTAATGATCAGTTACTCAATTATACAATTTACATATTCCTGATTAGCACCCATTGAGAAGGCTATTTTTTTTTACACACCAACTTTATCTTTTTTCTTATAATAATTAATATCTTTGGTATCCCATAAAACTGTGTGGGCACGATATAATTCAATTAATGTTAATAATTTCTCTTCAGACCACTCCATGATTGCTACAGGTTCGTCGCTGCAATGAGTCCCAATTAGGACAGCGAGTCCATTTGTGTTCGTTGCAAAAACCGACAAGAAATGAATCACCAAGATCACGAGCTGAGATCAACAAGGCCGTACAAATATCATGAGTCGTACTCGTTACAGGTTCGGCTCGTGCACGGCTCGCCATATATATACGCATCTTAACAGATATCAATACGTTGCATTTAAGCGTATCAAGTCTGTGGAATGTATTTTTACCTCTGGAGTTCCGCAAGGATCTATCTTCGGACCGTTATTTTTTGTTATGTTTGTTAATGATATTGTAGATGATTTAGATAAAGTCAGATATTTAATATACGCTGACGCTGACTAAAGCTTTTCTGCAAAATCGATGACATTAAGCTCGTATTCACTTACAGGAAAATGCACAAAAAATTAATAATTGGTGCATTAAATACAAACTTCCACTAAAGTCCCAAAAATGCCATGTTCATAATACACACACAAATTATCATCAGTATTACATGATTACAACATTAATAATGATGTGTTAGATATGCCTGACACGCTCCGGGACTTGTAGTGTTATCTTTGACAAATCACTTTCATTTAATTTCCATATTAACACCATTGTGTCTGAAAATAGCAGATCGTATCAATTTATATTTAAAAATAATTTTCTCTGCCAAATTTGAAGTCGATATTTTCAACCATATTTAAAAAGCCTGTTTAATGTTATGCTTTCAAAGCATCGTAGAGCGCTTAGGAAGCATTTTAGAAAAAAATATGTTATATTAGTTTTTTTCTTTTTTTAACGAGAGGAATCGCCCCTCAATGACATCATTGAAACGTCTTGTACACATAATAGATTTATGGAGATTTACATTTTCTTTACAAAATATTGCTTTAGTATTTGCCATTGTGCTAAATACTTAAATATTGTAATTATTTTAAGTCATTATATTACGAAGTATTTAATTATTACTGCAAATGTTTTCAGTTTTTATTAATTTTCTTTTTGTTGTAATAATTATATAGAAGCATATCTTACATTATAATTATTACTGTGTGAATAAATGAACTCTACCCACATACAAGGTTACTTTTCTAGATAATCTTTTGTTATTTACTGCAACTGTCTTATGTACATACAGGGTGATTCTAATGGACGTAACATAATTATCACAGGTCTATCTTAGAATCAAAATAATATCATTTAGTGTAAATTCCTAACTATATACAAAATTGAAGGGTTTGGAGCAAGAACTGATTAAAGACCAACTTGAGTGAAAATGAGATATCGTCGGTTTTTAACCAAAAAAGTACATGTGCATCGTTTGACGCTAAAACCATTCACGTATTATTCATAGGCATATGATTTAGTTACACATAACCCATTCTTGCTCCGACCATGTAGACATATCTTACTAACGTAGATATGTTGGTAGTAATAAGTGACTATGTGATTCACGTAGCCGGCTTTTGCTACCAACAGAAATCTAACTTACTAGTTCCGGTGTTAACAACAGGTGATATATTTTATGCCCGTCAAATATTGGTCTTCAACCAGTCATTTCATTCCTGTTCTCAAAATAAGTCAATTAATTATATGTTTGACGAAACCATAGGAAAAAAGGTTGTATAGAAACAGTTTCCTTTTTAAACCATTTTATTGAAAAGTATGTGAGCGACAATGTAACAACTTTGTATATATTTTAAAAACAAATTAAGTTCCTCTTCTTGATAAAAGTTAAAATATAGAGTGGAATGGAAAATAATATTAACTGAAAATTTTTGTTAATTATTATTTACTAACTTTTACAAATCTTATCACAAATAAGTATAACATATATCTTTTTAAATAATTATTTTCCCGGCTATTTGCCAAAACGCTGAAACTTGGATTACAAAAAAGATAATATGCACATTATAGATGATATTTTACACAAGTTGTTGGCTGTTAAGGTAGAAATTATTTCTTCAATAAAAAATACTGACCATTCTCTGCCTAACTCGTCGAACTACACGTACATCACATACCCATCAAATAAAAAAAATGATGAAAAACAAAATAAAACCCACCCATACAGTGAAATTAAAATAGGAAATTTATATTAGCTTTTAACCTTGAAAAAAGTCCGAAAACTCGGACGAAACGTAGGACAAATTGTTCATATACTTGGCTGGAAGTCCTCTAGTAATAAAAATAAGAAATAAGTTTTTCTATTTTTTATTGAAGAAATAATATGCACATTATGTTCAGTACTACTGATTCAATAATGTTATTTTTAATTTCAATTGTTGGTTTTACTGGACAGAATAGTTGAAATTAAAAATAACATTATTGAGTCAGTAGTACTGAACATTATGTGCATATTATCTTTTTTGTAATCCAAGTTTCAGCGTTTTGGCAAATAGCCGAGAAAATAATTGTTTAAAAAGATATATGTTATACTTATCTGTGATAAGATTTGTAAAAGTTAGTAAATAATAATTAACAAAAATTTTCAGTTAATATTATTTTTCATTCCACTCTAACTTTGTATATATTCACTGACAACTGCGGGGGACAAAACAAAAATGGTGTTTTAGTTCATTTTCTTTTATCCCTTGTAAAAACAGGAAGGTTTTCAAAAATCATACATCATTTCCCTGAGCCAGGTCATAGTTTTCTGCATTGTGATAGGGATTTTGGACAAACAGAAAAAAGGAAGCGAAGAAAGGAACTAATATACCTCCCCGAAGAATGGTATTGTTTAGTGGAAAGCTGTGGGAAAAAATACGTGGGGGAAAGAGTCACCCAAAACATGATTCGTGATTTTAAGTCACATTTCGGGCCATATTTTAAAAAAACATGTGTCGTGAAGAAAAAGCCTTTCAGTATTTCAAAGTATAGAATTTTCGTTATGACTCAGAAAATCCTAAAAAAGGTTTTTGTTACAGAAAGCCACAATATTAATACGGTGGAAGGTTATCATTTATACAAGGGAGAAGGAACTCTGGTGGATATAAAAAGTGCTCCTCAGGCATATAACGATGAGCTTCCATTAAAATGGAAAAAATTTGATAGTATAATGCCTCTAGTATACAAATATGTTCCCCAAGTTCATTTGGCGTTTTATGAAAATATAAAAAGAGCAGAAAATGATGACGATTCTGATTAACTTTTGTTTATTTTAGTTGGAGCCTACTTTTTTTGCTGACTATGTGTTATTATTATTTTCAGTTTTGTTATGTAAGATATAACTGATGATGTTTATTTTGTTAAAATTAAAAAAAAGTATAATCACAATAAGTTTTGATTTCTATTTATCTTTCTCAAGCATACCATTTCTATATTGGTGGTAAGAATCAGCTATGTGAACTTTTAAATGTGATTTAAAATGTATACTAATCAATATATTCCAATTAAAAATTACTAAAAATATGTATTTTCAGTCAATAACAACGTGTAAGTAACAGAAACTCATTTAAATTGAAAAATAAAATAATGACAGGTTTTTCTCATTTTTCTCGAAATTATGTATATTGCACATACATGGTTCTTGCACCGATCCCTTCAATTGCACCCTTACGGACTTGTGATTGATTGATCTTTTGTTAATAAATCAAGAATACTTTGGCATAAAAGGTTCATGAGAGAAGAAATAATTTATACCTGTCAATTTCCTCCAAAATCAAAGCCAACGTTGCTGCAGAAAACTAAAAAAATATTTTTCTAATAGTTTCCTTTTATTTCAAGATAGAGCTTTTTTCTGAATATATATTTTTTTAAATTCTCCTCTTATGAAAAGCAAGAAATTTCGCTTATGCAAATGCAATTTATTGAGGTAAAATATCCAAGAAAATAAATTGAGAAAACTTGAAGATGTGTATATAAAAATTATATTATTATGTACCTTTCCCTCAAGGTTTTAAAAGTGTTCTATAAACAAGGAGACAAATTCGATATTACAAACTTTCGAACAATATCCAGTCTGTGTAACTTTTGCAAAGCTCTAATTATTACTGCATGGCAATATTTACCACATCAAAAATAGAATGTCAACCTACCAACATGGTTTCATGAAAGGTCGACCCAGTATAGCCAACTTAGTCTGCATCAGAAAAAGCATTGCTGAATAGATTGGCATGTAGTCCCAATCGAATGCTATTTACATAGATTCGGCTTCGATAAATTTGATTCTAATATACTACTAGGAAAGCTTAAACTATTTGGATTTTCAGTTTCACTAGTATGTCTGTTTGCACCTTATTTATTTAATAGAAAGCAGTAGGTATGTAGTTTCGAATGAGTTCAAGTCTGTTAGATACCTTGCAATATCAGGAGTTACACAGGGATCTGCTCTTGGGATCCTGTTATTTAATATATTTATGAATGACACTGTTTATGTTCTACATGTGAATTGTCTTCTTTATGTATGCTTGGTATAGTTTGGAATAATAGTAAATGTGAACAAATTCAACAAAATTTGGATAAAATTTCCAGTTGATGCGAAACCTACCCCTTACTTCAGAATTATTAACATTTTAAAGTGACCTTCAACTTAAAGAGAATTTTTGTGGCAAGAAAATGTATTATCAGCAATTCCAGCAAAACATAAATCGAGATATAAATACAATAGCCATTAAATCCAATTTTTATATAAAATATAGGATTGCTATCTGATATTTATATTTTGTTCGAAATACATTTTCTTATCTCCCAAAATAATCAGCAAGATTAGCTTTTGATTATAAACTTGAAGGTGCTACATTAGAACCACCCAATTTTTTGTGACCTTGAAGTAATTTTTGACAAAAAAACTTTCATTCCCCAATTATAAGAGGCCATAGTATCGGATGCATTACAAAACTTATGGGTTAATCACTAGAAGCATTCAATATAAATACTTTAAAAACGTGTATCTGTTTTGTCAGATCTAAGCTTGAATACGCGGAGATTGTCTGGTATCCACTCGATAATGTACACATGAAAATATAGAATCTGTTCAGCGTAGATTTAGGTTCTTCTGCTAAGTACTCTTTTTTTGTTATTTTAGAAAAATACCTGGATAAAATTGATTGGTTATTTAATATAAAATTCCAGGATTTCGCCTAAGGCTTTTGGTTTTCTTAAGAAAGAGAACTGAAATGTATATGAAACAAAAATATATTTCCAAAAAAAAAATGCAGTTAAGACATTAAAAAAATCTCTTTCTTTCTTCAATGTAAACTTAAGTACCATTGAAAAATCCCAAGGCTCTGGGCGAAGGAACTACTTTCCCGGCTATTTGCCAAACGCTGAATATTGGATTAAAAAAAAATGTAATATGCACATTATGTTGATTACAACTGACTCAATAACGTTATTTTTAATTATAACTTTTCTGTTTAGTAAATCCAAAAATAAAACAAAAGTACTGACTAATACAACACTCACTTCAAAATTTTAAAACATTCATAGACACGAGTTTCTGCATCTTTGAATCATCAGTGTGACTTTTTCAAAGCCCTGAAAGTAACAGGGAATCTTAGTAATCCTGATATAATAAATATCAATGGCTTCAGAGAACAGAATCATTAAACATATATAAAGGAAAATCCCCGTAGGGCTGCAATAATTTAAAACAAATTAGGTGTCGTTCTTGGAAAAAAGTTCTAATCAAATAAGGAATGAAATGGAAATATAATAACAACAGAAATGTTGCTAATTTCAAAGGTCCACCCGATTCTAGTCTGTTTAGTTACGGTACGTTACACCTTATCCGATTCGTAGCTTCTCTAATATGATTTTTCTCCTGCCAAAAATCAACTGAGGCTAAATCGTAATCTTCAAAATGTTTCAGACCTACTCAATTAATTCTATTCGATTTAAAATTCTTGTAGTTGGATTACTAGTTGCAGTGGAATGGGATGGTATGAAAATATTGATATTAAGGACAAATGTAGTCCAGCCCAGCAAACGTTTTCCATAAAATTAGTTATAACTCGACTTGGTAAAAGACGAATTTACTTATTGAGGTAGTTATGACGTAAAATTGACTGGAAAAATACACTTCCTATAGAAATTTACCTATTGGTTTTACTTTATATTTAAATTTACGTAAATAATACCAATAAATCTACCTCACACACTATTTTGCTTAGAAGTACTTTTAACTAAACCGCAAGGACAAAACAACTAAATAACCGCTGCCAATTATTTGGGGATCAGAACTTCCTCACTGTAGTAAAACTCGACGTGTGGTGGAGTTTATAATAAAAGTAATTTTTGACGTTTCAAAAAAAGTCATATTTTGACGTTTCAAAAAAACTCGATGTGTGGTGGAGTTTGTAATAAAAGTCACATTGGTGGAATGTCACTAATATTTTAAAATTTGAAATGTCAAAAAAAAAATTTATTGACAAAAAATATCACTAATTTTTTTTTTGACATTTCAAATTTAAAGAACCGATTTTGCTCATCAACGAACTCAATCTCTTCCTTGACCTCTAGAATGTGTGTACCAAACACATTTGAAAGCTTTATCTCAAAAACTGTAGCTGCTATCGCGAACCAAACAGACAGACACAGACAGAAAATTCCATTTGTCTGAAATTTTGTGTTTCGTCGAAATTCGTCCAAATTCGTCCAGAAATTCAATAAAAATTTTCAAAATTTTTTTCGCGACCTTCCTTCACTTTGACGGGTGAGGAAATAAAATCTACCACAAATTACCTTAAAGGTAAATTTCTATCAAAGTCGAAATAGGTGGTATAATTAGGTAATATTTACCTTTTTGGTGACTAAAAATCGTCATAATGGTAGTCTCTTCTAATTAGGTAAATTTTCTTGGAAATTCTACGTAACTTATACCTACATAGCAACCTATTTGGTTGTCTTTATTATGCTCCTTTAAAGTAATATTAGGTCGACAACGTCGATAAATTCTACCTAGCTTATCTTCCTGACTTCAACCATTTAATCAATTATCCTTTGTAGTTACATTGTCAAAGGCAGTTAACCTGTCAAATTAGCATAAGACGCCATATTTTTTACCACAGTTATAGTATGATTTGATATTGAAATTTTCAAGATGAGTTTGTATGGAAACGAACCGATGAAAAGGTTTAAAAAAACATACCTATACTTGCTAAGTCATATTCAATAAGTAGAACATACTTTTGGCTTAAACTATAATTATAATTTCTTTACTTGATAATAGGAATTTTCATATTAATGAATATTTTTAAGGCGCATGGTTATTTTTTGAAGTACAGGTGCTAAAATATGCATGGAAAATTTTTCAGCACATTCATTTCAATAACCGGGAACTTCTGACTCTATGCAATTAAATTGGATTTATTGTTATCACCGACATTCATTTATTTTCTATCTTACAATGAATTACGTGTCTTTTCAATTTTGTAGATGACTCTTTACAATGTTGCTACTACTTATAGAGAAAAATACCGAATAAGTATAAAATTCTTCTTTTTTCTTTACTAGGAGTCATTTGTCATTTACACGTAAATTCGTAGATTTTACCTAAAACTAGTCAACTCGATGTCGAATTGACGTCGAAATGAAGTCAAATGTACATAAATACGTATTAGTAACCAAACATACATTGCAACTACAAGAAAGATTTATATGTAATTTTTCCTTAGTCAATTTAACTCAATTTCGACGTCGTCTTATTCTCCACTTATGTCGATCCCACGTCGCGTTAACGTAAATTTTACTTAAAAATAGTTAATTCCAATTTTGCGACTAAATTTAATATACATAATTTAAGTAGTCTCGATGTCAAATTAAGCCAAAATGTATGCTGGGAGTAATCTTCGAGAAACATCATCTAATCATTAGGAACCATACTATTGAATTTCTAAGAGCACAGATATCCATCAAATAACTAGACGTTTCCAATAAAAGGAATTGAACATCTTATTATCCGTTATTAATTGAAAATTAGCACTCGACCATAGGAAAGGGGGGGGTGGGGTAAAAAATTTACGACTATCAGAAATGATGCGTGTTTAAAAAATATGGTTGACCTGTCAGAGGATTTTGGCCGCAGATGATAGGTACATTTTTCATTGTAAGCGTTTCACAAACGACGACGTTCATACTGTATAAGTTTAAGCACATGACATAATAATTACAGAAGAATTAATAATTATTTTTATTGCATTAATGGTTGATTCCTATTGTGTAAAAATGAATAAACAGTTGATATTTTGATGAAAAAGCAACTTGGCACTGCTTAATTATTATTTATTGCCACCATAGTGAAAAATATTTCGTTACTTAAGAGAAAAACAAATAAATTAAATTTTCATTATGAGGGGATCTATATTCCCATGGACATGTAACGTACACAAGAAGAAGTCTGTGTTTTATTCAATATTATTAAATATCCTGACCATCATCCCATAGTACGTTCCACAGTAATATTCACAGTATAATTCAAAGAAATTTTTCTGAAAGGGGACATATTAGGAGCCATATAAACCACCGAAATATGCATGAAGAAGTATAATTAAATATGTTGTTGGTATTGCAAGAAAATCCGCATTGTGTTACATGAGAATTGGCTGCTGATAAAGAAATCAGTTAATCTTCTGTTGTAAAAATATAAACGGTATCCGTACAAAGTGACTTTAATTCATGAACGCAGACAATCCTGATCGCAAGATTGAATTTTGTGATAACGTGATGAAGAAGTGCAAAGCTGATGCTGATTCTGCCAATCGTATTATCTTCGCTGATGAAGCTACATTTTATCTTACAGGAACGGTTAATAAATAAAATTGTCGCCATTAGGCTTCCGAGAATCCGCACTGGATGATGGGGGCCCGTACTCAATATCCACAGAAAAGTTGATTATTTGGACTGTTATTGTTGGGAATAGGACCTTATTTCACTAAAGGAACACCAGCAGATGAAAAGTATTTGGAACTGCTCAGAGACCATCTCGTTCCTGTTCTAACTGTGCGGTACCTAAATCACTGCGACCCCGATGTTCTCAATAATGCTTTGTAGTTCCAGCAAGATGGAGTATCCCCTTATTATGGAGTTACTATTCGAGATTACATAAACATTTTTTCTGGGCGCTGGATTGGAACGTGAGGGGCAATTTAATGGTCGGCATAGTCACCTGACTTACGCCCTCAGATTTTTTTGTGAGGTTATCTTAGGAGTAAAAACAGACTAAATTCCATTGAAGCCTTAATAGAAAGAATCCAAAATAAAATCTTTGCGATTACCCTAGAGATGCTTCAAAGTGTTGATGGCAGGAATTCATCCACCGCCAAGAAGTAAATGAACACTTGATTTAATAGTTTAATGTATTTTGAACTGATATATTACCTTATTTGAGGTTCTGTCAACTTGTTATTCATTTGTTTAAAAAAATTGATACAAATTCCGTAGTCTCCAGACGCTTCTGTTCAGATACGTACACATTATTTATTGTTAATAAAAGTGAAATGTCAAGTGCATCAAGTGATGTAGATTAATTACTGACTAGTTGGAGTTTTATTGAATTAGAACAAAATAAATAATAAATTCGTAAATCGTGCACCGGATTTGAAGTGCACTGAAGAGCGCAGTAATGCCGACTGCATAGTGTTACCAAAGAATCACTTCAAAGTAATGATGACTAAAGTGTTCCATTTAAAGTTCCTGTAACGTTGTCGGGAAATTTTCTGGAATTTTAAAGTTGTGTAACTTACTAGTGATATCTTGAGTAAAAATAACATTACTTCTACGAACAAAGATAATTTAAAGTAATTTTTACTACTCCCCACTGGTTCAAAATGACTACAAAGTTACGTATACCTTGAAAATCTACTATAAAGTGATGTAAACTTTAAAGACATTTATGTAAACAGTTTCTTGATCCTAACCGTCGAACATGGCGTCGAGGAGCGGTAAAATAACAACAAAAATTTCCAGCATTCATCGACCTTTTATAGAAAGTGAAGTTACAGTTAAATGATGTTAACAATTTAAAGCTAATGCGGAGCCGGCTCCTTATTTCGCGAAACAGGTAAATGTAAATGATCAGGTTAGGAAAATGGGACATGAAGAACCTATTCTGTGTGAAGAACCAACAAATATTCAAGTAAAGAATTCAGTTGATGTTGTTGATGGCGCTCTTGATTTAAACATTCCACCTGTAGATTTATAAGACAATTCTGTGATTTCGCAAATTTCCTCTTGTGAACAACTAACACAGTGGTGCCTAGTACATAGATTGACACATAGTTCTGTGAACGAATTGATCCACTTATTAAATGCAAATGGGATAAAAATACCACACGACAGCCGTACTTTATTGAAAACTCCAAGATTAATAAATATAGTTCCGATAGGAAATGGAGAATTCTGGTATAATGGTATCAGAAATTGTTTGCTTATGGCGTTCTCTAAAATTGATCAGCTGTTATTACTGTCACTAGTTTTTAATGTAGATGGCCTACCACCATTTCGCAGCTCACCATCTGAATTTTGGCTAATTTTATTTATAACTGAAGACATGCCCGAGTTAAAACCAATAGCGGCCGCAATTTATTGTGGTGGAATTTATGAAATATTGATGTAGACGATATAAGTAAAAAAAAATCTTGAAACCACTAATAAATATGATAATTGACGGGGTCGATGGGTAAAAATATTAATTAGCAAATTGCTAATTTGTCAAAGAAAAGTATTTTTACCAAACTTTATTCACCAGAGACACGGAGTTATGTTGTTTCTTAACTCTTTTATCCATTCGAAATTATAACATCACCTCAATAGGATACTCCAATTTTTGAAGCAATGTTAGTTAATATCTTTATCCATCCACCCCTTAAATTGTATCATGCTATATATAGCTGAATTAAAAGCTTGTACAAATATGTTTAAATGTACCATTAACAATAAAAAAATTGATGTCACTTCCGACTAAACAAGAATCTAGATTAAAATTTTTATTTATATTTAAAAATTTACATTACCTTTACAAATATAAAATGTGTAATAAATAATATTTGCACAATAGTTGTACTATTTTTAATCCGTCACTAAGAAAAAATTTTCATTTTCTTCTGCCACATCCTGCGCCGGGGATCATCAAATATTTCCGTTAGTTCTTCTTCATATTGTCTTGTATCTGTAACAAGCACATCTATAATTATCATGCACAGTTATAATAATAAGCTTAATAAGATATACTATTATACCGTCTCTCATCAAAATTAGCAAAAAAATTAACATATCACTTTAAAAATATAGGCCTGCAAATACAACATTTTTCAAAAAACAAACTAAAATATGTCTCAAAAACTAAGGACATTAAACCCACATAGGACATGATGGTTATTTAATGTAGACCTCAAATACGTAAAAAATTCAATATGATAAAATTATGAAAGCCCGGGCCACTCAAATGTGTGTCCAGACACATTATATACAAACAAATGTTTAAAAGTTGAGAAATGGTGTGAATGACCCTGAAAAAATTAACAGTTTTTCTGAAAGTTTTACTGCTTGGTTATAAGGCTCTCCTCCTTCACCACGAAATCCTATACAGCGTTTTGATATTAGCACACAAACTACATACGTTATGCTATTTAATTTTTATTATAGGTTCTTTCCAAACAAACTTACCTTACAACAAACCAACGTTGAACGTATAAAAGCTTTATATCTGATCACTATTCACTAATACTATTATAACGATAAACACAAATTTATCTATGCACACAAATAAGTAAAACGCAATTATTAAAATTGCGCGGGGTCCATAGACATAGGATATAGGTTTGAGGTCTGTGGCGGGGCCGCGGGGCGGCTTGAACAGCTGACGGTTAACATTTAGGGAGTGAGTGTTGCCAATACCAAACAATAAAATTATCTATACCAACTTAAAAATAAGTTAGGGTTGTAAAGTCCATGAACCATGAAGGTCATGTTTGTAATACTAAAAATGAATGTATACAATTTTATAAAAACAACACAACAATATATGAATATGGCTGCAATAAGAGAAAACTTTGCAGTAACCTTATTTCCATAGCAGGGTAGTAGATGCCAGTTTCAAACTACCGAGATAATGACGTGTTTGGTCGCACTTGCTACTTCTTGGTAAACATAACTACACAGTGGAATTTTTATAGTTCCCATCACCACTTTTTAAGTAACTACAACTATTACGTTAGTCGCATCTGCTACTTCATGGTAAATGTAACTTTGAAGGGAAATAATTTTGGTTTTTGTCACGTCTATTAAGTGAAAAATATTTTGATATATATGTCACTATATAGTGACTCAAATTAAATTCGCCATTATTCTTTTTATCTTGACAGATAAAAAATAATTCAGGATTTTTTTTATTAATTGTGGTCATTTGTAAACATGTTTTATGAATAGAACATTATTACTTTATAATACATAATAAAAAACCATTTTCCATAAAAAATATTGTAGTTTAAATTGTAATTTTAAAAAAAAATACTTTTACCCGAAAAAACCATTTTTACAGGCGCGCCTTTTTTATCGAAGTATCATAGTAACATTTCACAGAAAACATGTACTAGTTTTAATTTCCACACTCAGGAGTGAGTGCAAAACATTATTTTTTATTATTGATTCAATCAATTTAACTTGAACATATTGACTTCAAACCAACTCGATAAGTCCGATTGCAATAAATTATATTTTGCTATTTGAACGAGAGAGAAAGCAAAACATAGTTTACTCTCATACGACTGACAGAGCTGTTACAAAAATAGCAATTTCTACTACTTGGTTACATTCCGTTTACGTAATAACCTGGTTGTCAACAGGTAATAGCGACGGTTTCGGAATGGTAATTACTACATAATAACTACTCCCCATTTTGGTTAATGCTTGGTAGAAGGATCGTTCCCATTACATAACAGTCGTTAGTTGCGAACACCTTTAAAGTTCCACTGATTGTAATTACTATGTAGAGATTACTAAATGTGCTGCTTGGGCTTTTACAATTTCATCTTGAAAGTCTGATATTTCTCAATTATGAACCTACAAAATAAATTTACTTATGTCGAAGGGGATATAACCAATTTTTCAGACTTTGTGGTCCATATTCCCAATTTAAGAAAAGTAGGCCTTAAAGTAAATTATAAAAGAAAGCAATTAGCTATTACATTTTTTTACAATTAGGATTGATGTTAATTTATGTGATAGTGCCCAGAATGTATGTTCATCCAACAAAGAAAGTTTGATCAGATCTTCTTGTGGGATATTATTTACCTCCAAGTCATCGGCAAATACATTATAACTATAACATAGACCATAAATCAGTTATTTACGACATATTTTCTTCGGGAGTTTCCTCTTGAATTTGACATTCTGCACCCATATCTGGTTATTAGAAGATGGTTTATAAATTCTTTTCTTTCGCATCCATTATTTATTTATTTTACAACTCTTTATTAGTTTGTATAATATCTACATGGTTTGGACTTTATTTTGTCATTGAACTGCATATTTTGCTTCATTTTATTTATTAGACAGAGTATTAAAGTTATCTTGACTTCACTTAACAAATTGTAGAATAGTAATTTCACAAGTTTGTATTAATTTTGCTTTTGAAAATTAAACAAGACCATGATCCTTCTTGATAAATTTTCAGTAATAACTTTGACTTGTCACTGTTTCAAATAAGTCTCGATTCTAATGGTTATTTCGACTTTATGGTTATTTGAAGGTAAAAATTTTTCCAAATATTTTCTAAAATACTCCTACAACTTTTACTGAATTTTAAAAGGGTATAATTAAGTAACTTGTAACCTAGTGACTTATGACTAAGAAGTCATTTTTGAGACCAAAACAGGTAGTTTTAACCCTGTAAAATAACTTAAATAAACTTGTAGATATTGAGTACGTTTTTTAAGTACGACCTAAGCATGAAGTTTAAAGTTGGTATAACTTTAAACAACGTTTTTTAGACAAAATTAAGTAATTATTGACCTCACTGAATTATTCTGCCTTTGAGATTGGTCTATTTTACTTGCTTCTTAGTTGGGCCAATGGTCAGCACTAGATGTCCTTTAAAACATCACTTTCACATTGGTGAAAAAATATTTCTTCTTCTTCGTCGAATCCAAAAAAAAAACTTCAGTTCAAACTTGTTTTCAACATGAAAAACGTCGGCAACTTTGATCCCTTTACCGCCGTCAAAGGTGCCGATGTTTTATATGTTGCAAATAAGTTTGAAATAAACTTTACATCAATGAATGATAAAAAAAGTGAAAGACATTATATTTCTGTTGGTACAAATATAAACAATACATTTATAACACTTAAAAGTGCAATTTTCAATAATAAAACAATTTCTTTTTAACTAAATTAAACACCGTAGGTAATACAACCCCCTGTATCCTGAAGGTATCTCGAGGTACCTTGTGTGGGAGAGGGCTACATATTTAGAGACAATGGACACAAAATCAATATATGAGTATGTTAGGATTAATTTTTGGTTTAAAAAAATTCTAGCTCCTCGACCGAAGATAGAACACGGGACTTGAGGATGAGAGGCAAGTGTCCTTACCGCCCAACCACTAAGCCATATTTAAATAAATAATTAAATATAGGGTTAAACCGCTTATTCTTATTTGGATCCGAATATCGGTGGTAAATTCGAACGTGGGGCAAATTAAAAATTTATTTAAAATTTGATAATATATATAACTATAGATCCTTAGATGTGATTCGGCCACCACAATGAACTGTAGGCCTCGTCTCTCTTCATCTCATGCAAAATCTTAGATTTTAAAGGGGTTAGTTCGGTGACTTTGGGAGGTGGTTAGGAAAACATTTTAAGAGTACTCGTATAAGTAATGGTACCACTCTTTCTAATAGACTATATCCTAGACCTATTATCAGTAGCGTATATTAAATTTACTATCAGTATTACATCGTAATCAATAAATCAGACATATGCAACTTAAATAAATGTCGATACGCTATTTTTTAAACCTATGTTATTTTAAAATTACTAATAATTATTTATAGGAACACAAAATGTCAAAGTTTTATGTCATATATAATAAATATCCTTTTCTAAAAAATACTGTTGTAAATAAAAATAAATAAAGATTATTACTATTAGTTTTTATCTCAATTTTTATCTTATCTTATTAATGGTATATATCTACGTGTAACCTGAGTGACGAAAGTTAGATAGGTTTTTATTGTAATTAGACACGAATTTTTTAAACTTACTAGCGGAAGAAAATACAAAAATTCAAATGTCTCTCAATCGGTGACATAAATAAATGTATTGATCCATCGATCATCTGAATATTGTTTATCATGTCGTGTCCCAAAGTTCCTTCCCGGGTCTTTTTTACCTATACTAGGTTTAATGGAGAAAACAAATAGCGCCATTTTAAAGGTAGGTAGTCAAACTTTATTTTTGCGGGGTTTTTATCTATTTTTTTTTTATTTTTAAGTCGAGCGGCTCCCGTCATTTATAATTGTTTTCCTCAGAAACACACATATTTTTATTTTCTCTACGGCATTCAATGGTAAATTAAATTTTAAGAAATAACAGTATTATTCTATTTACAACCGTTAAGAACTTAAATAATATTTAAAGAATCCATAACGAAAAGTCCTATTTAAACATAGTAGCCTATTTTCTTTAAATATATAATTCGTATAGGTATCGAATAAAATGATATTTTACAATTTTAGTTTGTAAAGCTGTGTTTATTGACTAACGTTTATATGAGTGTTGTTAATAGCTTAAAATGTATACTCACAATGAAATATTTTTTTAAAGATCCTTCCTAATGTACTTAGGAAGAATCCGCCTCACTCAGGCCTATAATCCCATTGTGCTTACGCGACTTCCCTAAAAGAGTCTAGGTTTCTCTACAAAAGAGAGCATTCTATTCCATGATAGATTCCATAACTCATTCGGCTCTATAAATTCCAATATAATTAACTATTTTGAAGAAAATCCATAAAATTTCAAATTCAACCATTTAGAGAGTTTTAAAAGAGAATAATTTTCATGATTACAATGTATAAAATTTACAAAAGCTCACTGATAATGACTACCAACGAACTCAAATGATAGTAGTTGCTGATGATGAAATTTTTTTTTTTTAGTCATACCTTTTGAACTGATGAAAGTAGATTTTTAATATATGCACATGTGTCCCAAATATGAAATTGGCTTATTATTATTTTAGTGAGTGGTATTTAATTATGCATATCACTGTTTTTTTTTCCTTTTTTTTCTTTCTCTTCCCCTATTGTAATACATGTTTAAGAGTCTTATATACCCTATTAAATCATAATTCTCGAATATCTCGTTTAAAACTTACCCGATTTGAGTGCGATTTTTACAAGATTTTTCAAAAATATGTATAAAATGTCGGAATGTAATTTTTTTTTTTTAGAGTCGTCAAAAAATTTTCGCATGCATTTTAAATATTTTGTATCAAAACTTTTTAACATTCCGACATTAGTCACTGTTTGTAACGTTTATATATTGATGTGACCCAACTCTAGGATTAGTTGAACATAAATTTATTAGAAAACTAAAATCTGCATATATATATTCCGATAATAGCTGCCATCTCGCATGATATTTCGGAAACACGGATGCAATTGCATACACTGGACTCGTTTGCGGGAGGGGGAATCGAGCACTTAGGAACCACGTTGCGCTTTGCGTAAACAACAGTGGCGTGTGTATTCTTGAGATATCTCAAATTTACTTATTTGTTATAAAGTGGGTACACTTGATTTCAGTAAAAGCTGGTACACTTTCTTTTAGCTATGTAAATCATTCGTTCTTTAATTGATATTAATAATCTTACAAATGTCACTTTGACGTTAATCAGTGGCGTCATTATTAAAAATGAAGATGGTTGGTCCATAAGAAGACTTGCTGCTGAATACAATGTGAGTAAAACCACGAGAATGAGTGTTAAAAAACAATGGGAAACCAACCAAACGGTATCCCGTAAAGTTGGTTCCCGTAGGCCCAGAAAGAGCAATAATCAAGAAGATGAAAATCTTATAAATTACCTAATAGAAAACCCTTTTCAGACTGCAGTAAATGCAATATCAGAGACAAATTTCCCTGCTTCGGGAATTTCTACCGCTTGCAGAAGAATAAAACTACAAAGCGACTTGAAGAGTTGTTCAGCGGCTAAAAAATACAAACTTTCAGAAGAAAAGAAGCAGGGTAGGATTATTTTTGCACTCAACTATATAATCAATGATGAAAACTTCTGGGGACAAGTTGTCTTTTCTGACGAAAAGGTTTTTAAATCCTGTAACGATGGACATGTTCGCGTATATAGGCCTCTTTCCACTAGATACGACGAAAAATATACTTTCGATCCACAAATATTAGGAAGGTTTTCAGTCAATGTCTGGGCTTGGATGAGCCTAAATGGGTTACGTGTGTATTGGAACAGTGGTGGTCATCTCAATTCCATTAAATATATTGAAATATTAGACAATATTATGTTGCCGTCAGTAATAGAGGTGTTTCCGGAAAATAATTTTATTTTCCAACAGGACAACTGCTCCATACATACGGCCCATCGTGTCAGGCAATGGTTTCTTAATAAAAACATAGAGTTGTTACCGTGGCCATCTAAAAGTCCGGATTTAAATCCAATTGAAAATGTATGGGGACTAATGGTGAAACATATAAGAAAATTAAATAACCATCCAAATAATGCCCAAGAATTGGAAGGGATAAATGAAGACGTTTGGGAGAACTTGTCGCAAGAAGTTGACCTTGCAAGAAATCTGATTTTGTCCATGCCTGCAAGACTTCAGGCAGTTGTAGACGCTAATGGAGCAATGACAAAATATTAGTTAATTCTGTATTACGTAATTGAAGTTCATTTATTTTATTTTTTTTATTGTATTTTTATGTTCAGTTTGCATTGTTTACATTTTTTTTAATCTCAAGTGGTATTTTTGTGTTCTTATTTTAAAAATAGAATTATCATTATTCAGTTGGTATTTTAATTACAACCATTAGTAACAAATATTATTTTTTTTAAACAATAATATGGCAGGCTTGAAAATGTTTTGAAAAAGTTATTTTCTACTTATTTTTTAAAATTCCATTTGAATAAAATAAAAGAGAAAGGTTTAATAAGTTTAAAAACACAAAGAAAACCGATCTCCTCCAAAAAACCCAGGTCCTGGGTAAATCACTTCTTCTCCACCCCCCTCTCGACATGCTTGGCCAGCCCTATTTACAGACATATGCACACAACTAAACTATTAAGATTTTCGATTACAAGAGTTGTACCAGTTTTTTTTGAAATCAAGTGTACACCTAAATAGACGTGTTATTGAAAGTGATTATTAGTGCAGTGAAAGAACAATGGGAAAAATAAAAACATATCATAACCGTAAATACCCTAGCAGAAAACCGAATAATCGAACATTAGCCCAAAAGAGAAAATATAAAAAGTAAGTACTAGTGAAAATTGAATTTTTTCGTAAATTAATAAAAGTAATAATTTTCTTTTATTTCCGGTAATTTCTGTAGAGAGACTAATATAAATGAAAGTTTTCCCATTTTGCAGTCTCTAAATATTGATATGGAGAATGAAAGGCTCAATGAAAGGTGAATACGATAATTTTTATTTTTGATTTATTTTAAGCGCAGTAACCTCATGTACAGGATGATCATTTTAAGTGCACCTTACTCGATTTTTCTGCTGTATTTATAACCTAGGAAAAAATTATACTTATGTGCTTTTTTCTAAGGAATCTGAAAATTAAAAACAATTGAATGTCAAATAAAAAAGAAAACGCCGAAAAACTGAAAAATAAAAAAAATTAGACCCCGCATTAATATGCGGAAATGGACATATGACATTCCGAATACTGATTAAATATGCACGTCACATACATATCTTTTACTTCCGGTTTGACCGGAAATTGTCTTAATTTTTTTTATTCTAAATGATATATCCTGTATATTCAGTTCAATTTAAAAAATTTCTTTCTGAATTCAGCAATATATGTAACATCATCATAATCTTTCATATTTGATAAAAATATTGGAGTTTAAATTTAAAATAACACAAATATATTTTTCATATTATTTCATCGCCTTTTCCATTCTGAGTTGAATGATATGACACACATTGATACTTCCATTTTATAGGAAAAATTTTTAAAATAATACTATGCATTAATAAGAAACGGTAAAATGGAAATAGATTAACGATTTAATTGTTTTGTTGTTTAGTTCTTTAGCTATTTTTAAACAAAGTAAATAAAATAATTTCGGGTTTTTTTTATTGTTTTTACATATTAATTGCAGGACAAGGACGCATGAAGGGTAAGGTTAGCTACTGCTTAGCTTATAAGCTTGACGCAATATAACTCTTTCGTCGGTTTATGTAGTACGAAACCTCTAGTACTCCGCCTCTGATAATTCAACATCTCCCGATCTGAAATGTTCCACTAAGCCGTTCTGTAACTAGAACATCGGCCACCTTCGACATTCACCGCGATAATTTCGGTTTGGCTGTATATATGCACCGTGGCCTGCGCGGGGTGTGGTAAAATCGAGACTATATTTCACTTGCATCTGATATAGACTCTTAACAGGTACTTTGATTTATCGTATAGCATAGTCCACGAACAGATTTTTTCTCTGTGGATTTCCCTATGTTTATTATTCATATTTATTAATACACTTAATTCGTAAATACATACTGTATATTTTATATTTTCCTGTGCTTCAAAAGTTGTATTTCATCCTTTCTAAATAAACATTATTATTATTATTTATTATTATTAAGTAATGGTATACTAAGTCGCATAAATATTCATTATTGCGCCAAAGAAAATCCCCATGAAATAAATCAAGTTCAAAATCAAGGTTATTTCGGAACAAATATGTGTTGCGGTATAGTTGGGCGGCAATTGGTAGGACCTTATTTTTTTGAAGAACCTCGAACAGGCCAAGTCTTCTTACAGTTTTTAGAAAGGGAACTACAAGTTCTGGAGTTAGTTCCATTAAGAAATTTATGGCTTCAGTTAGGTGGCGCACCAACTCATAATTTCCCAGTTGTAAGAAACTGTTTAAATCGAAAATATCCGAATCGTTGGACCGAATGATTAGATTTAGTGGCTTCCCAGATCACCGGACCAAAGTCCATTAGACTATTTTCTGTGGGGAAGGCTCAATATTCTCGTATATATACAAAGGTGAGAAAATCTTGATCAACTAAAACAAAATATAAGATTAGCCTGAGACGATAATTAGAGAAATGTTACAGAAAACCGCAAGAGAACTTGTAAGAAAGAATTAACTGGTGCTTAAATCATGATGCCAAACAAGTAGGACAATTTTTCTAATTGTTTTTTATAATTTCTATTGTTAATATTTATTTTGTTTAATTTGTTAGGTATAAGCCACTATACAGTATGTGCATTAAAATATTAGACATAGCACATCGAACGAAGACTGAAATTTGGCATCGTATCTCGTGCAACGTGCACTGTTGACCCCACGACAGGCTATTTATATCCAAGATAGACTGAATATAAACAAAGAAACCAAATAACTGCTCACTCTTATACACGACGTGCCTGATTAAAATTCTGTAATATAGGCGGGGTTCGTCTTCCTCGATTTTATTGCCGGTAAACCAATAGGAAAACGAGGAGTTCCGCGGTCCGATCTGATTACGTGAACATCACGCTCAACTTTATGTTTTCGTCCAGTCTATGCTGAAATAAATAGACTATAGATGGAAAATGAATTCGCTGAACAGCGATGAGTTTTCTGCCTCTGCATTGCAATTTAAGAGACCCGTGTCTAATAGTTCAATACACATACTGTATATTTAAATAGGACTTTTCATTATACGAGTAGATTTTTTAATATTGTTTTTGTTACAACTTCTTAGCGGTTGTAAATAAAATAAAACTTTATTTGACTTTTTTCTTAAAATTTAGTTTCCTTTTGTGTCGTATAGAAATGTGTGTGTTTTGGGGGATAAACGTTTCAATGACGTCTCTATGCGGAGCGCCGCTCGATTTGAAAAACAAGAACCGCGAAAAAAAGTTGGAGTTTGGCCTTCTGCCTTCAAAACGGCTTTATTTGTTTTTTGCCATTAAACCTTTTTAGGAGAAAAAGGCTCGGCGACGGAACTTTGCAACACTCTGTACATGGTAACATTTTGATTATGTAGGATTTTCCTCAACACTCATCAGTGATAGGTGTTTCCTAAGTTTACAGTGGGTGATCAGAGTTCCGACTGGTTGATCAGAATATCCCTGCTCCAACCGAGTAACCAGGCCACAACTGATTTGTGCTGCTCTGTTACAAAATCTCGAGTTTATATACAATCTCTGTTTAACCTTCAGAACCGCCTGGTTGTCAGATCATATGTATATTATTTGCTCCGTGCTATTCATATCTTCGTCCTTAGTTGCCACTGCTAAGATAACAAATATGGCACACCAGATAGTCCAAAGGAAGTCATTGTCTTCATCTTCTACTCTTCTTTGTTCGGAATAGTAAGGGTATATGTTCTCCCTCTTCAACTGTTTTTCGCTTCAATGTCTTAAAAGTGGAGATGGGAATTTACCGCTCCGTCAGTTCAGAGATTGCTGTGTGACCTTTCGGTCTTCCTCTATATTTCCAACTTCTTGAGTCCACATTTTAGGAAAGGCCCCCATAGTCTCCCTTTTTTCCACCAGGAGAGGGGAGACAGGCCCAACAGAACTACAAGGATGTTGTTCTCAATGCATTTGTAATCCCCAGGAAGGCAATTCTTTGCACCCTTGCCAGCCTTTGAGATATGGTCGTTTAACTTTCAGCCACCAGACGACCGACCCATATTGGAGACTAGATCTGACAATCACCATAACAACCAATAGAGGTTTTGCAAGCTTAGATTCCATTTTCTATCTGTCACTTTTCAATAATTCTGTCAACATGAACAGTTTCCTATCTAAGATCACCCCCAGAAATGGAAATGAAGGGCAAAATAATAGGCTACGGCGCTTTGTCTCATAACAGGGGTATAAATTAACTTTGATCGTATTAGCTTTTGGAAAATCTTGGTGTTTCATACGGATTAACCTCGACATATCAATTTTTAAAAAAATCTTTTTACATTGGGAAGATTAAATTTAAAAAAATATATTTCCTGTTTTAGAAAAAATCCAGATCCTCGACCAGGGAACCCGGGACTAAGACACGAAACCATACTTACGGAAATCAAACAGTATTTTTTAAATCCTTATAACATTATCAATTTTTTATAAGTATAATGTTATAACATTTTTATAACAGCAATTAAAATGAACATTTAGTTCGAATTAGCTTTTCTAAAGAACATATAAATATATTATAACTCTTTTATCGTATATATAATAACTGCAGAAAAAGGGCGTAGAGCTAATAAATTGAACTAATTTAACTTACACATGGCAAATTTGCAATTTAATACAAACTAATAAGAGGGCTAATCGAACCAGTGTTTGTAAGGTAATTTTTCAAAATTTATTTCTTCCATACGGTTTGGTCAAATTACACCTTTGGAGGATCAGTAGTTGAAAGTGTACTAGAGGGTACATGTATATCTATTTTAATTAATTTTCACTTATGTAGGAAAAATTTATACTGTAAATATAAGTGAAATTTGACCGTGATTAGCTCCTGAATTATGATATCAATCGGTAAAATTCGAGGTAAAATTCATACATGTCTTCTAGAATGAATCTTCATAATTATGCTCAGCAAGTTTCAAACTTTTATTCCGTGCTATTTGGTTAAAATGAATTTTCTAAATAAGTATCTTTGTCACTACAAATGGAGCAAGGAAGTGTTACCTCTATCGGGAATCGCACCTCAATGAAGTCGGTGAATAAAACGTCCAGTGAAGGTATAGTCAAGAGCAAAATTATTCAGCGGCGCATGTATAAAAACTTTCTAGAGAGTGACACAGCTATCCGAAGCTTTTTCCCGACTAGGCCCCTTAATTTCAGAATTTATTATAAATTATAACAAATTCGATTCTTGACACTTTTTTCTTATGTAAAGTAACAGCATATTTACTTGGCCTTTACATAGAAAATATAAATACGAACAGCGTATAAGAAATTGCTTCCACTCGACTATTGCAATCACGCAAAAAAAAGAAAATTAAAAATCTTACCACCAATAATTATCATCACTTTTCTGAGAGAGCACAAAAAAGTATCCGTATGTTTGTTATCTGTCTGTGTGTTAGTGTATGTGTGGGTGTGTATTTGTGTGTGTGTTTGTGGGTGATATCCCCAGAACGGGTTATCAATTTTGTAAATTATTTCACCTAATTAATCTACAGCTCGCCCGAGAAGTTGATTAGTCTACATGTCCTCATTATCACAATATATGTATATTGTTTGTAAAAAAATATATAAATGGGTTCTATACGTTATTTATTTCGATGTTTTGGAAAAGAGCTTTCTAATTTTTTATTGTCCAGTCTTTCCGACTACACAACATATCGGACAAAATTCCTTAAAATAAATGAGTGAATTGACAGACATGTCTGTCAATTCAAACATTATGCAGCCATAGATAAACATAATTATTTTTGTATTGAAAGTTAAAATTTCAAAATTACTATTTTTTTGTTTCATAATTAAAAAAAAAAATTAAATACCTACGATTCAACATTAAAAACGTAATTTTTAAAATTTCTTAGTTGGTACTTTCAAAATCTGAGTAGGTAGGTAAACCATCGAATCTAAAGGTAGGTGAGGAATCCTGCACGAATTCTTGCTAGTCGTTTTCTAATACGGATCTGTAGTAGATGGCTTCTTTAGATTTGAATTTGAATTATGATCTACGTGACGCGTCTATGAAATATGACTGTAGATTGAACGAGTTACTTGTAGGAAGTTTAATCTTTATCACACGAACAGACACCTCGAATTAGATCATTTCTCACCCACCTCAAGACATGAATTTTAATATGTACCGTTAATATGATCTAATATGAACTAAAAGATATAATGAGTTGATTAGAGAAGTTTTAGAGCAATTTTGTAACACATTTTTTTGAAGTGTCGACTATTACATATTAAAAGGCTACAGTTGTAATCTATTTCGATGTGTCAGGTCGTATAATTAGGTTTGGAGTTCCTACATGAAAGTAAAATTGTGTATTCAATTTCACTGATTTAATTAATAGTGATAGAAATTAAATATTTTTGAGAACAAAATTAATAATATTTTTAAAATTTAGTAACGTGTTCAGAATGTAGGTAAAAATTGACAACGAAAAACTTCCCACTCTTAAAGGGCGAGCCTCACGCAAAAAAGTGTATTTTTACGATTTTTTGGAAGTTTTTTAGTAAAATACGAAAAGAGAGAATATATTGCACATAAAATGTTCTATAAAAAAGATTCGTATCATATTTTCGAAAGATCTAATAGATTTCGAGTTAGAGGCTGCTGAATTAGTTGTTCTTTAATCCCATAATTTCAATTTCAGAAAATTAACCATGTTTTAAAATTTTAGTGACATATTTACAAAGTAAGTAAAATTTGGAAATTAAAGACTTCCCCCGAAGAGAGGAGCTTTAACATTTCCCTAATATAAAAGGGTAATTTTAGATATTTTTTGAATTTGAAGTGAAATGATGTCCCATACTGCTCCTATCTAAAATTTATTAGATTTATCAAAAATGTGATAAAGACTTTTTTATGGATAATTTTATGGGCAACTCTCTGCACTTTATTTCGTATAGGACACCGTTTTGATAAAAAGATTGAAAAACTGCAAAATTGCCCATTTTTTTGAGGAGCACGCCTTTGGGGGTGGGATTTTTTAATTTTCAGTTTTTATCTACATTTTGAACATACAGAACAGACTAATTTCCTTATACCAAAAATTCTGATTCGGTGCTTATACTATAAAGATTCTATTTCATATTTATTATTAAAAAAATTGAGAGGTATTTAAGTTGAGTATATCAGATTAAATTTACAAGGTATTTAGTAAGTCATTTCAAATATTTTAAGGAAATAGTCTATGATCCAGATCAAAGATAGTGCCCACAAATTGTCCCTTTGAATGTTTTCTAAAAATCCTAAATGAGATACAAGCTATAAAAATTAAGGAAATTACTTTTTCTTTCGTGATTTTTGGACCCTTTTCCCTAATTTCCAAGTAGATATGCGAGATATTTATCCTATACCAAAACAGTTTCTCGTTCAAAAAGTATTCTTTTCTATCCATTGAATGTCACTTTTGCCTTGTGGATATCATTTACAGAAACAAGAAAATGTGGCAAAATACTTAAATAAATAATTATAATCATAATTTGACGAAAATTAGTACATTTGAAAGATCTTATAGGTATAAATAACGTCACAATGTATTGACCAATTTACTTGCCATTTATAAACATGGTATGTCCTTTAATACATATGTCCTATTTTATTAATACTAAGTAAATGGCTTCTTAATTATTATTTCTTGAGAAACCCCCAGATGTATTCTATGCATATATTCCATTCCCATTAATCACAATTTTTATTATATACATTAGAGAAAATTCTATTTAATTTTCAACTATAATATGCAATTTTGCATATAAAATAAATGAAAATTAGACACATATTGGAAATAAAAATTATTCCTATTAATATTTATTATATTCAAGAAATATAAGTAGATATTTGCAATGTTCAATTTTTCAGTGTCTAGGTTTCACTTCTCACTGTTGCAGTTGAAAATATTTGTTATACAATTTTTGAAACTGGTATGTACAAATAATTTTAGACCAATATTTTTTTCTGCCACATTCAGTACAGTCGCAAAGCACGAGAAGCGGGTTACTTTTTCACAAAAACACTGTAATATTTCGTATTAAGCTTTGAAATAAGAATTAGTATCTTGGAATTCTGAAAAAACTTCTAGCAAGACTTCAATATTATTGATCACACTCAACGTTGCGAATAATGGATGATATTGAGTATAAACTAATACAAAAACCAGTTATCAAACATATAATACAATATAGAAACTTATGGTGGAATAAATTTTGTATTTCGAGAACACATTTTTTGAAAAAAAGATCCTCAGAGAGGTCGATGTTTTTTTTTAAACGTCAATTTTTGTCATAAAGAAGAATTTGGTATATCTGGATTATTTGGATTGGGAAATAATTTTGTCAAAGTAGGAATAACCTCCGTTTTGGAGAACGTTGAGATAGATAACTCCGGTTAGGTTACCCTCAAAGAATATTGTTACAGTTATTTGATTCCCCACTATGCTTGTCCAGACATTAACTTTCAATTTTTGAGTATGTACTCTCGCATCCAGTGGGAATTTTCCCTGAACCAGTATCTACAATTCTGACGATTTATTTGTCCATGAAAAGTGAAGATTCATTCACTAACATCTTATCTATGGATAATTCTTTCTTGCCCATTTTCCTCATAATTTCTTCGCAGAATTCAACCTTTCGATCAGTGTCGTCTTCACATAACTCCTATGTTGGATGAAGTTTGTAAGGATGCTATAATTTATTTGCTCTAAACAACTTTATGACGAATTTATGACACTTACATCATTATTTTCTTTTCTCCAACATTAGATTTAATTTGGTGTCTTCATCAATAACATAATATTTTAGGTAAACAAATGTCTTACATGTCCGATCTTGTAGAATTGTTTCTTGTAATGTACGACGTAATCAGGAAACTTCTCATGAAACAGAGAAACAATCTCTGCTTGTGTTCTAGGTCTGTCTCCATATCCAATCATCATTATGATTGTTATACGATGAGCCAGAGCTGACTCTAAACAATCGGATGTGGATGAGCTTCAGTTAAATAACGTATTTCTTGATATTTAACACTACCGCTTCAAACTATCACAATTAACAATTTTTTTTAATCGAAATTTTGTTTAAGCTATAGGTATTTTTTGTTTTTTTGGACATAGTGAGTGATAAGTGTATCCCTCTGGTGGTCAGTGCTACTACCCGTCAGACATCACTGATATCTTAGTGACTGAGAACTACCTGCAACGAGGTACCAAGAGCTCCGACCTCTAACCCTGATGGGCTAAACTATATACTGCATAAGATTTACAGGAAACAACTACTCAGGGGACAAAAGCCCCGACCTGCTCGTTGAATTAAACCTGCAAGTCCTGTTTGATAGCTAAGATTATTTGTCAATTCCTCATTAGACTTAGATAAGTTTCGAGCTTGATATGGCTAGCCTAAAGCAGACTAAGCAAGATTGACACAGTGAGTGATAAGTGTAAATCTTATTCAGAATATAGTTTAGCCCACCAAGGTTAGAGGGCGCAGCGCTTCTATAGGGTCATTTGGTCAATGACCTCCCACATACAAATAAAAAAATAGAGCTATTCATTTTCTGAAGTTTAAAAATATATAATATACAGGGTGATTCGGCTACAACTCCCCTGGCCGATTACTCGGAAACTAAGAAAGATATTGAATTTCTGTAAACACCAATAAATAAATACTCCTAATGACTATATATTGAAGTTCAAACGATTACTGATTACGGTATGAGCGTCGCGACGCCGAGAAAACTTTTTACGTGACAGGAAGTTTGAAAATGTATGATTCTAGTAGTACATTCAATTCTAAAGCTTTTTTGTCTTGCGCACATTTTCATTTAAATAAGTAGTTTTTAAATTATAACAAATTTTAATGTCAAACGCCCATAATTTTTATAATCGCATTGAAACAAATTAACATAAGTTGACTTTGCTTACAATTTGACAAGTATCAGCAATCTGTCACTGCAATACAAGTGACGGAAAATTGTTGTATTTTGTAATATTCACTTGTAGAAAAAGGCACTATTATGGTTCAACACAATATTTCCGAAAAACTGGATATGATTATTATTTATGGTGAATGTGGCAGAAACTCAAGAGAGGCTGCAAGGCTTTACAGGCGACGTTATCCAGATCGAAGACAACCAGATCATGAAACGTTTTTAAATTTAAAGAAAAATTTGCAACAATATGGAAGCTTCGATAAAGGCAAGCGTGAACGTGTACGAAAAATTAGAAATAACCGTAATACGGCGGAAGTTCTACAGTGTGTTGAAAACAATCCTCATATTTCAATAAGAAGTGTTGAAGAGGCCACTGGCATTTCATTTTCCTCGTCAAAGAATTCTTTCTAATAACAAATTTCATCCCTATAAAGTGCATCTTGTTCATCATTTGCGTGCTGAATATTGACAAAGAAGATTTGATTTTATCTCCCGCTTATCAATACTGTATGCGCAAGATAATACATTACTACGAAATATTTTATGGAGCGATGAAAGTCGTTTTCACAATAATGGTATGGTAAATAGACATAACTGCCATTATTGGTCACATGATAATCCAAAATGGACCAGAATAACCCATAACCAAAATGTTTTTTGGTATCAATGTGTGGTGTGGCATTTTAAATGGGCATTTAATAAAACCGTATTTATATGATGGTATATTAAATAGCCAGTGATACCTAAATTTGCTGCGTAACGAGCTTCCAGCATTATTAGAGGATGTTCCCATCAATGTGCGGCTTAATGTGTAGTTTCAACAGGACGGTGCACCGCCGCACACTGCAACAATTGTTTCGAATTATTTAGACACTGTTTTTAGACAGAAATGGGTAGGGGCAAATGGATCACTTCGTTGGCCCGCTCGGTCACCTGATTTAACCCCACCTGATTCTTTCTTGTGGGGTTACTTAAAAAAATACGGTTTATGAGGAACCAATACAACATTTGGCTGATTTGCAAAATAAAATTTATGCCAGTTGTGCAGCAATTAGCCGAAACACTTTATTAGCTGCCTGTGATTCGGCACTTAGACGTCGTTATGATATGTGCATTTATCAAAACGGGGGAACTTTGAAAATTTGCTTTAGTTTTATTTCTTTTAAAATCATAAAATTAGGCCTTGTGTTTATGTTTTCAGGAATAAATGTTAAAAAAATGTAGTTATTTTATCATTTTAGTGTTGTATTAGTGTTATTAATGGTAACAATAACAAAATTATAAGAAATTCTATTCAATGCGATTATAAAAATTATGGGCATTTGACATTAAAATCTATTATAATTTAAAAACTACTTATTTAAATGAAAATGTGCGTAAGACAAAAAAGCCTTAGAATTGAATGTACTACTAGAATCATACATTTTCAAACTTCCTGTCACCTGAAAATTTTGTCTCGGCGTTGCAACGCTCATACCGTAATCGGCAAGCACGTCGTTTGAACTTCAATATATAGTCATTAGGAGTATCTATTTATTGGCGTTTACAGAAATTCAATATCTTTCTTAGTTTCCGAGTAATCGGCCTGGGGAGTTTTAGCTGAATCACCCTGTATGTATTTTTAATATTCTTGAAAATATATATATTATATATTTTTAAACTTCAGAAAATGAATAGCTCTATTTTTTTATTTGTATGTGGGAGGTCATTGACCAAATGACCCTATAGAAGAACCGCCGTTGGCTCTTGGTACCTGCTTTGCAGGTCACTAAGGGTAGCACCAGAGGGATACACTTATCACTCACTATGCTTGTCTTGTTTAGTCTGCTTTAGGCTAGCCTGGTTTAAATCAACGCAGATCGGGGCTTTTGTCCGCTTAGTAATTGTTTCCTGTAAATCTTATTCAGAATATAGTTTAGCCCACCAGGGTTTGAGGTCGCATCTCTTTGTTACCTGCTTTGCAAGTCGCTATCAGTCACTAAGACATCAGTAATGTCTGACAGGTAGTAGTACTGACCACCAGAGGCATACACTTATCACTCACTATGTCTGTCTTGATTAGTCTATTTTAGGCTAGCCTGGTTTGCTATTATTATTTGTCGTTTCCATTACTTACGGCGTACTGGCGAGATCATAACAAATTCGAAACCGATCTATGTCTAGTGAGGAAATGATGAATGATCTTAGCTAACAAACAAGACTTGCAGGTTTAATTCAATGCAAGTCGGGGCTTTTGTCCGCTAAGTAGTTGTTTCCTATAAATCTTATTCAGAATTTTGTTGTTTTTTTTTGTATTTTATTACCCGTGTTATTTTTTTACATCCATATAAAAAGCGAAAACTTAATGTAAACGAGTCAGTTTGAGACTTTTTCTAATTTCTACATACTTCCACTTTAAAGGTAAACGATAAAAACTTCCATGAAATCGACATACACGTACATGGTGATTTTTTACTACAAATCGATTTTACCCAAACTGGTTGAATTTACTGTTACGCTTAACTAAAACTTTACCAAACAGTATCTGGTAATAATAATATACCAAGTTGACAGAGTTTAAGTAAAACTTCCATTTAGTATGTTAAATACCTACGTAATTGTAGCTTATTAAAAAAACTCAGTTTTATAAGTTTGGTATTTGCGATTTCAAAGAAATTGAATTTACATACATATCATATTTGAAGTTGAAAGAGGATATGATTTTTTTTTTTTAGGAAATTGATGCTTTAAAAACAATTTATTTTTCTGCTGATTTTTCCCAAAAAATTTCCGTTATCGAGATGCAAAATTTATTCCATCATTAGTTTCCACAGTGAAGTAACGCAGAAATAGTTAAATATGAAACTTCGCAAAGAACCGTGTCATTTCCAAAAAAATTTAGAGAATAGTCCATTGTCCATTACTTGCCAAACAATGAAAAAATCCGTTTTCAAGCTATTGATGGCTTCGGTATTGAGAAAAACGTATCCCTACCAACGAACTTTAATTCGTTAACCATTCTTGGTTTTAAATGTTCTATGCTGACTAGTTCAGTCTTATAAAAATTAAGTTTAAAATATCAAAAATCCAAAGATGTTAAATCCGGTAATATTGCTGGCCACTCTGTAGGTCTCCTTTTTCTAATGCACCTACAAGTTTGTGCAACCCTTGTTGTACAAATACTGCGTAATGGAGTGGGACACCACCCTTCTAAAAATGAAGTTGTTTTTCATTCAAAACATACTTCTATTTTCATCATGTATAAGGGCTTCTGTTATCAAAGAATCCAATAACAACTTAATAATTGCGTCATTCGAAATACCAGCCCAGACATTCTTTTCTAATACCATTGGATATGCACTTCCAATATTTATAATGATGTTTATTCACAAACGGGTCGTTAAATAAGAAGAAATTTTGAGATAACTAAGAAAAATTAATTTTCTTTTTTTAGTTAGATTAAATACTTACAACCAACCACAATTTTCAGCAAAATGGAGAACGAAATATTAAGCATTCTGAAATTTATTATGATACTAGCAGGTATGTGGCATATAACAAAGGAAAACACATTGAAATATAGGATTTATAAAATATACAGTGTATTCATGCAATGTTACTTCCATTTATTTATGGCGGTTTTATTAATTAATGCACTAATGAAATGGCGCTGCACGGAACTTTTTCTTGAAATGATCTCTTATGATATAGTTCATATAAATTCTGCTATTATGGGTCTTTTCGCTAAAAGAGAAAAAATGAAAAAAGTTTTTTCATGGATTTATAACTATGAACAGGTTAGTTATCCGAAAGAAGGTAAATCTTCAAGAAATATATATAACTATTATTCAACATTTAATGTCCACTTAAGTAAATTTTTATTTATAACAATGATTTTAATATGTTGTGGCGCTTGGTATGCAATTACAATACATATCACAATAATAGGAGGAAGTGAAGAATGCCCTCTAAGAAAAGGTGTACTATATCAAGTTTGGTATCCATTCCACACCAAATACAATTACTGGTTATCAATCTTGTTTGACCTGACTATGTGTTATATTGGAATATTAATGCACATACACAGCAAAATTTGTACCGTAACTTTGGTAATTTTTGGACTTACTCAGATAAAAATTTTGTCAAATATGCTGAGAAACATCGATAAAAATGCAACAAGATTAAAACAACTTTATAACATCAGTAATCAGAAGTCGATAGAGATAATTATTAATAAATGTATTCTGAGACACCAAGAAGTTAATAGGTAAAATTATCAATTTAACTATTATTAGTATTCAGGTCGGATAACTAATATTGTAGAACGGTATTGTGTAATAAAAAAATAACGTCGTGAGCCGTAAGCGGAACAGAATATCAGAGGATAATCCAGATTGCCACATGACAACACACTAGAGTACTGTCTGGTCGGGGAAAGAAAACTAGTAAATGAAATAAATTAATTAGTACTGTGACGCCCCAACCCCACGTCGTATATTTATTGTTTAATTTATTCCCTTTTTTACTAAGTCTCACCTGTCGTGAAGCGGCTGGTAATACTTAATTAATTAATTGGCCTTTTTCATGATCGTCTAGTTTTAGTGGTAGTAGGACCCAAATTTGTTGTGTTATTGTAACCTCCCAGGTACGTTTGTAAAGTTTGGTATCACTTTGTTTCATTTATGAGATTTAATTTGTTTTAATTTGATTACATAATTTTTACCAATTAATATAAACACTAATCTGCACCGCACTGATATATGTTTTAAAGAATGACTAGTGTAAATAAGATTTGTCTTTAGATTTATGATTACTGATTTACTTAGAATTCACTTTTGTACCTGAAAGTAGAAATAAGTCAAGGAAACTCAAATAACGTTTTCACACCTTTTATTTCTGCGCTTAGACCACTGTCTATAAGAAATACATTGATATTTAGCTAGTTGAACCTGCAAAGCAACCAAACCTGGCTACATGCGCGGAAATTTCCGCGTCATAGTTTAAATAACATATGTAAAACCTTACATATGGTTGCAAGAGAAACTTCACTTTTATGAGGTACCAGAACGTCCTCTGCCAAAGAAGATGGACAGGTGCAGACACCATGCTTTAATTTAATTCACGGACTTGTTGTCACCGTACAACAGTACCATAAATACAACTAACGCTGCCAATTAATATTCGTTGGGACAATTGTCCATTTATTTGTGGGCTTTGTCGAGTGCACCCCGCCTTCACGGCTTAAACCAAGGTGAAATGAACTACCCTGTAGAGTTTGTGTAGTGGTTGGTAGGTGCTAGCCGCATTTATGCACGCGTACGGTAGCTGTAGTCATAGAACATTTAACGATACTCACTGGATGCCGGGCACTGGCCCCCTGTCGAGAGACAAGACCCACTAGTCAAAACACTCAGAGAGTTCAAAAGACTGCATGTGGTGGTATCGGCACCAGACCATACTAATCTGCCAGCTGACCGCTCAAGATCATCGCACAAGAGGTGAAATTTGATAAAGTTGCCGATATTGCAGATTCAACTGGACACTATTTTGTACATTATCTTATTTTGACCAACTTGATTTGGACAAGTGAATGAAAGTTCCAACTACTATTACTGATCATATCGGAATTAATATAGACTGTACTGATTATTAATAAACATGTAATGAGCAGTGCATCATAACAGAAAAACCCTATCTCTAAATCATTCGGTACCACCGGTCAAATATTGTTAAAAACCGCGGAACCCAAACATATAGAGTCGTACTTTGATTAGTGTTGCCATTTCACTCGTAACAAAGAAATTCAATTACTTTAATGAATTTTAGTGAGCTAGAGTACGTCGAAAATGGCAACGCATTATAAAAATTATTTAAATGCCGTGTTTACCAATTCGTGGACACACGGAGAGTTCCGAGAGGTTTCTCCCCCCGGTTCCTGAGTAACCCCTGTATTATTCGTCTCCATATTGGCGGCGACGTCGGCGGTGCACACGCCTTATTTCTAAGGCAGTGTACAGGTACACGGTCACAGAGACCAGGCCACAGAAGTTTCTGCACCAATTTGGGTGGACCGCTAATTAAGCAGTGCTCTCTATACTTAAACGGCGGTTATTACAACCGGAGTCGTGGTTATTCTTTGACTTCCAGGCTCCGGAAAGCCACCGATAAACACTAGGGTTGCCAAAGAGTTAATACGACGGTGACGGCGGCTATAAGCCGTGCGAGCGGACTATCTTTGATTTTCAGGCCCCTAAGAGCCAGCGATAAACACTGGGGTTGCCAAAGATGTGCTCGCGATCGGTGACGGCGGCTATAAGCCGGGAGAGCGGTTTATCTTTGACTTCTAGGCGCCGGAGAGTCAGCAATAAATACTAGGGTTGCCAAAGATGTGACCACGATCATTCGCCGCCTCGCGTATTTATATGATTTCCCGTGAGTGAGTTCGTTTTTCAAGCCTGCAAGCTTGACGGAGATAGCCAAACGTTAACTTGTGGTCTTCCAACCAAAATTTAACTCAAGATGCTTTTGGTGAAAAGTGATGTAATGACTATGTTTATTAGCCTTTGACCCTATTCTTAGTAAAACTCTTACAACCCTACGTGTTTACGTCGGTTTGTTTATGTTATCGGTTCTCGGTTGGAGAATGCTTTGAGATTTTGTACAGTTTTGTCAATGTTTTAAAATATTAAATGAATACTGTGTTCTTTTACTTAGCTGAATAATTTAGACTGTATGGTTTGAATGCATACGAATTCTGCCAAAATTATAAGAAAATAATTTAACCTTTTTATGTAATAGTTAATTTGTAATTTTATGAGATAAATGCTTGGGAATAATTTAGTTTTATGTAAAAATTATAGGAAATTTATTCGCGATGAATTTTGTGATCGTTTGCATCCGCACCTACTCATGGGGAGAGGTATTATATTCCTAGTAATATGGTTTCGCAGAAAGCTGGGACAATACTCTCTCTTGCCGCGCGAGTCTTCTTCGCCAGCTGGACAGTATATTCCAAATATAACTTTGCCAATGGCGCAGTAAACTTTATTGGTAGTGATGGCACCTTGAGGTAGTAACCACCAATTTGAAGACTTCGAGCAGAAAAGATCGTGACTGTAGTCTAAACATGTTAAAGATCCTAAAATGTTGCTGCAGATTTAAACTGTGATGTTTGCAAGTTTATTTATGTTCTTATAAGATTTGTCCCTTCCCTTAAATTCGCCCTCAGCAACGTTGCATTATGAACTTTTAAAATGTAAAGTTGCTGCTAGTGGTGTGTATAATTCAATAGATTTAGAGTAAACTACACAAAGTTTTCAAATGTATCTTTCATGAAGAGCGTATTTGAAATTCTCTCTTATACATCTCCATAATCTATAGTGACTTTGTAATAAATTTCATTTGACATATTTCAATAAAGTTTTAAATATTTATTTTATATAATAATATAGAATTTATATTTATCATTTCATATGCCTCTTACTGTACAAACCTACCAGTTAACACATATACGTTAGAAAGACGTTTATAATGTGCAAACACTATTTGAAAAATATTTCATTTTTTATGTATAAACAACTTAAAAATGTCGCGGTTTTACACGTTTCAGATAACTAAATTATAAACGTTTATTATTATTATATGTGAAACGAAATGGCAGATATTTTAAAATGTATTACTAGTGTACGTAACTCGAAAACGTTGTAAAAACGTCTCTGTTCGAATTCAATGGACTATTCAGTTTAAGAGAACAGTTTTATAACCGCTTTAAATAACGTTAATTTAATGTTGTCAAAACTGTCAGAAGGACGGCCAACATTTTTCGCGAAACAATTACTTATTTTTAACGTTTCGATAAGACCGTTATTTTTCCAACAATAAATAAACGTTGATTTTCTAACGTAACACGGTAAGATGTGTTGAATTATTAACTTGTGTATATTTATACACAAATATTATTAGTATTGCTTGTCAATTAGGTTATGTGTATTGACTTTAGACACTCACTTTAAAACATAAAACACTGTTTAGTAATATTTATTATGGTGGTAATTCAGAACCCTCAATTGGATTTGGTTTTATTAAATATTTAAATTTTGTCAACATTAAAATAGTCAATCCATCTAGTTACGGAAATACAAGGTGTTTCAGAATAACTTTCAAATTTTTTAACAATGACTTTCTTACAGTTATTTTCCCAAAATACCAACTTATGCACCTTATTGGCTAAATAGTCTTATAAATAATGCATTTTTATATGTGAATAACATAAAATCCGGTTTTTTTTTTAATTTTTGCATTTGTTTACGTGTGTCCTTCTGTCAACAATATGAGGCAGTAGTAGTAGCTACCGGTTCTGAACTCCTGCCTAGTTTCCTTGCCCTAGTTATAACCATTCAAAAAGTGTTCATAAGCTTTGGATTGTCTAACGTAACTATTGAACAAATTGATCGATAATCTCCAATTTAGGAATATAGTAATAAAAAACGACATATTATACGACTTTTGTTGAAATAAATTAGGTAAGTTGCCTCATAATTTTAGTGTTACGATCTGTTATATCTGCAACAAAAAAAAAATACGTCCTACATCTCGTTTCATAATGAAACTTTTTTGTCTCTCATGTTTTTATCTTAAAACGCTTAATTTTTACGTGAAAAATAAAATAGAGACATAAAAAATTAAAAGCAGTAATCAACAAGGTAGGCTGATAATTTAAAAATAATTCCTTAGATTGATAATAATTATTTTGAAATTAATAAAATATAATGAAATAATAAAGCATAGAAGATTAAAAGAAAAACGGAACAATAAAATTTAGATTAACCTGAGTGGGTAAGTGACAACTAATCAAATGTCACCGGCGGTGCTTAAAAACTGATATAAAGTCATTTTACCACATCTAATGTTAAAAAATCATAATAATTATTCGAAATGACTGCCATTAGTATAAACGCAAGATTTCTTCTAACAAAGTTAAACTGCGCCTTTCGAAATGTGCTAGGAAAATTTCTAATGGCATTACAGACATCTTCAGTTCGTTCTTGGAACTGCCCTAAGGTCTGTATAAGTCGCATATATGATTCCTTTTAAGTCACCAAAAAGAAAGAAATCAAGGGCATTAAAGCGATTTCCCAGGCCAATGAATGGGTGCATCCGCGCTTCTGCCTATCTAACGTTGGAGAAAACTGTTATGCATCCAGGTGTCAAATCCTTGGTCTAATATCATAGGAAACATTTTCCAAAAGTTCTTGTATATTATTTTAAAAATTGCGTCCCCTCCAACTCGTCTGGATAAAATTACAGAACCTACCAATACATCGTCCACAATTCCAGCTCATACATTCGATGGAAAAGTATGCTGATGATGTCTATGTGGGCATTTGGATTCTTGTCAGCCTACATCTGAATATTGTACAGATTCATGACTTCCCCCTCTGGTGAAAGTTGTCCCATCATTAAATAAAATAGTTCTGACAAACTGATCATTTTCGCAAAAATTTCGTAATAAAATTTAGCAAAATTTATACCGTCGAGGAAGTTCTTCCGGGAACAGACTGTGAACACTCTGAAAGTAGTATAGATATTCGCCACTCTTGACCCTGATACACCATTGCCAATTCTAGTTCAAGATGAGTTATTTTGGTAATAAAAATAGAAAAATTCATAATTAATGCAACAGCTACATTGTTTAGTATCAGTGTCATACTGCAAAACCCCTTCTCCCATTCTTTTAAAGATCATTAGATCACCTCTAGTATTCTAATGTTCTCTGAATTGTCGTCCTATTATCTGCAAACGACTTGAGCTATTTATGCATCAAACAAAGCCGTGTCTACAATATTGCTTATCAACCTATGACACTTCATAGCATAGCTTCCCCAAACATTTCAAATATTTTTTTAGTTTAATCACTAATTATGAGAAGTAACGGGTCTTTATAAGTAATCGAAAACCACATGACTAATTAGTTCCCTTCAACAGCCTCGTCGAGTTGTGTCGTCAGCAAAAGATGGTTGAAAACAATTCCTTAGACACATACGTATGTGCGAAAACCCTCATCAGGTCCTGATGTAATATGAAAGACACAAAATCACGAGCTAAAAGCTACCAACTTATCACGTGGTTTTTAATCATTTATAAAGGCTCTGTATAACGAATTCCCATTGAATAAAAGATATACCTAATGAGACTGTAAATTACAATTAAATTTTTATTTTAGCTTCACTTAATCTGATAGGCTGCCATTAAGGCATATCCACGATGCCTTGCGTATATACATATTTTTTTTATTTATTTTTTGTGATTTTTTTCCTTTGCGCTGTTATGACCAGTGGCGTAGCAACGGGTCATTTCAACGCTCCTGAAATTGTGCCTGGTATTCAAAGACACCCTGTATATTTCATATAAGTAATCAATAGAAAATTCTGTAAAAACCCGTATTAATTCTTATATTTATTGACTCGAGGCAAATGACAGATATACATTATGTATTAATTATCTTTAATACCTACTTTTAAAAATGCACTCTCATTCTTGGCACAGATCAGCCATTAGTAGTTCTAACAGATACCTACTAAATTAAAAATTGGTTAACTGCAAATAATTTTTTAGTAATCCTAAATAAAATACATAAAAATATTTTTCAAATATCTACAAATAAATTGTACTAATGTTTTCTTTCAGTCTAATGGGCCGTCTTCAGAGTGCCACAAAAGAAATGATGTTATTTTTTTTCTTCAGCAGCATTGTTGAGGTGGCAGGTTTTACAATTCAATTGTTTACTGTAAATTATAACAATGTTACTAACAATATAATTTGTACTCAACATTTTTTAGGCGAACTCAAAGTATCATTTGATTAGAGGATGTTTATTTTTTCCTGCAGATCTACTACACATTTTCGTATTCTTTTGGTTTGCAAATGAAGTTTATGTTGAGGTACTATCACCTGAAAGCTTTCACTAATTCACAACCCATTTTAATTCTTCTGATATATTCAAATAAAAAACAAAATCTTGGCTTACGATAAAAATAATAACTACTAAAATTCAAAAATTCACATACTTTTTTTTCAAAAAATTGTTTTAAGAGTAGTTGTTCAGAATGAATTTAAAGTTCTGGATAAAAGTTTTTAGACATGTTACTACTCATTGTATGAGTATTTGTTTAACAGTTTTGGCCGCAATTATTAGCAAGTCATGGCAATGTTATGCGATTAAAATCTAAATTTTTTTCTCGAAATTTGAATGGATTAAACTTGCATTGCCTCCATCAGGTTCTGGTTCATAATCATAAGTGAACTGCAAAACGAGCTAATGCGCAGCTGCAATGGAACAACTGGAATGGAGATAGTCAAGCTCACCACAGGTTGGAAAACTTCAAGAAATGCATAGACTGACGACATACTAGCGGTAGTGCCGCGAATTCTGTAACGTACACAGTCTCATAACAAGCACAGCGCAGTCACCTGTTGCGGAAGAGTCGCTATATGCTGCAACCAAAGAGCGGCAAGCTATGGCTTCGATATGACATGTATATATGTATTTGTTTATTAGTTTTTTTATTCCCTTAAATAGTTTGTGGCTTACTAAATTAAATAATAGGGCAGAAAAACGCCTTGTTACAGACACTTCTCATGAGACCCTGTGTGTTCCAATATTTGTGGCAAAGCCATCGTAGTACTGCCACACGACGCCACCTAGCGGCTACGGTATGTTGCAAATGCGCCACTAATTTTGTAACACGCAGAATCTTACGTGATGTGACATATACACAACGAGGCCGCAGCTCGCTGCTCTTTGATATTGAGTCGCAGTGTGTAGCGACTCTGCTGGAACAGGCGACCCAGCTCAGCTTCCGGTTTCATCGGAAGCGCCATCAATTTTGAATTTTTAAATGGAATACCCTGTATATTTTCACTTATTCTGATTATGCATGATATTTTCTATATAATAAATCAAAATTTTTGACATTACCCTTAAATATGGCGGAATCTTAAATTTTTTATGAAATTCAAAATTAATAATTGAATCTTTTTGTATAATGAAAATTTTCCAAATAGGCATTGGATATCAGGTTGATTTTTGGATATTTGGGTGCAATATGAAGCGAATATTTTTTATTAAAATTAAATTATTTTAAAAAAATTCTAAATAATTTTTTCTTCACTTTGGGCAACAATTACTGTTTTTTTTTTTAATATTAACCCCTATTTTTTCCTTCCCTGTAGGAATCATCATAATCTAAGCTTTAAATTGGTGTAAGTATAACGGATTTCATTATAAATGAATAAAAATGAAAAACTTTCTAGAAATCCATTACCAAAAATGATTACTGAAGAAGAAATGTACTTAAATCCTGCAACAACCTTATTACTCCAGCTTTAAATAGGAGGTTACATGTATCTAACCCAAGTGTACCTAGATTGTACTGCTTGCCTAAGATACATAAACCAGGAAAGTCGTCGGTACGTCCTATTGTTTCAGCAATCGGATCTCCGACTCAAAATGGTTACGGAGGAGTTCGAAAATTTACCTATCGCACCACCTAGTTTTTCTGTGATTAATTCCAATGATTTCATTAAGGTGAAAAATGTTCAGTAACAAGAAGGTGAAATTTTGATCTCCTTTGATCCTGCTGAAAAAACATTCTGTCCCTGGCCTCTCTTGGCAATTGATTTATAAAATTGTTAATATTAGTAAAAAATTCCAGATATAAATTAATATTAATATTTTAATAATTTAAATTAATATCTTTTACACGAGACCAATAGTTTTAAATATGCCACAATTTATTTATAATAAAATCCATTATACTTACACCAGTTTAAAGCTTAAATTATGACTGTTCCTGTGGGGAAGGAAAAAATAGGGTTTACTATTTGAAAAAAATTAGTAATTGTCGCCCAAATGTCAGGAAAAAATTATTTTGAATTTATTCAAATAATTTCATTATAATGAAAAATAATCGCTTCATATTGCACCCATATATCAAAAATTAACCATATTATGATACCTAATGTCTACTTGGAAAATTTTCATTGTACAAAGAGTTTCAATAATTAATTTTATTTCATAAAAAATTGAAATGTCCGCCATATTTGAGGGTAATGACAAAAATGTTGATATATTGTTAGCATGAAAGACTTCTCAACGCTATGGATCATTGATTGTTGCTAATCTAATTTGGTATTTACTGCAATGCAATGCAATTTGTTACCATTTCCAAAAGGGATACAGAAGCCAATGCTAGATAGTTCATATGGAAATAATAAAACGTACAATTATCTGGAAACGCCACATAGCCATTAACGGCACTTGAAAAAGGAAATAAAACAACCGTCATTGTGACTAAGGGAACTATTTTCTTTTGGGTCACGACTTAAAATGGCTTCTATGGATCTGATGTCTGTCCTGTTGCATGACTCAAAAAAATGCAGAATATAACAAGAGGGAACCCCAAATTATAACTGTAAATTTTGTTTGTCAACGTCATTTTGAAAAATATTAGCAAACAAAACATTTGCTTTCACAGGATATTAGTATAAAGAGTAGTTATTTTGTTTTAGTTAATTTTTCACATGTATTCACTTTGTTATAAATTTTAGTATTTAATCATTTCTGAAATTTAATATAAAATGATTATTCATGTACATACATCTTGAAATGAATTTTAATGACTTTTTTTTTTAATTTCCATTTTAGAGCATGGAAATAGCTACAATTATTTATTATGAACTTAACTGGTTAAATTATAGCAAAGAAATACGAAGAAATTTAATAATAATGATGATGAGATCGCAAACACCATTACAATTTCGAGCTATTGGTTTCGGAGAAATGACTCTTGTACAGTATAAGAATGTAAGTATATATACAGGGTAAATTGAAATGAGTAGTGTAGATTTAATATTTAAGCAAAAATAAGATGAATTAACTTAATTTACAGTTTCAAAATGTGCCATGACCGAGCTTCTTAAAGTGAATCAAACAAATTTGTATAAATTTTTTATGTTATAAACATACGAGTTTTGAGTGTTTTAAATTCCGTAAATTGTTCTCACTTTGTTTTGATTTATTTTTGTAACAGTAAAACTTGGGAAATAGTAGAATATAATCATAATTCAACAGATCATTATATTTATTTCCCCTTAGATTAAATTTGAACATATTTTAGTTTTTTATGTTAGGTAATTTAATTTTTATTTGTTTATTTTAATAATATATACCTACCTATGGCTAACCTGACATAAAAAATTGTTTTTAATCGTTAGTTTAAATTAATCAATAAATTCGTTTTATCTCTTTAGATAGAGCGTCTCATTTTAACTCTATCTATCGGACATGTTAGGAGAGACGACCCCGAATAGACCAGAGAAAATTTATGGTTAGATAATATTTAACTCATCCTTTATCTTTCATTATAATTTATTTTTGCTAGATACTGTTTCCCAAAAAAATCACTACGGTGCCCATAAGAACGAAAAAATTTTATGCTGATCTGAGAGATCGAAATGATTGAAGATATAAGCATTTCATTTTCGACAGCCAAATAAACCAATTAGATCACCAATATATTATATCGTGTCATAATCTTAAAAAATCACACATTGATGTATATGCAGTTCAGAATTTATTCTATTTATTTCTTTATTTATTACAAGTTGAGCCTTTGTTTTTTTTTTTCAATTTTTGTTGTTTTTGTATATTTTAATTATTTTGTTGTTAGTTCTTGTGGTAACTAGCTTTACTGACTTTTCGTTTTAAATATTTCCGGTGAAAGAATAGCTCTTCTAAAATCCCTCACATACAAAACATTTTATTATATTATTATTATAATCCATTAGTAGAAGTAAAGATGTAGCTCTATTAATATACACGTTGTAACAGATACTTTTGAATATAGCCAAACGAGTGACAAAGATAGTGCATGCGTTTAGTCTTAGCACAAACGACATCAACATTCAGTGGAGACACTCAGTTCACTTTAGTCACTTGTGTGAGGATTCCTCGACTCAATAGCCGACCCCTGCCTATCTATTTTGGAAAGCGTAAAGTGGGGAGAGTGGAAGTGCACACATTATCTTTGCATATTCAAAAGTATCTGTTACAACGTGTATAAATATACTGCATTATTTATTTTTCCTTTGTTTCAGATATTGAAAAGTTGTTATTCCATGGTGACATTTTTTAAAACGGTGTATGATGAATGATCTGAAAATAGAAAATTCATGCACAATTTGCTTTTGCGAAAATATTATCCATGATACATATTAAGTTCTGAAACATAGTAACCCCGTAATCTAATTGCTGGTTAACATTTAGGTTTTAATAGTACATATAAATCAAAGTTAGTTATAATAATACACACAGCCTGCGAAAGATGGCTCACGCACCAAGGAGAGTATAGCCGATAAATCGCTAGCTTTCTGCAAAACCATAACCAGCAAATCCAAAGAAAAAAGACACAGTAACATAATGAGCAGGGGATTCCTTGTTAGATCACGTTATGCAGTTATAGAACCTACACAGATATACTTTATAAATTTTACTTGCGAAATATAAATAATGTTTTTAAATGTGGTTATTTTGTCAATCCTATTCTGCATTTTAAAGTAGCAACGGAATTATAACTTCTTATATATAATAGGTTAGTTGCAAACAGAAAACGGTAGCTGGTTTCTCACATTTGGCGCACAATGTGGGGCGCGCAATGTAAAGGATTAACTACTCAGCAGTCGGCGTGCATTAAAATTTTTTATTGTAGCCATCACTACTTACTAGGAAGAAGACGAAGCAAGCAAAGTTAAATTGATTACTTACGTCATTCAGTTAGAGTTGAACCCACAACCTCTAATTATGATTCAGAATTGCGGATGCACCATTCCTTTGCAAAATTAATTTATTTTTTTATTAATAACCATTTTACAGATACGCTCTCAGTCATATACGTAGAAACTTAATGTCTGTTTATTTGATGTACTGTTCTCGATCGTTACTTTTATATCTCTGTTTGTGTTTGAAATTTTAGAATATTTAGTTTACAGAAAAACCTAAATCAAATAGTCCTGGGGTTACCTTAAAACAAAAACTTATGATGTTGGTTTTTAAAAATTGGTTTGTTCCTTTTTTTATTGACCACGTCCTAATCATTTCCTAATGTAATGTGTAAATAAAGGCTACCAATTATTTCAACAGATATTCACACAAAGATTCTTATGACTTGTTATTCAATAAATTAGCTGTAAATAACAAATTATGGCTGATACGTCACATTTGGCACCCAATGTGGGGCGCCGAATAAAACGGACTAGCTTCTCTGCAGACATCGTGCCTTAAAATCTTTAATATTGCTATGACTACTTACTAGAAGTAAGGTTAAAGAAGCGAAGTAAAATTACTAGCGTCTTTCGGTTAGAGTTGACCCACAACTTCTAACTATCATTTGGCATTACCGTTGTACCATTAATTTGCTAAACTATACTAGTTTTTTTTTTTCGTTAATATCCATTTTAAAAATAAACAAACTTAATAGTTTGTTTATTTAATGTACTGTTCTCATTCATTATATATACCTTGTTTATATTTAAAATTTTAGAATATTTGTTTTTCAAGGAAAACCTTAATTAAATAGTTCTTTTTTTTATGTAGACGTTGTAAAAATTGGTTTTCTACTTTTTTTATTGCCCACATCCCAACTAGTTCCTATTATAATATACGGATAAAGGCTACCAAACATTTCAACAGATATTTTTGATTATTATAATTTTACTCAAGACGTTAGCTGTACTCAGAAAATGGTAGCTGACTCGTTACATCTGGCGCACAATGTGGGGACCCAAATATAACGGACCAGCTAATCAGCACTCGGCGTGCATTACAATCTTTATTGTTGCCATCATCACTTACTAGGAGGATGACGAAACAAGTAAAGTAAAATTAATTACTTACGTCCATAGGTTAGAGGTTATAACATCTAATTAAGGTTTTTCACTATCGATGCACCATTACTTTGAAAAATTATTTTAATATATTTGTTCGTTGATTTTCAATTTGTAAATACAGTTGCAGTCATATCTGTAGAAACTTAATACCGTGTTTCTCTAATGTATGATTCTCATTTAATTACATCTCTGTTTATGTTTGAAACTCTAAAATATTCAGTTTACAAAAAAAAACCTGAATTAAGTAATCCTGGGAGTGTCTTAAAGCAAAGTCTTATGACATTGCCCTTTTAAATTGGTTTTCTCCTTTTTTATTGATTACACCCCAACCATTTAATATAGAAATGTACGAATAAATGCTACCAATCATTTTGTATTACAATGTACCAGTGGCGGTCGGTCCATGGAAGCAAGGGAAGCAGTGCTTCCCCTGGGATTATTATAAAAAAACATAAATAGAACCTAATTATTATTTATCACATATATTAATCATTAAAATTTACTTTTACCCAATTTCAATAGATACGGCCCTGCTTTTCAGCAGCTGATATAATGTTGCACGATAAAACCGTAACGATGACGCATTCGATTAATCCAGCCAACACGAACTCGCGCAACTTCGATATATGTAAGCAGAGACAACTGTCTCTGGTAAGTAGGTAACTTATTGAAATGCATCCCATCCCCACTTCATAATCTTGATATCTGAGCTATATAGCATCGTAATACGTTTTATTTTATAGATTTTAATCTCGATTTTAATATCGATTTTAATATTATACTTAATATTAATCTTCCTAGTATTATTCTCAGCTTTTGTGCTATATTTGTAAAAACTTTTTTGGTGTTTCTAAACCTGTGGCGCGGCGACAAGTGATTTTTAAAACGTTGAATATTAGTGCGCGTGTACGCAGATTTAGAATTACTTATTAAATTTGGAAGCTGGTTCTAGCACTGTGGAAAATATTATTTGCGTTTGTGTGGTGTGCAATTTGTTGAAAAAGGGATTTTCAACATATTCGTTTCAAGATAAACTGGATATTATTAGAAATGGGAAACCAACACCTGATTTAAAATTCTTAAAAGCGAAAGTTAAATCATGCTATAGGTACTTTAATATTGAAGTGTACAGTGCTAATCAGTGGTTAAGGGGTTGTGAAAATTTGTGTAAATTGTTTTGTTGGCCATGTGTACTGTTCACAAATGAAAAAGGTGTTTGGAATAAAAATGGCTTTTCAGATTTAAACAACATTCACAAAGTGACAAAAAGGCATGGTAAGTGTGAAACTCATTTGGGAGCGGTACTAAAAGAATAAACATTTGGAAAATCACGAATTGAGGCATTCATTAGATCAGCAGTTGAAAGAAAGTGTTAAAAGGACTTATTGATATTGTTTGTTTTCTCGGCGAAAATTAACTTAGTTTTAGAGGTCATACTGAATCTCGAAGCGTTGCTAATAGGGGCAATTTTATCAATTTAGTTGATTTATTAGCAAAATACGATACAATTTTAAGTAACCATCTGGAACACTCCACGATATTTCGCGGTACATCAAATCATATTCAAAATGATTTGATTCAGTCGATAAGCAATATTGTTTTAGAAAAGATCAAGCAAGAAATAAAAAAGCTCCTTTGGTGCAGTTATGTTAGATGAAACAACCGATATTACGAATATTAGTCAATTGTCAATCGTAGTACGGTACATAAATCCAAATGGGAAATTCCAAGAGCGCTTTTTAGGATTTTTAGACGTAGCAACGCCATGAACGGCCGCAGCTTTATATACTATAGTTTGTCAGATAGTCGATGATCTACAGTGTGGTGCCAAACTTATCGCCCAAATGATGGGGCCGCTGTAATGGCTGGTGAATTGGGGGGCCTGCAGGCCAAAGTAAAAGAGACTTTTCAGAATGCAATATTTGTACATTGTTTTGCGCATCGATTAAATTTAGTTCTAGCTCAATCTGCAGCGTGTCTTAAAGACTGCAAAGTGTTTTTTTCAAGTATTAGTGGAATGGCTGCCTTTTTTTTCAAAATCATCAAAACGGCACGAGAATAAAAACTTTTTTCAAGAAATTTAACCAGTGAAGAGCGGCTTTCAAAATTGTCCCTGTTAACAATAGAAAGTGACTTTGTGAAGATGTCCAAAAAATTCAAACTTTTTACGACGAAGTTATTTCCGACATCGCAAAAAAAGAGAGGCGGATTAAACTACATTGTAAATAGGTAGGTATGTGCATGTTAACTACTTAACAAACTCTCTATTTCGCTGCGGGTTCAATCCTCGCCACCGGCGCTGGCAATGTCGGTGGATATGGTTGTGTGTCTGCGTTTTTTTCATAAGTGTAACCCTCGCCCGTGCAGCTTCGGCTTTGGAATCGGGGGTTGTCTAATTTTTGTGGTTTTTATGTTTTATGTTTATTGAGGAGTGGCGGTCCTACAAGTGTACTTTTTTCTAGATATCATAACTTTGCAGCTTTCGACATTTGTTTTAAAATGAGTATACGGAAGCCACGTCCCTTTTCTTAAAATAATTTTTGCCTCGCTTCGCTCGGGGCCTCACGCTACCCATCACTCTATATCACAAACTGCTTCCCCTGTATCAAAACTCACCGCACGCCCCTGCAATGTACTGTTTGTGTCCATTACTTATACCTCTGTTTATGTTTAGAATTTTAGAATTGATTTAGAAGTAAAATTTAAATTAAATAACTCTTGGGTTCTGTTAAAACAAATACTTATGACGTTAACTTTTTAAAAATTGGTTCCATCCTGTTTTATTAATCAGGCCCCAGCCATTTCCTATTGCAATATATGAATAAAAGCTATCAAACGATTCAAGAAATAAGATTTATCGTTTGGATGTTCATATACTCATAGTTATTTGGGAAACGTGTAGACATCTACACGGAATCTCCATCTGAGAGGCATATTATTCAAAACAGCATACTGGAAACAATTCGTAATTTTAATTTAAAATATAATAAACAGGCAGTAAATGTATCTTTGTTTCAACTTTCTTGTTTTAAATTGTGCGTTAGTGTAATTTAGGCGTGCCCAATATTTTATTACTATTTTTATAGATTTATATTTATCTACTATCATAAAATAGACGGCCTTTCAAACTTTCTTCCTCATAAACTGTTAAGTTGTTACTAGTTATTATTAACGATTTTACTAGAATAGCTTGAAATATGGGGATGTTCTCTAGTGATTAAATGAAAACATAAAAGTTAATATTTATGATGTAGTTTGAAATTGTAGGATAAATACACATACATTGTGAGCTTGTAAGCAACCGACGTCAATTAATTAAGTATGAAATATCTGGATAATTTATTTTATTCAAGAAATCTACCAATACATTATGTTTTCTCATTTCTGCGAATATCGTTTTTAATAATTACCAGCGTAAATAAATTTTCACTTATTTATTACTCACAATAAATTTCCCTTTTTGTTGTATTTGGTCATTATGTTTATAATACATCCTTAGCTTCATTGCGAGCATTTATCAAACTAGTATACGTTGTGACGTTACAAATTACGTGTTATTAACTAATATTTTATATAACAACAACATAATGAGTATATTATACTCATTTCAATCCATGTCATGCCTCTATCATGTTTCTTGAGGCACAGCATCTCTCTCTATTGGCAGTAATACAAATATAATGCTTTTGAGCTGCATTGGTTTTTCTTGAGCGGCCGAGAGACATAGAGTAGGGAAAATGCTTATCACATGCACAGATCAAATAATTTTAGCTAATATTAAAAGCTGCCATTTTTACCCATGGCCATGGCTGCCATCAGTATATAGGAACATTTGGTTGAGTACTTATATGAATTCAGGCGCAAAAGTGAGAGTTCGCGAAACTCTTTTCAATGTTCAGCTAGATATCGTTAATATTTTCGACGACTTAACAAACAGCAGAAGTAAAATTTAATACTTATAATGCTTAATTCATTAAATATTAAGATTTCATAAATTCGAATATATATATATATATATATATATATATATATATATATATATATATATATATATATATATATATATATATATAAAGTACTGTTTATGATATAGTTTTGCGGTCATAAAGTACCTCTTTATAGTACCAGTAGAATAAAGTAACTTTATTTTACGCGTTTCTCGAATAGATACAAAATTAATAAAATAAATTTTTCTCAATAATGAGCCAATTTTAGCAGTCGAACACAAAGCTTTATATACATTTTCTCAATAATAAAACTTTATTGAATTCATCCTCTTTATAGCCTTGGTAACTACGCTCACTCAGACATAAACTGGGCTTGCTCAATAATGCCTTATTTTATGGACTTACATAAACAGCTATTATAATAAATAATGTAAAACAAAGCTAAACTCAAAATGTATTTCATTTTATTCTCCAATAAATTCAAAAATACAGAGTAAATAAAGAAATAAAAAATGATACCTACACTGAAATATTGTATAGATACCAAAAGTACGTTAAAATTAACCTAGTATAAAATATAGTTTTAAATATTATAAAATTAATAAAGTGTAATATTTTATTATTGGTGATTAAATAATATTTTTGCACAACTGTCTTCAAGATAGTTATTTTTCATTTTCAGATTCATTATAGTTTTCGTGGCAGAATATAATTCTCTTCTGGACTTCCGTTCAACTTTCCGTAATTCAGTATATTTCTTTTTAATCTTACCAGGTGAAACACTGAAATAATTTATTTAATGAAAGTTTTATGAAGTAATTATTTATATAAGAAACACCCATAATTATGAATAGTTTGAATAAAATTAACTCTCTTACTTTTAGTGCTACTGTCAGTCTCGTCACCAATTAATTCTGCTAAAATTAAGTACATAGAGTAACAATACATATACGTTATTATATTTAAGCAATCTTTCACCAAACACCTTGTTAATTTCAATCTCATTCCTGATCGAACAGTGTCATCATGAAGATATGTGTAAAGCTAAAAGATGACGATTGTGTCGTTAGTGAAACGTCATCAGAAACAGTTGACACTTGTTCTGTAACCTTATTTTTCCTTTGTTCACTTGTAGACGCAACATAAATATTTTGGTTCACATGAACTTCTGTCGCAGTTTCCTTTGTGAGTTGCAAATTTTAGACAGCATCAGCTTTCAGGAAAACTTTATATTCAATTTTTATAAAATCACCTTCTTTGAAGTGTTTGGAGCAAACAAATTTATTCTCTGACCACTACCAATGCTCGTCTCTCCCAAGAATTTCCAATCACTTCTCCGATATCTCTCTTTTAGGAAATCTAAAACACGTAATTTGTAGAATTGAAAAAAAAATCAAAACTAACTTACATATGAAAAGTGATCCCTTTAGGTTTAAAAAGTTGTACGTTAGAACATCCCTCCACTGCACAAGACATCGTTTACAAATGTTTTTTACGAAAATATCCTATACAGTTTGTACTTAATAAAAAAATATATTATTTTCACTACACAAAGTATTAAATTATCCTATCGTAGTTATAGAAAGTAGCAAAAATAACTATAACCACAGAAAATCTAACAATAACCATTAAATGTATGACATTTCTGGTTCAAAATGGCATCTCCCATGGTGTCGCCAGATTTTTTGTTGCGCAAACGTCCAAGAGCATTCTCCGCACTCTATGTCTCTGGAGCGGCCACTTCTAACTCTCTCAGATGCTGATCCAATGATTTGGTACCGTGAAACAAGTTGAGAAATGACACTTGAAACATGTTGAATTCCAGAGCGACCTCGATTTGATCTCAACCAGTAGGAGTCATTCCAACGGCCATATTTCTTTCTTCGGGAGTTAACTTTTTCTGTGGCGTATTATAATTCATTTTTGTCTCCTTTACAGTCCTGAGGATGCTTGTAAATATAGCGAAACGTCCACTAAATTAAAAAAGTAGTTTTTTCTATTTTGATTGACCTATTTCCATTAAGTTGTAATATCAATATATAGCAGGTCATTAAACATTCAAGAAATTGTAGTTAAGAACAAACGTTATTTCAATTACATAATCAGAAGAAATATGTTAATGATATGATCCAGACGACTAAATTAAAAAAAGGCCAATATTCTCCCAGTAACTGCAAAAAATCTGTTCTTTTTTTGTTTTTTTATTGAATTGTTTTGTCTACCTGTGCCATATGTGAAAATTTGTAACATCATTTCCTTAACTTTCTTGGAGCATTTTACATAGACTTGTTTCGCATAAAACTTGGAAGTTGATTCAAATTTATAAAAAAGACTTTTAAGGAAATGTTGTAAATACGGTAACAAATAATGTCTGATTTCTTACATTCAAAGAAAAACACAGGAACAATTTCCACAATATTTTTAAAAAATTGAATATCATACTGTTAGTTGATAAAGCTATTGTTACTCTAAAATAAATCCGTTTTATGTTATGTATTGGCACTAGAGGTGGCTTAAAAAACGGACTTGACTTTAAAGCACTGTTCTTTATTTTATTAATTATCAAAAGAATAGTGTACATTATCATTCTTAACTTTTACAGTACACCGAAGTGACAGACAACAAAACACACTTCACTTGTCGTTGTTACCAACCTTAACGTTATTTATTAAAGAGTTTTTGCAGATTAACTTTAAGCATGGTTCACAACATTCTCCTCTTTCTTACAAAATAGTGCCTTACATTAATCTCCAGAATCATAAATTTAATTTAACTGATAGTTTGATTAGTCTACCAGAACGAGTAACTTGTGAAGATTTGGGAGTACAAGATGTTTCGCCAGTATGTGGCAACTGTTTAGGATTGTTAAATAAACACTCATTGATAGCAGGTTTATTTATTTGTAGTTTCATAATTTCCTTATCGGGTGGCTTAAGAATAACATGATTTTCATTTTTTGCTTTAATTTGATATATTATAGAGTATACCGATACCGTCACACTTGCGGGTATTTTTCAAAATTGGGACTTGAGACACAAACTCTCTTTCAGTTGCACAAGGAGTAACACTATCACTACCTGGACTAACTATTTCATTGTAAACACTTGATCGGATATCGTTAGCATGCACATACTTTATTGATTCACCTATGTGAACTAAGTAAGTGGAGTGACTAGAAATTCCAGTTATAATAGAGGGGTAGTTCTATAAGTGAACAAAAAGTTTAATAAAGGACTGATCAGTAAATCTTTACTTATTTCCTTCCCCTTTTCAGCAAATAATGATTTCTCCAAACCTCTTTTAATTGTTTGAACACCTCTTTCTGCAATTCCATTAGCTTGAGGATAATATGTTGGTAATTTAACTGGTTTTATACCGTTTGCCTGACAATAAAACATGGAAATCATTTGAATTAAATGGTGGCCATTATCTGAGACTACTTCACATGGCAAGCCAAAGACTGAATAGATTTCTTTTAGTTTTAAAATAGTCTCTTTTGCCCTAGTACCATTTTCCATTATTTTAACATCTATTCATTTTGATTTATTGGCGATACAAATTAAGAAACTGTAATTATATTTATGGAAAAAATCTATATTGATTCTAAAAAAATTATTAGGAGCAGAAGACCATGGGAGTAAAATACTGCTGTTTGAGAAATTTTGTGTTTGTTGGCACGTTTCAAATGAACCAATATATTTTTCTATCGAATTATTAATGTTTGGCCACCAACAATAGGATCTCATTAGCATTTTCGTTCGTAAAATACCAATGTGCTGTTCATGCAAAAGTTCTAAAACATCATTCTGCAAACTCTTGGGGATGACAAATTTATTATTCATGAGTAGACAATTATTTTCTACCGAAGGTTCATTACGTTTTGGGAAATAGGGTTTAAGTTTACATCGTTGACCCGGTTCGTTAAAATTAGGTCTTTTTTTTTGTCATGTTTGCCACAATATTACCATCTAAAGGTGCACTATCTACAAGATTGAATGAATATAGAGAACTAGGTACATTATTGTTTAACACAGGAACCGTAGAAAGACCATCGGCATTTGCAGTACACGTTCCCTTTTTATATTCTCTTTCATAATCATATGCAGACATAGTTATTGTCCAACGAGTAATTCATGCCGCTGCTGTATCAGAAATGCCCTTATTTCTGCCAAAAATAAATTTTAATGATTGGTAGTTAGTAATTAAGACAAACCTATAACTAAAAATACTCTTGTAAAATTTTTTTTAAAGCGAACATAATGGCTAAACTTTCTCATTCTAGATTTGAATTTTTTTTCTCTGCTGGTAAAAAGTACTAGACGCAAATATAACAGATTTATCGTCATTATTAATTTTATGACTTAAGACTGCACCTACCCTATAACTGCTCGATCACAGATAACATAAATTGTGCAATTAGGATCATAATGGGAAAGGACATCATTTGAGGTTAATAATTTTTTACTAAGCTAAAAAGTTCGTTCACATACATGTGACCATACAGATTCTGTTCCTGTTTTGCATGAATCATATAAGGGTTGCAATTTTGTCGACAACATGGGAATAAACTTCCCATAGTATTTAACAGGCCGAGATAAGACTTTAGTGTTAAATTAAGTGTTGTATTAAATTTTGTGGAGAGGGAGCTTTTTCTATACGCTCAATTTTTTTTTGTTGGATGAATTCCCTCTGGATCTATAATATGGCTTAAAAATTCTCTTTATAAAATATACACTTATTTTGGTTTGACATTATATTGTTTAAGACAGTTTAAAACCGATGTGACATTTTCATGACACTGTTCTAATGTAAAACCGTAAATCAAAATATCGTCTAGATAGCACTTAACATGACTAAGACCAGATAAAATCGTTTCCATTATAGATTAAAAGATTCCTGGCGCAGAGCTTATTCCATAAGTTAATCTGTTGTATCGGAATAATCTGATATGTATATTTATAGCGAAAAACTCTTTAGATGAATCATTAATTTCTAATTTTTAATATGCTCCATTAAGATCTAAAACAGTGAAAAATTTGTTTCCGCTTAAACTAGCATAAATATCTTCAGGTAATGGTCGCTATCTATTACCCGATTTAATGTATTTTTAAAATCTGCACAAATCCTAATATCATTAGAATTTTTCTTGGGCACAACTACAATCGGACTAGCCCAATTACTATGATTTATTTTTGACAAAATACCAGGTTCTAACATATTGGACAATTTCAACTTTTAGTTTTAATGCATAGGCCATTTCATAAGCTCTGTGAAATATTGGAGTGACGCCATCCTTTAAGTTTAAATCAACCTTGGATTTTTTTAATACACAAAGTTGGTTCTTCATGAAATAAATATAAAAAATCATTTTTTATTTCATCAATTAATTGCTTACGTTTAACTTCAAACTTTTCCTTACGGACCTGACTTGATTTATCAGAATACACAAAATTGAGACTATCGTGACTGTAATATTCATATCTATAAATTTTTAAGAGTTAAGAGGGCTAATCGAACCAGTGTTTGTAAGGTAATTTTTCAAAATATATTTCTTCCATACGGTTTGGTCAAATTACACCAAATTTGGAGGATCAGTAGTTGAACGTGTACTAGAGGGTACATGTATATCTATTTTAATTAATTTTCACTTTATGTAGGGAAAATTTATACTGTAAATATAAGTGAAATTTGGACGTGATTAGCTCCTGAATTATGATATCAATCGGTAAAATTCGAGGTAAAATTCATACATGTCGTCTAGAATGAATCCTCATAATTATGCTCAGCAAGTTTCAAACTTTTATTCCGTACTGTTTGGTTAAAAAGAATTTTCTAAATAAGTATCTTTGTCACTACAAATGGAGCAAGGAAGTGTTACCTCTATCGGGAATCGCACCTCAATGAAGTCGGTGAATAAAACGTCCAGTGAAGGTATAGTTAAGAGCAAAATTATTCAGCGGCGCATGTATAAAAACTTTCTAGAGAGTGACACAGATATCCGAAGCTTTTTCCCGACTAGGCCCCTTAAGGATATTTAACCAGTTTCTACCCAACAAGGGTATAAACTTTGTTTTACCATTTAGAATCGTTAATGGCAAATAATAGCCTTTACCCTGATATTCTACATTAACATGCAATTGATCTACACTACAGACAGTTTTACCTGTGACTACTCTAATCTTAAAATCAACAAGCTTTATTTTCATTTTAGAAAACAATTGCTTGTAATCATTAATGTGTATAACTGTTCGGCATGCTCCTGAATCAACTTCCATTACAATAGGTATACCTTCGATATGCAATTCTACATAAAGACTATCATTTAAACTTAATATTTAAAAAATACAGCACACCACAATCTTCATTTTCCTGTACCTAACCTAATTCTAATGGATCACCTCAAAGTCAGCTTGGATTTCTCCTTCATCTTCACTTTCCAATCCGTGTATCCTGTTCTTACACATTCCAGATTTTGCTGTGTCCCGTTTGATGACACGAAAAACATTTCCAATTTACTGCTGGGCATTTACTATCGTCGAAGTGGACTCGCAGACATCTTTTACGTTTTTTTTATTTGACATTTGACTGGAGGCTTGATTTTGACTGTCAATCAACTTCTGACTTTGACTTGATGAATTATGGTTGCGACATTTTTCGGTTTACTTCGGTTTCGCTGATAGCCTATTTCATTCGCCTGGATAGCCTCTGGATACTCTAGATACCCATAACCTTGACTTGACCTCCCACTAACTTCATTCCTGTCGCTATCTGATACGCCTTTTCGAATGTTAAATGGTCTTCTGTGAGTAATTTTCGTTTGATTAATAACTCTGCACGCATACGACAGATAAACTGTTTCTCAAGGCATCATTAAGAAAAGATCCAAACATGCAATATTTTGCTAAGCTTTTTAGCTTTACTGAATAACTCCTGATGTCCTCATTTACTTCTTGATTAACATTATAAAATTTATATCGCTCTGCTCTTGGGACTATAATGTTTTGCCAGCACTTGTTTTAGTTCTTCATATGTTTTTTCACGAGATAGCGTAGGAGCTAACAAATCCTTTAAAATGCCGTATGCCTTGCACCCAATTAAAGTAAGGAATAATGACACTTTCTTGCCCTCAGTCACCTCGTTACAGGCAAACAAAGGTCGATTCTTTCCAAGTAAGTAATTATATCAGAGTTCTTACGACTAAATGGTTCAATGGTTCCAATAAGAGACATGACTTGACTGAATGACTCGAGACTTCTACAGACTTGACTAGTTTCAGCCTTAGACTTAGGACTCCCTGGAACTTTTTCAAGACAAGCGAATGCCGAGGATGCACGTAGTCGATCTTCCGAATCGTCGCCAAAATATTGTAATGTATTGGCACTAGAGGTGGCTTAAATAAACGGACTTGACTTTAAAGCACTGTTCTTTATTTTATTATTTAACGAAAGAGTAGTGCACATTAACTTTCTTAACTTTTAGAGTACACCGAAGTGACAGACAACAAGACACATTTCACTTGTCGTTGTTACCAACCTTAACGTTATTATTTCAGGGGTTTTTACAGATTAACATTAAACATGGTTCACAACATTTACAGTGAAAACCTGTATATTTATTTTTTTTGCATTATAACATGCCCATACAGTCAGGCATAATTATTTTGATCTCGTCTTATTTTATACTTAAGTGTATTAAGTAAAGTTTATAGAAAATCTACTGGATTTTTTTTTAAATACTATAGAAGTCTGCAGGTTCTGTATATTCTGCAAGAGACTAATCATACTTTGGAACCAAGAAAACGTATTATTGTACATAGATAGGACAGTAAATGAGGGTTACTTGAGGTCACGAAAAATATCGATTTTGTTTCTATAACATCAATTTAAATAGTTCAGTTGCAAGAATTTAATGTAATTTAATAGTGACACATATCAAATTTCTATAGTCATGTGGGATTTTATATATTTTATTGTTAATAGTGAATTGATTAACAAATGAATAGCAGAATTTAGCGGCCAAATACATAAAAATATCATGAATGCATCATTTCAACTTCCGATGGGACAAAGCAACGGAACTACAGTCCACCGCCCCCATGCGACCGAATTACCTCCATAACTGCTAATTATAAACTTATTTTATGATCGTAATAATAATTCATATCAGAGCCTGTATGTGTAACTAGTAATAATTGCACTGATTGCCGACAGTCGATACTTATTTGATTAACATTTTACTCAGAAAATATATTTACATTCAAAAAATCAGTCTGCTCGACATGAGATCGCCCTGTATAGAACACAGTTACAAGTTAATACAATTTTTAATTGGTTGTTTTTGCGTGCCTAATATAAACGTTAATCATATTTTGCTCTAAAGTTACTACAAGGCGTCATAATGTACAGGGTATCAACTCTAATTTTGACTCCCCTTTATTTCCTTATTTATCAAGATTTCTTTAAATTTTAAAATGTGGCCATATCTTAATTTTTCTAGAATCAAAATCTGTCGAGATATTCGAGGATAAACATGAGAAATATTTGATTTCACTATTTCGAGGCAGCTTTGCATTCCGACTTAATTATTGATTTCTAACTCTCAAAACAATTGACTGAATGTTATTTTAAATGTCATTTTTATATTGTCCAAAAATTACCTGCAAAATGGGGTATTCTGTAGAAGAAAAATATGTAATTGTCGAAATGTATCTTTTATGTAATAAAAATAAAGCTGCAGCATGTAGGGAATTTGCTAGAAAATTCCCCAGACTTCGGGTCCCTGCAAAAAACAAGTTCAAAAATTTATATAGTAAATTTAGAACAAATCATGGTGGTTTAGCAGATAAAAAAAGAGAACGTGTTAAGACGGTGCTTAGTGCTGATGTGGAAATGGCAATTCTATTATATTTTATAAAAAATAATAGAAGATCTACAAAAATGGCCCAAGAACATTGTGGAATTTTAAAAAATTATAAATTTAAATAGTTTTAAAGCAAAAAAATTGTCGTTTGTTTAAACATCAGTAACTTTTAATATAAGTTAAACACATAAATAAAATAAGTATTTTTTTATGTTTTAATATCCATTGTGAAAGAAAACCTTTTTATATTAAAACATAATTATTCCTCATGTAGATTTCCTCTTATTTTCTTAATATTAATAATTATCATATGTTACAGATTTTTAAATAAAAATATTTGCAATCACTATTACGTGTGTTTATATACTTGTTTTTAAAAAGCGAATATAAGTGGCATATTTTGAAGCAATAAAAGCAGCTTTTTACACTTAGGACCTTTATACAGGGTGTCCCATAAATAAGTACCTTCCTGCAAGGCGGTGATAGAACTGGAAAAAATAAGTTGAGTTTTGTATACAAACATTTGCCTTAAAACAGTTCATAAGAAAGCTACAACCCGTTAAAGGGGGTAAGCACAACATAGTTATTTGGCAATAAATTTGAGGTTTCAAGGTTTCAAGGTTTCAAGGTGCAAGGACCATGTATTAATTTTATAATGTTACATATTTAGTAAAATTTTTATCTAAATATCATGATTTGTTGCTGTAGTTACAGGGGGGGAGGAGGCTTCAGGTTATTAATTTTCGTTGTTTTTTTAATTTTTTTTTAACTTTTAAAGCGGAAAAAGGCACCAGTGTTAAAAACTTAATGAAAAAGGTGCTCTTATTAAATTTTGATAGAAGCCATCGTTTTGCAGTTATTTGTATTTTAATATTGCAGTACAGGTTAGGTATATATGCAATAATAGAAGATGACTACATACCTCTACAAGCATAATTCCACAATATTTTCAACTATTATTTTGTGGAGTAATTTAAAATATCGTTTTACTTAATAAAGCATGTAATTTAAGGACAAAAAGAATATTTTTTTATTTACAATAATTTTCAAATTAATATTATTTTAAGTTTCTGTCTTTAGTTCAGAAGATGAGCAAGAATAAAAAAATAAATTGGTTATTTATAAACATTTGTTAAATTACATACCTTATTGCGTGAAGTGATATTTTAAATTGCCCATAAAATAGTAATTGAAAATTGTAGAATTATTTTTGTAGAGGTATGTAATTACCTTTCACCATTGCATACCTATCCATTATTGCAATATTAAAATACAAATAATTCTAAAACGATGAATCTTATAGAAATTCAGTAAGAGCACCTTTTTATACAGTTTTTAACACTTGTGCCTTTTTTTCATTTTAAATATTTAAAGAATATAAGAGAAAACTTATACCGAAAATTCTAGTTCTATCACCCCCTTGAAGGAAGGTACTTAATTATGAGACACACTGTATATTAAAAAATATACATTTGGACTTATTTTTATAAACTAACAGACCAAATAATTTCTCAAATATAAATTTCATTTAATAAAGACGTCCATAATAGCCATTTTGCTAAAACTATAATTCAATTAATTTATTATTCTATTTATATTGCTCGTACAAACTTCAGATGTGTTTAATTTCCTTTACTGGTTAAATGCTCATTTGAAAAATCTAAAACACTTTAGTTTAAAAATAAAAGAAAAGAGTTAAACAGCATAATTAAAAAAAAAACGATGTATCGCCGTACATTTTAAATGAGGTGCGTCTGAAAGTGCACTGATGGTGACGTCATGGTCTGCGATCGCTACGGCTACGAAATCAGGCGAACTCGATTATTCACTTCGTTTATAGTCTTTGGTCAAAAGTGACCAATAGTTATTGCATCGATAAAAAATTGCATTGAGCATAGTGTAACGCCTGGGAAGGCGGGGTCTAATTTACTCACAGAACTGGAAAACACGCGAATAATAACCTCACTAATATGGGATGGATGGCGCTCCTAGTGCCGATTTTACGTCTTTCAACTTTTTACATACTGGTTACACTAGTAAATAGTAAACCAATTGTACTAGCTGGCGCCCAGGAGCCACACAAATATTTTTGATTTTGTTAATGGAAAATAATTTCCTAAAAAGGAAAATGTAAAAAAACATTGTATCAGTTTGCAGTTTGGCCCCCAGAAGAGTTTGGACCCGTCGGCAATTGCCGACCTGCCGACCCGCCGACCCGGCCAATCCGACCCTGGTAATGGTCATTTTATAAATTATTAAAATTGAGTCCCCTGTTAAAATATCATCAACTACCAATATTAAGATATACCTATAAAAGTTTTAGACATATAGATGTATACAAAATTTTGATAACGATATGAAGTAGAAAACCTACATCTCGCACAGCTATTTTAATTAAACACAAAGAACTACATTATTCTTTATTTGTATATTGTATATAACGAGATCAATTATCCTGTCTTTTTAGCTATATTGTGCGTCCTGCAAAGCTTTTTACTGCATGGCAATAACAGTTTAATGATCTGGAGAAAGGCTCATAAGATATGCAAAAAATGAAAACTTAATTATAAAATCCTTATGCGTTATAATTGTACAGTTAACATTTTAACTTTAGTGAATCAACAATGAAAGTTAGGTTAAATACGTTCTTTATCTGATACACATAAATCAGACTGTTAGCTATTAGGATATACCTGTATGGTGGATACGGATCTAGTGAACCGCCACCAGCGATTAAAACTTGTTGCTATAACAAGTAATGATATGGTTCGTTGTCTAATCTAGCGATTCATTCTCCATCTACGAGAAAGAATTTTTATGCATTTTCTGCCGCCTGAATTGATAGAAATATACACTGAAATAATAAATATCTATTATACAGTCTATCCTATGGAAGAACACCACTTTATCAGTTTTTATGTATTATGTATGTAAGTCTCTACAATGGGAGATATATGGTACACCAGGTGATTCTCATAGGGAGGGGATATATCCCCATTTTGTTATTATTTGGAAAGATATGAAAAAATTATACAATACTTTTTCACGGGATTTTAAAAAATAAAATCAGGCACATTAACAGAAAATCAAGTGAACATAAAATAAAAAGGTTGAGATATATGAGTACTATTATTTTTTTTTTCCAAATATTTATTCATATTTGATTTGGATATATACAAGGCATTTTCTAAGTATATTTCAATAATTTAGTCAATAATTCAAGAAGCAATTCCCCGAGTTATTTCACGAAAAAAATGCTCCATTTGCGAGATGCAGGGTGTTGAATCTATCTCTTTGAAAAAAACATTCCTTAAGATATTGACTCTCCACATGTCGATATTGAGATAAAATTTCGTACATTTATTGGGTTTTGTATTAAAATAATTATGTAGTAAAATAATTTTGATCATTACAAATTTGGAATGGCTTTACTAGTAGACTGAACTACAAAGTTATATCGAAATTTTCATGATAAATACAATTTTTTTGAATTTGAGGCGATTTTATGAAAAATCGTTTTATTCCAACCAAATAAGATCTCCTTGTATCTCGATAAAATGCATTGCGTTCGAGCAATTCAAGAATGAAAGATAAAAAGTATGGATCTACAAATGGTTTATTTTTTTGTTTTATATATTATTAAGCAATAATGATATATTTATAAAACATGTTTACAAATGACCATATTTAATAAAAAAATGGTTTTCAGAATTATATTTTTATCTATGCCAATATAGCGTCATTAGCCAATAATAGAAAAATGACGAATTCAGTTCGAGTAACTTTATAGTGGTATATACGTCAACAAAGTATTTGTCACTTAATAGGGATGACCTAAACCAAAATTATATCCCCTCAAAATTACATTTACCATAAAGTAACAGATGGGACTAACGTTATCGTTGTTGCTACTTGAAAAATGGTGTCGGAAACTTCAACAACTTCACTATGTAGTTATGCTTATCAATAAGTAGCAAATGCGACGAATGACATCATTTTCTTATGGCCGTTTGCTCCATTTTTGTGTTAAGTGAAGAATAATTATGGATTCCTAAAATTTTAAGGGTTCCTTAACCCAGATTCTATTGCACCGTCAGAATTTAATTGCTTCATAGTTAAGTGGAGAATTCGTTTAACAACGTAGTTAGGATTTGATATGGTGATTTTTGTACATTTTCTAGTGAGATTTGTTCCTGTCAGGTTTCAGTTTTCAATTCTGAAATTTCTAAAATCAATGAACTTTACAATATATATATATAGTGAAAAAGAAGTATTACTTTCATTTGTTTTGAAATACAAACAGATTGTGGAAAATAAAATGACGAACCAGATTTCAGTACGAGAAAAGGTGCGCGCTTCGGGTGGTAAAATAATCGAAGAATTTAATGCCCTGTCCTAATATGTGCAGGAGGATTCGTTAAAAATTTCTTATATATTTATTATTCATCTAGGATACCCTAGAAGAATATGATATCCAATATGTCTAAACCGTCATTTGGCATGATATCATGGCCGATTTTTTAAGGTAACAAATAATAAAATTTAACAATTATTTTTATCTTCACTCACAAAGTAACAACTCTTAATGACAATTGGCGTGCGCATTTAAAGCACATGCGCAATCCGTTCCTTAAACTTAAGTGACCTTTAAGCTTCCATTGATCATGGATTAAACTAAGGGGTCCATAAGATCCACTTAAGTAATGATGCAAATCAATCTACTTCTTTAAACCAACCTTAGCGGTAAACAGCACTTAAATATACACTGTGCAAGCGGCTATTAGTAGCTTTAAACTGACGTCAACTACGCTGCTACGAAAAGGTTACTGCAAAGTTCACACCTACTTTACGACCCTCACTTTTAAGTTGGTAGAGCTGGCTGATCCGACCTATACTCCATTCATTTCATATAAGCACGTTTACCTGGACTCGCAGATCGACCCTCTGTCGACTTTCAGTCGTGCATTATAGTCATTTTGAACTAGTGGGAAGTAGTAAAGCCTCTTCGTTCGTAGAAATAACGTTATTTTTGTTCACGAAGTCAATAAATTTAAAGTTCCAAAAAATTTCCCGACAATGTTATAGGAACTTTAAATAGAACACTTTCAGTTATCATTATTTTGAAGTGATTCTTTGGTAACGCTGTGCAGTCGGCATTACTACCAATTCTCACTTTAAAGTTGAAAATACTTTAAAGTAATGCAGGTATCCGCGACGTTGCACATACTGCAGCAATTACTTGGAAACTATACCGTACCAGAATTTAGTAGAATTTAAGTAATTGTTACCACGTTGGCATACCACAAGGTGAAGTTTACACTAAAGTCGCAAATGTATTGACAGTTGTGTAATGCCCACTATATTAAAGTTCCGATGCCAGTTCCCGTCCCTTTGGTGCTAGTTAAGATTCCAATGGTATTCGCAATTGTAAATCTTCTCCATCATAAACAATTTACGGGAATTCAGGAATGACTGATATGCACTTCATATATGAACTTGCCAATAAGATTTCATTGGAAGTCAAGAAGCCAGGCATTTCTATGAAAAGATATACCCCAAGCGTCGGCTTCCTAATCATTAGGGGCAGGAAACTAGGCTGGAGTCCAAGATCGATAGCTACTACTGCCTCACATGGTTGACAAAAGGATATACGTACAGAAATAAAAGCAAAAGTAAAATAAATAGTGAAATACATACCGCTTGACACAATGTATTATTCAGAATGTATGAAGTCTGCCGTCACATTAGCAAACATATTCACAACTAATATTCGTTCTGCATTCGTGGCTGTTAAATTTGAGCAATTTGGTCTGAACATATGCGTACCCTAGATGCAAAACTTAGTTTTTTAGAAATTTCAAAAACTCGTTTTTTATGTTATTTAAATATAAGAATTCATTGTTTACAACATTATTTAGCCAATAAGGTGCATAAGTTAGTATTTTGCATGGTAAAGTATATGTTAAAATTTAACTCAAATTTGAATGTGATTTTAATAGTTATTGTTAAATAACTAGTATATATTTCCCTTTATTACAACTCTTGGAAGTTTACAATTTCCTAAATTACCTGGTTTTTAGTATTAAATATAGCTATTTTCCAAGTGTACTACAACATATTGCAACATACTTTTGGGCAGATTGTTACACCTTTTTTAATAACTAAATAACTAATTAAAACTGTTTCACTGGTATTTGCATATTTTATTTACAACACTTAGTCCTTGCATAAGGTAGATTGTAAAACTTGGTTTTTAAATTCTTTAACTGTATTATTTCTTAATATTATGTGACTTTTAGCAAAAATTCAGTCTTCTAATTGGAAATATCTACAGTATTATTTTTAACACAATATAAGTGGTATAGTATCTAAATTATTTTAAAAAAATTATACGCATAATTTAAGTGTCAATTTACAAATTGTGGGGTCAAAAATATACACTAATATAAGTGAGAAAAAGAGGTAGGATCTCTTGGGTCAGCCCTGAATCAACATTACATGTTAATTTTTCTTCTGCATCGTATCATAAGTTTCTTATAAAATTCCCATAAATTCGATTACATGTTAATATATATTATTTATTGGGTCAAATTACCTGTCATAAGATAGTAATACTACAAAAACGAACATAATACTAAGCACTGTGTACTATATTCTGGCGACTGCTAAATGATTTAATATTTTTTACAATATACACAACACCGGTCCGCAAAAGTAATTTTGGCGAAAGTAACTAACTACTAGAGATAACTATACGCGGTCATAAGGCAAGACCAACTGCGGAGCAAGGAAATATGTGCTTAGTTGCTTATAAATTGTATAAGACAAATCCTGATTTCCTGCCAAGATCCTGGTTGCACAACCTTGTAATATATGCAACCAATATTACAGGTATATAAATAAACGCATATATATATATATATATATATATATATATATATATATATATATATATATATATATATCAATAATTAATTTAATTATATAAAGGCTCTTTAAAAATATGATTTTTTTATATAACTGCCGGCTCTGAAAAGCGGCAAATATTTCCGGTACCTGCTAATCATTTTCTTTTTTTGAGTAGGTCAACGTTTCAGAAAATGCTATCATGAATTTTCGTAACAATCATGTATGGGAGAAGAGAACTCACTTGAAATAGTAGAGAACATTTGTCAGTATCAGTTTTCGGTTAACGTATGGACTGGAATTGTTAGTGATTTTTTCATTGGGACTTTTTACTTGCAACACTAACTAGAGAACCATCTCAGATTTTTCAGGAAGAGAGATATGGTTTATGGAGTATAGTTTTTATGTATGAAGACACCCCAGCACACTTTATCCTAATTGCCCTCAATTTCTAAACATGGCATATCCTGGCCTCCTCGATAACCATATCTTAATCCGCTGGTTATGTTATTGGAGGCAATTAAAATCAATAATCTATTGTACCTCCGTAGAAAATGAAGATCTACAAAACCAAATTATTAATGTTCGCGAAACCTATCTATAGAGAGAAGTCTGGATTTAGTTATCATGACTGATGAAGATCATGACCTGGTGCGTTTTTAAATATATATTCATGTAAACTTTTTTCAGGAAATTAGGTTACCGTCTTGTTATTAATCACTGTTTCTCAAACCAAATTCGTAGAAGAATTAAAATAAATTATATTCAAAATGGTAAATCTGGACTAATACTTAACAGAATGAAATGAAATATAATAACGCTAAAAATTTTTACTAGTTATTAATTTCTAACTTTTATCATTATTATATTTCATTTCAATTTATATTTTAAACTCTTACCATTAAGAGGATACCTAATTTGTTTTAAATAATATTTAACTTAAATTGACAACAATTAGCTATAATTGCCCATAAATTATATCATCCTCTTTAAGTAAAGAACTGACTTTTTTTAGACATCAAGAAAACACCATTTGTAGATATTCATTTATTATTACTCTTCTTGCTTATTGTATGAACAGAGTGGGCAAATTTTGGTGTTTGTATAGGGTAACTAGGTAACTGTAAGAAATGCAAAGACACATTCTCGATCTCTTTTTTTAGTTATAAACAAAAGTTAAATTTTTTGGACTTTTAGACACATGTCCAATATCTTGGTTGTTTGTAAAGTTATGAAAAAATAACTTTTACATTATTTCGGCACTTTCTTCTGCATAATACAGTGGGGTCGAGAATATTTAAAAAAAGGTGCAATTTCATCATATGTGGGGTCGCTTTTGATGTGTAAGCATTTAATAGCGAAAATAATCTTTTAATAGATTACTTTTTGTGTTTTTTTTATATTTATTCCAAGTAGGTGTGTGTCATCTATGACAGTGTTTATCCGTTTGTCAGTAAATTGCATATTAATAATTTTGTTTCCGTCATAATTACACCTCACTTCATCGTGAAAGTGAAGATGTCTTACGAAAATTACGAAAAAAATTATATGCCAGAATACCTGATTCAAAGTAATAACAATTGTGATATTGTATCCGAAATATATTTCAATCGCTATCCAGAAGGAAGCCAACATAATAAAGCTATTTTTAAGAGGTTAAAAGAAAATCTCATTAATTGTGGGTCCTCTAACAAGCCAAGACCAAAAAATTACAACACTGAAGATGCTAAAGAAACTTCTATAACTGTAATTGGAATGGCGGTTGCAAATCCTTCAATTTCAAGTCGTCAAATTGAAGCTGATTCTGGGATTTCAAAACGATCGAGCTTTGGGTATTTTAAAGACTCACAAATTCAGGCCTTATACAATAAGGAAACAACATCACCTGCAACTAACCGATCTTCAGCGACAATTGGAGTTTTGCATATGGTATCGTCAAAAAAGTCAACAAGATTCATTATTCTCTAAACATGTAGTTTGGACAGATGAAGCCTACATTAGCAGTGCAGGAATTTTCCACACACATAACGAACGCTATTGGTCTGATATGAATTCCCACCGTACCATTGACATGCGATCTCAAGGACGCTTTGGTTTTAGTGCTTGGTGTGCTCTACATGGCAATCGTGTTTTAACATATCACATATATCAAGAAAATTTTAATGGCCAACGGTATTACGAAATCTTAAACCAGAAAATTATTGAGGAATTTATGGACAATCTACCCTTAATTGAGGCAAGAAATCAGTTTTTCCAATAAGATGGTGCACCTTTTCATAATATCAGGACGGTTGCAGAATTATTAAATATCAATTTTGGAAATAATGGGATGGAAGTAACGGACCAGTCAGGTGGCCACCACAATCAACTGACAACGCCACTGGATTTTTTCTTTTTAGGGCCACATTAAAAACAAATTATACAAGAAAACCAGTATCGACATAAATGAACTCAGAGAAAATTTTATAGACTGAGAATTTCATTTCAAATCGTCATATTTATAATGCAATTCAGAGTGTTATGAAGAGGTATAATTTATATATCGAACATAACGGACATCAGTTTGAACATTTACTTTAATTTGAATTTTTATTTTGTAATTGTAATGTATTATAGAATTAGATATAAATATCTGATTTTTTGGTCTTGACTTGTTGAAGGACCCACAATTAATGAGATTTTCTTTTAACCTCTTAAAAATAGCTTTATTAGGTTGTTTATATCATATTTCTCGTAATTTTTGTAAGACATTTCACTCTTACGATTAAATGTGGTGTAATTATGAAGGAAACAAAATTATTAATATGCAATTTACTGACAAACGGATAAACACTGTTATAGATGACACGCGCCTACTTGGAATAAATATAAAATAACGCAAAAGTAATCTACTAAAAGATTATTTTCGATATTAAATACTTACACATCAAAAACGACGCCACATATGATATATAGTTTGAAAGAGAAAAAAATTTCCTTTTTAACTGAACCATAGCCAACTATGATTCCCATTTAAAAAAATAAAACTTTATGCCATAACTCGAAATTGCACATTTTATTTTAAATTTTTTTCGACGCCACTGTGTTATACAGAAGAAAGTGCCTCAAGAATGTAAAAGTTGTTTTTTCATAACTTTACAAACAACCAAGATATCGACATGTGTCTAAAGGTTGAAAAATCGAACTTTTGTTTATAACTCGAAAACAAAAGATGATAGCAAATTTTTGTTTCCGCCAGTGAATTTGTCTCAAAAAAGAGATCGAGAATGTGTCTTCCACTTTTTTTGTATCTCTTACAGTTACCGAGTTACTCTATACAAATTTGTTCACCCTGTACAACAATTAATGAATTCGATGTATAAACTTAGTAATTGAGGAGCAGCTTTTCTATATGCATTTTGTTCATTATTTGTAATTTTCAGAAATAAAGAAAAATTGTTACAGGTTTGTGGATTAATTTAACGAGAAAGTAAAAAAAATGCAAAAAAATCACATAATCATCGTACCTAGACTCAAAAATCTATTTTTGATCATTTTCCAAAAAATACTCAAAAATGTGATGGCCAAACTATATTTAGTTTGTCACTACGGGACAAACTGTATCTTGTTTGACTACTCTAAGTAACTTTACTAACTTGGTAATGATCCTGTAAAGAAAACATAACAAGACAGAAAAGCATTATTTCATTTTATGAAAAAAATATCGTGTGAAAATGAAAATTAAAGAAATCATCGCATTTTCGACATAATATTCCTCTTCATTATTATTACAATCGTATAACATGTCACCTCCGAAATCATTATCTAGTTCAGTTTTATTTCGGTCATTTTGGACATCAATAGTATATTTTTAAAGTATGTAAGATTTCCAGCATTGGGTTTTTGGTGTCCTTGTTACTTTAACATACATTTCCGAATGCAAATATTTAGTTAGCAAATTTAGCTTTCATTTTCACTAGAACTAAAAATAAAAAAGAATTTTTATAACGCTGTTTACTTAAACCACCAGTCGTTACATGAGAATAATTTAATAATGATTAACATAGTACTGAAAATTTGTTCTCCATACAATTCGTATACTTTGGTTAGCAGCAACAATTAGATAAATAAATTTAAAAAAAAACTGGATTTAGCGGATTGATCTATAAGAAAACTATTTTCATTTAACATTTCACGTTAATGACATTGGTCTGTTGCAAAAGTGGTAATTAAAATTAAATTTTGCTTTTAAATGTTGGCCCTGTCTATAGAACCACTAAATTAAATTTTCTAAAATAAAGATTTTTTTATTATTTCGAACATATTTAAATTATATAAATTGCTATTAACTGCGCAATTCGGGAAATACTGCCGAATATGTAGATTTATGCTCATCTCATTTGTTTTGTGCAAATAGTCAGTGACACATTTTCTTGTATTAAAAAAATCTCGGCCATTTTTTCAAAATGGCAGCCACTGGTTACTACGTTTTTTTTTATATAGACATGTATATTCGAATCTGACACGTCATTTTTTTCGAGGTTACCTCTTCCGTTCGTTCAGACATCATTCAGCAAACATACAGGGTGTCCCGAAATTGGTGTACAATATTTTACCAACTGCTTCTACGGCCAGAAAAAAGAAAAAAAATTCATATAAACATTGGTCGAAAAATACTTCCTAAGGGAGCTACAGGCCCTTAAAGGTGGACCCCTGAGAAAGGTTTTTATAGAATATCTCCAAAACCACACAAAGTCAAATCTTGAAAATTTACACAGCCGCTACACTTCTTATGTGTAATAAGATGAAATGGAAATAATTCGAACATTTTATCCAGGGCTGTCCCAAACTGGGAGGTTGTGTGGTTGAAATAACCCCCACTTTTTTGTATGTACCTTTTTGCTATTTTTGACGGTAGAATATGAAATTTTAAAGTTTTATACGTAAAAAAAGGCACGCTTGATAAACATCGATAAAATGCACCGTTTTTGAATAATATCGACTTGAAAATTTTAAAATTTAACTAATTTTATTTGTTTTTTAAATTTTATAACATATGGAGCAAAATACATTGTACCAGATGAGTTTTGTTTATTATTTCATGTCCATATAAAGTACATACTAATATGTTGCTTGGAAAATCGGTTGAAAATATTTTTTTTATGAATAATTCAATATGAACAAAAATCATTCAGTAATCTTTTTATATCAACAAAATTAAATTTGAATTTTACATAGTTTTATTGTAACAGGTGTCAAACAAATTTCCATTTTCTTGGATACACAGTCTCGCTCGAGGTTCTAAAGTCTGAGAAGCCTGTAAAGTCTTGATGTATTTCTCAGTGGCGGCTGGTGAAATTTAGGCTATGTCATATCTCAGTATTGGAGCATGGGACCCAAGCGATACTTAAAGGCGTAACTATCAGGACTAAATGAAGAAGTTTTGCAGAAAAAAAATTGCGCTTGAAATTTGCGAAAAAAAAGTTGGAAAAATTAGTGCCCCCCCAGGTTATTTTTTAAACGATTTGTAAAATATTTGTGAAACATTTTTTTTCAGAATCAGGTGGAAAATATAAGTTCACATTTCAAATTTCATCGAAAAATATTGGTTTTCTATAAAGTTACACCGTTTTGAAGTTTGCAAAGTGAAAAATGAATCTAAAATAAAATTTCAAAACGGTGTAACTTTATAGAAAACCAATATTTTTCGATGAAATTTGAAATGTGAACTTATATTTTCCACCTGATTCTGAAAAAAAATGTTTCGCAAATATTTTATAAATCGTTTAAAAAATAACCTGGGGGGCACTAATTTTTCCAACTTTTTTTCGCAAATTTCAAGCGCAATTTTTTTTCTGCAAAACTTCTTCATTTAGTCCTGATAGTTACGCCTTTAAGTATCGCTTGGGTCCCATGCTCCAATACTGAGATATGACATAGCCTAAATTTCACCAGCCGCCACTGGTATTTCTTCTTAATTCATTTCCGGACTGATTTATTCTTTGAAGTAGTTCTTCTCGTGTATTTACTTTAATGGCGTAAATCAAACCCTTCATATAACCCCAAAAGTAAAAATCTAATGGGTTTAGATCCGGTGCACGAGGTGACCAAGCTATAGGACCACCTCGATCTATCCACCTGCCTGCCCAAAATGGGCAGGCGCGCCGTCATGTTGAAAATGCATATTTTGTCGAACCTCGTGTCGAACATTCAACGGTAATAACTCGTGGTTTTGGAGGAAGTTTAAATACTCTTCTGCATTAAAACAATTAGGGAATTCTATTGGGCCAGTTACTTGATCCCTAATGACTCCTGCCCATAAATTCACCGAAAATCTATGTTGGAAATTTGTGCGCCGAACAACTCGAGGATTTTCATCCAACCAATGATGCATATTGTGCATATTAAAAGCTCTGTTCCTAGTGAACATTGCCTCATCAGTCCATAATATGCTAGGAAGAATATTTCTGTTCGCTAATGTTCATTGACAAAACTGGAGTCGTGGTAAAAAAATCTACCTCCGTTAAATGTTGCACGCGTCTGAAATGGTATGGGTGTATTCCTTGCATTACCGTCATTCTTCCTATCTGAAGTTATTAATTAAGATAAATAATTATCTAGGTACTTACATTTTTTATTAACTATTGAGCGAGGTATGTTAACAATTTCTTCCAATGCTTATTTGTGGATCATTTTCTGAATGAATCAAAACTATATCTATACGATGATTTCCTTGTGGCCTTCCTGCGCCTCGAGACCTTTTAAAATCCCCATGGTCTGCCAAATTTCGGTGAAGAACTGCAAATATTCGACGCCCAGGTACTCTACGATTGGGAAATCTTCGTCGGTATTCCCTTACTGCGGCTAATGCACTACCATTGCAAAAACTGTACACAAAATGCATATCAGTCATTTCCCTATCTTGGCATTTTAAATCGACTTAATGAAAATCGTGATTAAAAGCGCACAAATGAAATAACTGATATAAAAGGGGACAAAACGTTTTTTTTTCCGATGCGCGTTCTTGGGATTTTATATCATACAACTGTTTATACAAATTTATTAACCTTGTTGACAGCTCTAACATCAAATTATACCATAGCGGCATGAAGGATTTTTTTATTCATGGCCTACTATTAATAAAAAAATTAGTTTAGATTCCCAATACCTATTTCATACCATGTTATAAAATTTTCAAGTCGATATTATTCAAAAACGGTGCATTTTATCGATGTTCATCAAGAGTATCTTTTTTTACGTATAAAACTCTAAAATTTCAAATTCTACCGTCAAAAATAGAAAGAAGTTACATACAAAAAAGTTAGGGTTATTTTAACCCCATATCTCCCTAGTTTGGGACAGTCCTGGATAAAATTTTCGAATTATTTCCATTTCATCTTATTACACATAAGAATTGTAGAGGGTGTGTAAATTTTCAATATTTGACCTCGAGTGGTTTTGGAGATATTCTATAAAAACCTTTCTCAGGGGCCCACATTTAGGGGCCTGTAGCTCCCTTAGGAAGCATTTTTCGACCAATGTTTATATGAATTTTTTTTCCTTTTCTGGCCGTAGAAGCAGAAATATTGCACACTAATTTCGGGACACCCTGTATGTTTGCTGAATGATGTCTGAACCAACGGTAAAGGAAACTTTGAAAAAAAATGACGTGTCAGATTCGAATATACATGTCTATATAAAAAAACGTAGTAACCAGTGGCTGCCATTTTGAATAACTTTTGATTGTTTTAAAGCCACTATCGCAACACCTCGTCAAGTTCCATATTTCTGCTAATTAACTGTTGGCTAGTTAATTTCATTTCGTTTATTTACAGTACTATCTATTTTAACCTCTCATAATAAAACTGTGATAAAAAAAATAAGTGAAAATGTTATATGGTTTTTAATGAATAAAAACTCATAAATCATAGTTACGTGAAGAAGATAACTCTCAGCTGTGAATGTTATAAAACACTTGTTTGTCATGGTGTTGTACTGTACACTAATTATGTTAAAATGCATGTTAAACAAAGTGCGTTTACTAAATGATACGTCCTTATCTATGACAAGAAACATTACTTTTGATAACAAAAATGTTATTAACCACCTCTTTCAGAAAACTGTTGTTGTGGGTGCATGATGTCCCTGATGCTCGACGTTGTTTTATACGGACCCATAATTAATTTCTCCGTAAAACCTTAAACCCAAAATAATAAATTTAAAAGAGCTAAAGTTTAAATGAAATTTCAAGAACATTAAATATCTATACATATTATTTCAGTAACATTTAATACATTTATTTAGACTACATACAATGTGGTATTAATGTATGGAACAAATTCAATAACACTTTATAGAAAGGTTTTCGCAAAAAATCCTCGGACATGTCAATTTTACAGGTTGCCATTTAAAAAAATTGCCGATGACTTCATAGCTCGAAAACAAAACAATCAAAAAATGCCATTTATCAGAAAAAAATGCCTTTTTTTCTAGTTTTTGCCAAAACCTTCCTGGAAAGCTTGTTCCACACATTATCACCACATTGTATGTTAAATACGATAATAATATCTAAAAAATCGATCTCGGTTAGGTGCACCTCAATAGTACTTTCTCTTTATCATAACCAATTTAAAATTAAGAAAATAATAATTTCCTTTAAAAAAAATTTTTTAGAATTTTTTTGGACGGAAAATGAAATTTAGCTTTGTTTTTATTGTTACTTAATAGTTAATCTGAAAAATGTCACACTATAGGCACCAACACAGACACACGACACATACATACAAACACACAACGACTTGTCGACTCGGATAAATTTGCTATTTTAATCTCTTAAAATATCCATTTCCTTCATATCTGATCTTGGTTTTTTACGACCACAGTACTTGCTCTATCATTCATTACACCGGCAAGATGCGGAATTAGTTAATCCGCGAAATTCCTAGGCTGTCTGCAGAATCCACAATTTGACGGGCAATCTGCGTACTAATTGTTATTTCATCGGGAAATAAATTACAACTTTTAGGGAATCCAAAAGACAAAATTGAAATAAATGAAAGTTCATGGTAACGAAATTAGTAGTAACGACTGTAATCAAAATATGTTGGGCAAACGAGATGATCTATTCAGACTAGATTTAAAGAACATATAGCTCATATCAGATATGGAGGAACAGATGTCTAGTGTGGCCCAATATGCATTTGAGAACCATAAGATATACAGGGTGGATCCGATTTGCATCGAAAAACTTAGAGAATCGATAGAATACACCAAAATAACATAGATTTGTCATATAAACTTAGCTAAAAATAATTAGTTTTTGAGATAGAGAGCGCATTTCTCCCGAGATAATTGAGATATTGTTATGAAACTTGGGCAAGTTGCGTACATTTCGAACCATCGTTTTCTACTCCAAATTATATTAATGGAAAATATATAAAACCGTCATTTATTTAAACAATTCTCAGTTAACAGCTAATTGAGAAGTAGGGGATGAATGATTTAGAAATGACTTTAACTCAAAGACGTCGCATCCTATCAAAAAATTATGAGATAGCTTTTTTTGTGCATTAATGATAGTAAATGTCGAAAAAGAAAGAAAGAATTGCTTAGGTCAGTGGCATGCATTTTTTATTTTTTGGGAAGAATATCTTCAAGACCCCCTACCGTTACGCCTATGGTTGGATATAAATAGATAGAGTTATTAGTATAAGTTACATTTTAATCATACCCCGATGATGCCAGCTTGGTTGGAGAAACTCGCGTTGAGTATAGTATTGCTTGTTTAAGTGTTTCTGGAAGCTATTTCAGTGCTACTAACGCAATGTCATGAACGTGTTTTAAGATCACAAGAGTATGAAAATAAATTTAATAAGTGTGTATATGCTGGTTACTTATACCTCAAGCTTACGAACCTCTAAAGTTCCCACTTATACGAATAATTGCCCGAATGAAAAAAAATCTCGCTTCTTCTTTGCAATTTCACTTTATTTATGTTCATCGTCTTAACTACTAACACAATTTTCTTTTTTTAAAATACATTCTAATACATATTTTTGAATTTTAATTTTTGTTTGAATGTTTTAATTTTTGAGATGATATCGTATGATGATTATTGATTAATGATATATAAAATATAAAATAATTCATCGTCGCTAGTCAAACGTTGAGAGTCAATGCGTGAATTTATATCAAAACATTTATTTTCATGTCAACTTGAAACTCGCGAAAGCCTATGGCATCTAAATCAGTAAAAAATGCAACAACAATCAGAAACTATTATTAAAGCAGTTAGTTGATTTGCAGTATGTTATGATAAATAATGTTTTCATGCAAAATAGCCTTGAAATAAATAGCAAATATACTTTTGTGATTTTACGAATTTTTGAAAATTTTGTTTTTCATAAAGTGATTGTAAACGAGATAAATTGTAAATTTGCACCATTCTAACTTTGGCCATACTAATTCAAGCGTACCCCAGGGTAGTATTTTCGGGACAATACTATTTATAATATTTACATTCGATTTGCCTAATGTTGTTAAATATTCGCAAACACATTTATACACCAATGATATAAAACCTGTAATGCAGTTATTTAATGCTATTGAGAATATAAGCTTAAATCGAAACAATATCTTTGAATTGCGCACAAAAATGGCCTACAAATAAATCTTACTAAAATAGTGGCTTTATGTATATGATGAAATCTGCAGAAACAATAATTTAGAATTAAATGATTCCCCAATAGAGTGGATATGTTCTGCTAAAAAGTCTCGATCTTATTATCGACAATAAACTCTCTTTTACCATCATGTGAATTACATCTTCAAGTTTCATTTCTTAAATTCAAGTCGTTATATCACCTAAAACATCAAATTAATAAAGGACAAAACTTAAACTAATGAAATCATTACTATAACTGTTGCATGGTGTACTACAGTTTTCTACCGAATTACAATCAACAAGAAATACAAGAACACAAAATGCATGCATGCGATTTGTCCTTAATCTTATAGGAATCATATTCCTAGTATCAATAGATTATCAAAGATGAAAATTAATGATTGAATAAAATATCTGTTTTTATTATTCTTGTGTAAACTCTTAACATTTAAAATTCTTAAATATTTCATTAACCTGATAAAAAGATCCAAAGTTCATAATATTAATGTTAGAATAGATTCATACACGATTCCTCAGCAATCTACCAAATTTGAAGGAAGTTTTTCGTATAATGCTCCGTGTTTATTAGATACTGTAAATGAGATAGACTTTCCCCAAATAGCTTTTGCTAAGCACATAAAACAAACCCTTTTATCCATTGATATGTAATTTACTTTTTCTCTAATTTACATGTTTTCGAATTATTTAATATCATATTGTATTTCTTACCATTTATTTTAGAATTGTTTATAAATTGTGAACTATAATTGTAATTTAAACTATATGTATTCTTTAATGGGTGTAATGGAAGAATGGCTATGCCAAATTCCTACCCTTTGTGCTGTACCTTTTATTGGCGCAATATTGATTTAATTTTTTGTTTATTTTATGTCCAAAATATTTACATTTAATTTTATAGTGTATTGTGTATTTTGAATAATTGCATAGAAAAAGGCGTTCTGGCTTTTTTCCTTAAAGACTAGCCTTGTTTACACAATCATTAGAAAGTAGTAGCAATAAACAATACTTCTAATAATCTTTATAGTTTGTAATAAACAATACTTCCTCAATAAGTTTGCATTTAGTGTTATAATGGTGCTCACGAACAAATTAGATATTTACGTATTCCATCCTATAGATAATTACAATACTAGTGGAACAAGCATTATTTATTTATAAGTAATAATAAACTAATAAGGCTTTTATTTATATTTTCAGTGCCATTTGCATCAATCGTACATGTTATAAATCTAATTGTAAACTAATAATAAAATGCGTTACATTTGGTCAAGTTTAAATTGCCAACGCTTTAAATCTATATGTGTAAGTTATTATTTATTATAATTGACTCACAGTTAGCAATTAATTACTGAGCAAGGTGTCATACATTCAGTATTTGTATGAAATTTATAGCCTGCACTTTATTAAACATTTCGAAATTTATCTTATATGAAATAAATCTTTTAGTTAGGTATTATTATTGTTAACGAATTTAATTCAAATTAATACGCGATAAGTAATTATTACTTAAAGGAGTTGGTAAGTATTTACTTTACAGGGTGTTCCAAATTCGAATTAACAATTGTTATCTCGCTTAACTGTAGAGTTAGGGGACCAAATTAAATTTGTCACTTTTTCCTATTTTTCTGTGTATACATCACTGTCTTCTTACGACTATTTTGTGAGATAAAATAAAATGTTGCCCTCAGAAACTGTTTACATAAACCGAAAATACATACAAGTTGCCTAAATTTCAGTTTTTCTTTATTTTTTCGAAAACATTTTTCAATAGATAATTTTTTTTTTTTTTTGAATTTCTGTGCTATACGAAAAAGTGTCAAATTTAAAATATAGTCCTCTATCTATTCGGATAAGTGAGATATCATGGTAAACCTCTAATTTGGAACACCCTGTAACTGCTAGTTGTGTTATGCGAGAAGAATATAATCTAGGTATATGAATACGCACTAAAAGAACAGTCAAACTAATAAAAGTATATATAACCTGGAATGCAGGAACCGCACGAAATAAACCACAGAATAACTTACACTTCGTGACAAAACGTACCTATCTCAGTATAGCCGCGGTTAGAGACTACTGGGCCTAGCGATAAGCCGAGAAAACCTATTGGTCGCTGGAAAACTATTGATATGTGTAGTTCTCGACTCATGTCGCACCTCCTGTCACAATCTTCGCTCGCTAGATTGCATTCATGACAGTCACACCGGCAGATCAACTACAGCCCACGACCCGCACGATTAGTGGCTGTAGATTCAGGAATCATGTGAATTTGTGACGATAACGAATCAACAGAATTATAAATGAATTTCAGGGTTTGTTCTTGGATAGATTTACGCTGCCTAAAATTCAGATATAAGCTTCACAAATGATTGTAATCAAAACCACAAACAGATTTAAAATTTTTCTCAATTAAACGCTTTACGGTGCAAAAAGGACACTATTGTGAATGTATTGTAGTTGAGTTTTTTTAAAATAAAGTTTTGTTTTTGATATTAAATTGACATTATTTATTTGCACTATAATTTATATTGCCTTGTGTAAAATTACGACTAAATATTAGCAATAAAAATACGACTAATTATTAGTCATAAATATAAATTATATTCATATTTTAAACGAGATATAAATTAAAAATTAAAGTGGTACCATTTTACAAGCTGAGGACCTTACCTAAACATACTGTAAACAACAATAAATGTTATCAGTGTGTGGTGTTGTAGTTGTAGGAAACGGAAGTATTAAAATATAAGAAATCTCATTTTATTTATTACTTAAGAATTTAAAAGAAGTATTGTCAGAGGTGTGGACGCTAATGTTTATTAACATGTATAATAAATTTTGACTGTGTACAGTCGGAGAATAAACTAGTGTCCCCAGTAAAACACAAAACAAGGCTAGTCTACTACTGAAATGTTTATGACACGCAGAATAATTGTCCTATAGTCATTCCAGAGGAGTATTCTTCCATGCGGGAAAGATTGTATAATACCATTTTTTTTTTAATTGACTTATTACTAGAGCCCAGATCAGAATATTATACGACGTCAATATCAGGGACGAATTCAGGAAACCGGTGTGAACACATGCACACATGCACATATTGTTTCCGTATTTGTGCATTGTAACACCTTTGTTGATATTAAGCGAGCTAATATTTCCACTGTCTAATCCATCTCCCAACCAATACATTTGTGATGTTCTGACCACCAGCGATAGTCGGTGGTTTCATCTACACTGACCCATACGTGTTTGTCTTGCAACTTGGAAACAATTTCTGCTTTAATTTCGTTGCACAACGGTGATAATTTTTCCTGTTTAAAATGAGATTTATCTAGTTTGGTCCACGGAATATTATACGCCGCCATCATTTTAACTAAATCGAAATTAAATTATTTTTGTCCCTCAGTAGTGCACATACTACCACTCACACGTGTTTTATGATTTACAGTTGCAACATGCTCTAAAACCTGTGTTTTCTCTATCCATGACAGTATTTTCTTACAAGTATGCACTGAAGTGAGGTTCTGTGCCATCAAATTCTAGCGCCGGGAAAACCTTGATCGTCGTTCTACAGTAACTCTTCTAGAGAGAAGTGAACACAATATTTTCAAAATGTTCCAGGGCAATATTCTCCGATTTAAAAAGTATACATACTACACCCGAGGCGTTCACAAGCTGATTACTATAGCTGTCCGAGGTCACCTGGCCGACAGAGCCGTCATATGACTCATATGTTTACATCATATCATAGTACTTGAATAAGTACAGTAAATGGAAATAAATTTTAACAATAATGTTACATTTTATAAAAATTTTTATAAAACTCACCCTTTTAAGCAGATTTATGAAGTGGTTTGGTTGTCGTCATCACAAAGTGGGGAAGATCTATAGTATAATAGCATCAGGTATGTTTCTACAGCTGTCTCCGTCAGCGATGTTCGCTTTGGTGAAAAAATATGTTTTGCATTTTGAAAATGACCATTCGACATCTACGGATGTAATACAGGCATAAGTAAAACAATCTGTGAACTCACTTAACGAAGTTGTAGATGCACCATCACAAATTTGTCTTAATTTGCTAAAATCAGGATCTTTCTGTAATACACTCTCGAATTTTTCACTAACGCGATTATTTTTTGCGTCATTTATAGCCTGTAGCTGTGTATTTACGTCGTCCACTATTTGCAGCGATTCCACTAACGACAACGAACTATTTTGCAATTTTTCTATTGCGTCGTGTAGTCCTCTATAATTGTTATTAATAGTTTTTAAATCTGTTTCAAGGGGCTTGTCTGGCTTTCCCTAATAGCTGCAGCCTCGTTAGGGTTGAACTGTAGTATCACAGCTTTTATTTGTTGAAAATATTCAGCATAATAAAAAGCCGCTTTCAGCCACGTTCTCCAACGTGTAAGAATCGGCTCTGGTGGTTCAGGGATACCAGGACACTGTCTGTGAAATGCTCGAAGCCGTTTAGGAGATTTGAGAAAAACTTTTTTTGTATTTGCTATTAATGCATCTACCTCTGGAAAACATTTTCGAATCGTTTCTGCCACAAGATGTAACGCATGCACTTTACAAGTAACATGTAAAAACCTACAATTGTCTCTTTGAAAAGAACGGCCTACCATGCGCATTGTCGCAGCACCATCAGTCACAAACATCAATACTTGACCTGTTGAAAGTTCAAATTTTTCGAATGTCTCCAACACCCCACGCGTAATTATTTCGCCAGTACACGCAGTTAGTCTTTTACTAGCTAGTAAAAGTGGAAATGTTAGTTTAAGAGGGCCCAGTACACGTACTATAATATTTAAAATAGAATTTTTTTTTACAATCTGTCGTCTCGTCAATACATAACCAGAGCCGTGTATTTTTTAATCCACATTTAATCCTATTTACAATGTCTTCACGAACAGCTGGAATATATCTACGTAACGATGTACGACTTGGTAAGTTCACCTGGGGATTGTATTTATTCCAAAACTTCCGAAATGGTTGTTTATCCAGTATGTGTAGCGGAATATTACAGGCTATTAACATTAACAATAAATCAAACATAAACTGAGTTGTCAAAGGCATGCCATTTTTTTTATTTTGATGTTGCACGGTGTTGATATGACGACGACAATCTGTTTTGTGCCAGCACATTAAGTCTTGATTACAAACTTTACAAATTATTTTGCATCCGTCATAGAATAAATCCGGAAATTCACAGATAAATTTATTCACTGTGTCCGCGTACGGTCGTTTTTTACCCTTTGGTGCGTTTGACATTATGTATAATTTATAGGTACAACCTCACGCATCAACCTTTCAAATAAGACTGCAGCGTAAATCACTTCTAAATCGGCACGTGTGACGCCATCGCAAGACCGTGGCTGTACTCCAGCCACCTCGGACAGCTCTACTGATTACTGAAATTAGATTAGAAGAAATACGTATATATTATTTGATGTTATTTTATGAAAGTAAATCGTATTTCTTATTAATAAAAAAAATACGCATAAGTATTGCTCGTAATTTTATATATTAGGTCTATATTTTATACCTATAGGACGAATTATTTGTTTTCGTTTTTTAATATTATTAACAAAAAAATTTTAAGAGTTAATTAAAACACCACAATATGTCTTAGGGATATCCAGTTTATATCCAGAGTGAGTCCTTAACATCCATGGCACTATAATGGATATCAAACGAATGTCCATATATCTACAATAAATGAATGTCCCTCTACGCATATTATTAAGATTTACATTAAATATTCTTAAAATGAATATCTCTTTACTGGATATCCACAGAATATATAGATATATTTTACTAGGGTATCCATTATCATAATAAAATAATCAGAGATTATTAGGATATCCTTCATGTCCTTCATGAGTGTGCTGCATATGGATTTTTTTACATTAAGCGGTAATATGAAAGAAACGTATACCTTATTAAATGTGTGTCCCTAGAATAATATATAAATTCGATATGATTCTTACAAAAAAAATACACATAACACACACATTATTAAATTTTTAACACAACAAACTAGAAAATGTTAACCATTTTCATACAATGCGTAAAAGTTACAGATTGTAAGACTCAGCCATTCTGTCATCAGTTTAAGATATTAATTAATTATAATTAATTATTGTTAGCAGTCTTACTGAACCTTTTAAATCAAATTTAAAAACAAACAATCATTGCGAAACTAACAACGATTAATATTGCGGTGATAAATTACCAATGCCTTACACGTTAGTAATTTTCAATAATCCCACTTCTGTTTTCAATATTTTTTATTTAATTGTCAATAAAAAAACACATCAAAATGTTTCATTCATTTTATAACGTCTCTACATTAGTGAGAAACGTTTCAACCTCTCGCATTCAAAAAGTATTTTGTCCTAAATGAATTAAAAATAAAATAATTTTTTTCTTTAATATAAAATCTCACCACATCCACAGTAATCGTAATTCCATTGTTTTAATTCCTTGCATGCACTAAGTCTGTCATTAGGAAATAAACAAATTTTCATCTAATCGCAAGATAAACAAACGCATGTTGTTTTGTTTCGTAATTATCCACATTAGCACGTGACAAGCACAATAACGCACCACCGGGTAACAAGCTACCGTCGAAAATTACACCTGATACTAACTCGGTGATAGCGTGAAACATGAAGATATTGTAGAATACGCACGCTTATCAACCCCTCCTCTAGAACATCTTCCAGATGCCACCAAATGTTGCGTTTCTTTATCTTATCAATTTTACATTAGACAAACTATGAAATTGCGTTTTGATAAATCTGTGTAAGAAAGTTGCACATGAACTAATGAAACACGGAAATATAAAAGTTTGTGTGAGAGAAATCTCAAATTTCATCTTTAAAGATGATAATTAGAACAGTAACTAGTGAATGGCACCCCTAGAAGGGGTTATAAATATGAGGTGGTATCTTACACATTTTCTGTTGTTACTTACGATCTACTCATAAGATGATTTGGCTTTGCAATATTTTTAAATTATAACATGCCAATAAATAAATAAATCGATGATGTAAGTGTAAAATATTATATTTTGAGTTAAAGATCCATTAGTTCCATTAGTTGAACAGAAACCCTCAGAACAACAAAAAATGCTTTGGTGGGTTGAAATATGTTTTCGTTATACCCTACAAGTCCAAAATTTTAATGACATTTTAAAATTAAAAAAAAAAAAACATTTTCCAGCAATTTCAGCGCTTACCACATTTGGTTTCAAAAATTTGTGATTACCATATTTGCGAATGATGTATTATACTAATACACACTAAAGTCTAAACCTGCAAGAAACTGAAGATTTCCATAATTAATTTTATTATAAACACTTTTTGAAGGGGAAATTCAAAAATAGGTAAGTAGTATCATTATGAAAAAATGTTTTATTAAAGAATTTTAATAATACAAAATTAAACACTGATTACAAATAAATAAAAAATTTTAATAATTAACAAAAATTCAAAGATTAATTGTCCGAATCATCATTGTTCAATGCTTCTGTATTTGTTTAGTGAATTTCCTGAATAAAATGTGTGTAATCTTCAGGAATCATACACTTTTTAACAAATAAATCAGATTTTTTTTTTTTTTTGGGAAACTGGGAGTCGTATTTTTTGAGTCATATTTCTGGGTCAAAATTCACAGAGCTCCCTCTTTTTTTTCCAGACTTCCCCTTGTCGGTTGTGTCTAATTCTAGGAATGTTTCATCGGATATGTAGCTATTTTATGTTTAGCCAATTAATATTGTTCTTATTTGTATTTTTCGTAGTGTTAACTACAACATCTGTAACAAGTTCCTGCAAACTGAAAAAATCACGATATTTGAAATTAGTTACATAGTATTCTCTAGGTTTATTTTGGTTGCTGAAATAAGTAAACACCATTCAAGCGTGGAGTAAATTTTTTGTGACGTTTATTTCATTAGATCGTAGTATGTATGAAATAGGCTTCGAGATAGGACTGGCCCGATTCTATAAACTTCAAAGCAATAGATTGTTAAGTTACCAATTTTATTAGTCACAAGTAACATAGCTGCTGCAACAAATTTGTTGAAATTTTGTCGATCACATGTGACAGAAAGCATCAGGGAAGATACATACATTTTTTGTCAGTTTTCAGCTAAATTGTAATATTCTTGGCATTCCTCATTGCAATTCCAGAATATTTTCCTTACATTTAATACGGCAGTTAGTATAATTATCTTCTTTAGGTTTTCTGTACTTTTTTCCACTTAGTCCAAGGTTTTTAACAACTGATCCCTTCCAATGATCTTTTATCTGCCTTCCTATTTCTCTTTTTTCTTTTTTTTCTCACCACTGTCGACTTTCAATTCTTCTGTATACTCCTGCACTTTTTTCCGTTTTAAACTTTCTCCACTTTCTTCAGACGGTTTATAGGAACTAGAAATGGTAGCTATGCCCCTCAGGAGATAAATCGTCTATATTTTTTCTTTGGTTTTAACTTTTGAAAGTCCTGACATATTAATTTCATCAGAAATATCAACTACGGATTAATTTTGCTTCAGCCCATCTAAAAAATAAAACAAAGAATAGCGAAGTTAAGTTTTGATCGAAATATTATTAAATAATATTAATAATCAATATACCTAGGTCCAGATTTACTAAATTTTCTCCCATTTCCAGGTCTTTAATGGCTTCTGTTATGAAAAAAATATATATGAAACATTTGCTTTTGTGTAAGTCCTAAGGATTAATATAGAGTGTAAATACTTATGTTTAAAGAAATTATAAAAAACGGGAAGTGAAACAGATGAAGATGAATTCCAATAGCGGCTACTTTCGAAATATCATGTGCAATCTACTCAGATATTAAGTTCGAAATTTACATATTCCATCTATCTACCACGAAAAATGTTTGTTTGTTGGTGGTTCAATCAAAAGAGAATAATAAAGCTCCATTTGGGTTTAGATGGAAACTCCACAAAATGTGGTATCAGTAAAAACGGTTGAATATGCAAATTCAAGCGGCGCGTGGCCATTTAATGTAAGTACAACTAATTACGAAGACCTACCTCTTATTTTTGCCCATAAATAGTTGTTTGTGGTTCTCAGCATACACCTGCATCATTAATAGAGCTTCCATAATATCCTCTGAACATTTTTACGCTTTACTGCAAACATTGACATGCGTTTTGAAAATGAACACTCTGCATTAAAATATGTTCCAGTATACCTACTATAAATCAGGAAATTCAGATATATATTTGTTTAATGCATCGTATTCTTCAGTAAACAAATTGTATGCCGAAAGAAAATGAACTGATGTAATGTGTTCACGTAAACCCTTAGGATAACCGCGTGTGTGTGTTTGCGCAGGCGAGGCTCCCGCGGTCGCTACACCTGGGTTTCGCAGATTCAACCGTCTCTAGGTATCAGCAAAAGTTATTGAATGCTTCTGATAATATGTTTTCTTTCGAACTGATGAAACTGATTCAAGTGAACAAACTGAATATAATGAGCTTTATTACAGACTGCAATAGAGCTCCTCGCCATCAGTTCTCACTTAACATTAGTTAAATCAGTTCAAAAGAATTTGCCTAATATATATATAAATTTGAACTGTTACTAGTTTTGGGTTTATATGCTTTCAGAGCAAAGCTCGGCAAAGCCCTCTTAGAGTGCTTTCAAAGGAACAAATATAGTTATGGAAGCACTTTAATAGCTCGATTCAAAATCGTTGGTAATCGATTGGTTTGATAAATTACACGTGAAAATTAACTGGTATTAGTAAATCGACAAATGCATTTCGCAACTTTAATTCTCCGTCTGGTAATCTAACCACAGTTTAACCTTAAATTTTATTTGGCTTGTTTGAGAATTTTAATAATTTAAACGATTTTTAATCTGTTATTCTTCTTCATTTTTTTTAGTTTCATAATTTGTGTTCTAAAGTGATAAAAAATATTTATAAACTAATAAATATGTAATATTATGACACTAATTTGCTAGTTCTAATTTTTTTATTTAATATTTGCCATATATAATATGTCCATAATGTATCCTTCATAATTAAGTAAGTAGTTATTTTGTTTGTTTATTGTTTGAATAATTTATGTTTTATTTATTTATTAGTATTAGTTATTTATGGTACAAGAAGTGAGTAAAGACATACTTTATCCACGAGCGGAATAAATAAATAAATTTCCTCGAATAAAATGTCTTTATCCACGACTATTAAATATTGTATCCATTATGTACGTGTTTCCTCAAGGATAATGCTATCCATTATTCACCAGTTCTCAAATGTTTTATTAAAATTTCATTGAATATACCATGACATGTCAGTCAAAGCACGGAATTGGTATTTGACTTGAAACGTCAGAATTTTTATCGTGATATTTTACCAAAAATTGTTATTATTTAATAGTTGTGGATAAAGTATAGTATTCTACTCGCATGTAATGGCTACGATTTGCTCGACACTCATCTACGGCTCGTGTCGTGAAATTAACCTTCGTGATTAATAGTCATCATTACATGCTCGTTGAATAATATGCAATTAGTTACGAGTGGTATACAATTTTTATTAAATACCCCTTTATTTAAGTTCATATATAATTTGAAGTGTATAAAGAGCTTTGGAAAGTAGTGAAAGAAATAACTCAAAGTAAAACTAAAGAAAAAATAGATATTTAATCAATAAAAAATGAAGAGGGATCTTTATTATTAGATAAAAAAAGAAATATCAAATGAATTTGTAAGTACTTTCACACAAATGGGAAATACTTTAGCAAATAAATTTAAAAAAGATCCTAATTACACTATCAATAAACGTATATGTCCTAATTCATTCTTCTTAAATCCTACTAGTTCTGAAGAAATAAAAAGAAAAATCAATGACCTAAAAAATAATAAAGCTGCAGGAATGAATAACTTAAAGACAGAAACAATTAAAACCGTTTCCGAATACATATCTGAGCCTTTCGCATTTATATTAAATAACTGCATGGAGATCAGTCTATGGTATTTGGCTTTTAAAGAATCTTTAATCATTCCTATACATAAAAATAATGGTAATACATCCCAGGTGGACAATTACACACCTATATCATTAATTACTAATTTGACCAACATTTTTTAAAAAGTAATAAAACTCAGATTAAACTCATATATTAACAAATTTAATATATTTTCTGAAACGCAATTCGGTTTCAACGAAAATGTAACGACACAAGACGCACTAATAGAATTGACCACCAAAATTTACTCAGCCTTGGATGGAAGCAAACTATGCCTATGTACATTTATCGACTTATCAAAAGCTTTTGACACGGTCAGTCATGGTTTGTTCTTGCAATCATTTCAGGATATTGGAAATCGAGATACATGTTTAGATCTCTTCAAAGGTTATATATCTAACAGAATCCTAGTTATTGAATGTGGAGTACCTCAAGGTACAATTTTGAGCCCAATACTGTTTTCAGTATATGTGATTGGTTTGTTTTTAATGGAAAGCAGAGGAAATATTATCTCTTTTGCAGATGACACTGCGATATTTTATAAAGGTAATACTTGAGAATTAAAGATACAGTTGAATTTGACCTACGTAATTGGTTAGACCATAAACTATTAACCCTGAATTTTGAAAAAACGTTCTACTTACCTTTTAGCTGCAATAAAGCAAAACTTCCACTTTTTACTCAAATAAAGAAGCATTCCAATAGAGAATTGAGATTAACTAGTAAATAGTAATAAATATCAAAAGTAATTCCTAAATAAAAGATTTCAAAGTCGTAATCATATTGCAATCAAATTGCCACACACACTTCTTGATAATTTATAAAATTTGCATCATACAAAGAGAAGTGATTAAGCTTTAATTGCGATTGTCTACTTCACACTGACAAAATAAATGCAATAACCAGAAACCAGTCTGCAATAATATACGCGGCGGCGTTAAGAAGGTTTTCCATTTATTTCATATAAATCTATTACTAGTGAAGAACTGTTTGTAAATTTTGTATTTAATCATCATTTAAATAATTTGTTGGGATTTTTTTACTAAAGAATATTATTAAAATGAAAATTTGCGAAAAACAAAAAAACATACCTGAGTGCATCCTAGAGGAAGCTAAAGATGCAACATTTAACCTATTACCACCTAAATCGAAGAAAAAATATTCCGAAAATTAGATGAGTGGAGAAAAGAAAAAGGTATTCGTGATGTTAATGAAGATATTAACACTGACGTAGTTTTCCACAAAACACCGAAACACCATAAACTCACTCAACGCGCATTTGATGATGGTGCAGATGAAGCCAACTTGGTTGGCGAAAGGCGCGTTGAATGCCGTATATGGTGTTTCGGTATTTTGTGGAAAATGAGGATATTGCACTTGCTTTCTTTTATTTTGGAAACGATTTACAAAATACCTTCTTTATGGAACAGGTATTCAATGTTGAAGTCTACCTTGATTGTATATGAAAAATGAGAACACATCAAAATTTATGAAACTTATACCTTATCTTAAACCATAAGGGCAGACCTATGAACCAAAAAAGGCAAAAATACTTGATGAAGGTATTGTTCTTTTTTACTGGATCTATAACTTCGATTTGATTAAATGTTTGTTGATAAATGTTGCTGATATACCGATTGAGCATATTTTCATGTTGGTATGCCTTGGACAGTGAGCTCGAAGACGACACCACAATGCCACAATTGTAGGTATAAGATAAGGATAGAAATGACCACGGAAGCATTTCTCAATTGGCAGAGGGCGTGGTCGTCTCTATCCTTATTTTATACTTACAACTACCAGCATTGTATTATATCATATCATATCATATTTGTACATATCAGTACCTGAGGCAAAAACAAATAAATCACGCAGTTTCACCATCGTCACTATCCGGTTGATCCTGCTGATATCTAGAAAATATGTGTCATTGCATCCTAGTGATGACGGTCACAGCAAATTTTTGTTTAATTAGAAACAAGAGAAAACACTGTTTAACCAGTTGGAATCATTCACATTATCAAAAATACCATAGATAATTGCAACTTACTTAAATCTATCTGAACCAGAACATACTGGCAATTGCTTTCGACGATCCTCATCCACTTTTCTAGTTAATTATGGACGACTCCTATACGACATGATGGCTGGAGGTCGCGTCGTCTAATGTGGCTGAAAGTTTTATCGAAGATTTAGTGTCTCACAAAATTGATGCTGCGAAGAAAACTAATCAACCTTTATAATAGAAGACCAATATGACAATAATTATTTAAAACTGAGCACGTCTAATTTTGCTGAAATTGCTCCAATTAAGGATTCTAGTTATAAACAATCAGATGAAATTAATGTTGGAGTTGTTAATTTATATTGTTTACTCTAATAACAAATAACTATTTTTCTCAATTTGTATGTTCATTTTAATAATAGGGAATAAAGTATTGTTATTTTTTTCAAATAAATTCTATTAAATTTGGTCTAGATTTGTTGACAGTAATAAATTAATGTGGGTTAATTCGATTTAACTACTAGAAAATTTTGAACTCACTAAGTGGATGAAAATGACAATTATTGTCACTCACTAGTGAAGAATCGTTAATTTTGATTTCTTAAAAACGTCAAGATAAACGCCGTTTTACATAAAGGTGTTGGATAAAATTCATATTGAATTTTTTGTATGTCACATTGCCACATAGAAAATAAATATTATTAATTGAATAACATAGTGGAATAAATGTTCATTAAATTTTTTCTTGTCGCGCCGTTCATTTCTATTCTTGCTCCTTATTATTTGGAATATTAATATTAATATGAATAAAATGAATTACAGCATCTTCTTCAGCATTAACCGGTAGCTGTCTCTCCATCTCTGTATTGCAACATTATGTAACAGTTCAGTAGCCACTGTGGCAGCTTGAGCGACATTTAATATGTAGGATGAGAAATAAGCTCTCCAATTTCTTCTAGAAAATTTACTACCGTCTCAAAACAAGTCTAACTAATTAAAATTATTTTTGTCATATTCTTCAAAATAATTCGGTCTATATTTCAAAGCTCTTCATCTCTTATTGTTAGTAGTCTCTCACTCACCGCTATATACGTTCCCATCATAATCCATATCCATTATCAAATATAAATTTGGTGTTTAGATAAAATGACGATTAAAAAGATGACAATTCAGTTAATCAAGAATTGTTAGGTTACCAGTATATTAGGTACAGATTTTCTTAACCACAAAGGGGCCAAAACTTTAAAGTTAACCCTATATTTTGGGACATTTTTTTTACAATTCCATCCAATGATTGTGAAATCGACCGTTAGGGTGCTTTGTCTAGCTCTGTTTCCAACTCATTTTCCATTTTTTGCTTGCTTTTAGCTCAATTTTTCAACTTGATTTCGCAGTTACCGTTTAACATATTAATATATTTTCAGAGGTCTTAAATTTAAAAAGTAAAGTTTAAAAGTCAGAATAGACAAGAAAAAACAATATTTTAACTGAGTATGTCCTAATACTTACTACTTTTTCCTTCACGGTAATATGTTTTTTTTAATCAAAAACCAACAATTACATGAAAAATAAATACTGATATAAAAGATAATAAATAATTTATTCCATTATGTCCAGTCATTAATCAGCTTAATGGTCTATTAAATATATTATTATAATTAATAATAATTACAGTCATATTACATCAACATAAATCTAATATAAATAATGGTAAATTATTAATCATATTTGGCAGTGAAAGATCTAATTCGCCAAACCAGAGAAGTAGATTTGAAAGGAAAAGTAAATAATACATCAGCGTTGCTGATTAGATAATTATCTATTCATCCATGATATTAATTATAGTCTTTTTCCTGTTATACCGGGTGGGCCAAAAAATCGTACTTTTTATTTTTCTCAGCCGATTTTAGAGAACTTGGAGTCAATAGTTAGCTGATTGAATACGCTACAAAGATCAAATGTCAATATGGCGATACATCAAAATGCAATATGGCGGACGCAGTTGAAAATAGGCATTCCTTTTCGTTCTTGCTTTTTAATTAAAAGTTCTCAAAATAACAGAACTCCGAAAGAATAAACTTCCCTCTACATTTTAAGACTACGATGAACCATATCGGTTTATAGGTTTTGAAGATATAATAAAATGAAAAAAGGCCTACTTGCCATTTTTAAAATCTGAAACAAAAAAACATGCTTTGATATTTTGCCTGCCAATTATTTATTTCTCAACCGAAATTTCAATGAACTTGAGCTTGTTATGTAGGCAATAGAATCGGCTCTAACAAATTATCGAAATGTCAAACTACAGAAATTATTTTCTACTAGTACTTCTATTGCTTATACTACTACATCTTACATATCAGCAATACGAACTAGAGAAATAATTTATAAAAAAATCTTATCTAGGTAAATAACGCGACGAGATGGTAGAGAACATTTCACCAGAAGTCCATAAATTAAGTGGTAGGTACTAATGAAGTCGCCCTGTAAAACAAAGGTGTAATATTATTGAATCATTGAAAAAAAAATCTGTGGTGTAACTAATAATCTGTATTGAACACAGATACCGTTACCACAGTAGAATAAAAACTGTGCCATTATTGCAAGTAAGGTAAATGCAAATAAGACCAAATTGTACTAGTGTGTATTTTATTTATGCTACTCAACGAATATATCGACTTCATTGATGATAGCTCTATAAATTATTCTATGGATAATGGGACTGGTAGGTGATTTAACAGTTTGAAACTCTCAGCTGTTTCCCGGTTTCCAGATTTTTCATTTTCAGTTCCATACCTTTTAACAAATAAAAGGTGAGTACTTTGCAAGTGTTTTATTAAGGTTTAAAGATCGAGCAAGAGTAAATCTGAAAGCACGCTTTTCACTAAACATGGAGAGCAGATGGTTACTTATATTGGCTTGTGAAGGCCCCTTAGCATCTAAAAAAAAGGAATTGATATTTTTCTTGTATTCTACTTGATGTACTGTTTTCTGTATTTTTTATAGTTTTATTAGTACTGATAGGCTGCATGCACTATTTAAAGTTTTTTTTTTTGTTAATTCAATAGGTTTGTTGAGTTTGTTCGTAGAGACGATTTGTGATAGTTTTCTGCCTGTAGATATGCGATTATTAAGAGAGTTCTGCAATAACATCCGTTCTGATTTAACAAGCACATTTCTACAACAATGTGCGCTTGCTTCTGACAGTTTCAAACGGTTGGAACTGCTCTACGAACAAACCTTATATTTGCTGTATCTCTTTTGCTACAATTATTGCCCCTTAGCACAAGAATAAGTATATTCTTCTACCCTTAGCCTCCAACCTTCCCCTCCACATCCAAAAATCATAGAAATATTCGTAGAAAACGTGTAATTAGTACAACTATTATTGTTTTTCACATGCAATGTAAAAATCAAATTTATATACTATGCTTGTGAATATTTGATGCACTCAAACGTATGTACAAAACATAATCTATAATGTAATACTATTCTTATGCAAATTCTATACATTTTTCTTTAATCAGTACCAAAGAAGTGATAACATTTGGAACTGAATTGCATTTAATAAGTTGTATAAGTATATTCTTTTGGAGAAAGTATATGAATTCGCATATCCTCTGCATAAGTATATACTTTTAAAATTGCACTTTGATCATATTTTGTCATAAATTAAGTTATTTGGGTATATATTTGTAAACGGAAAATGAACGTTTCACATATACCAAGGTTAATGGTGCAAATTTTAAATACTTTACATGGGTAGACCCTGACAAACCGTGCAGAGAATTTTCACTAATTTTACACATTATCTTGTATCCCACGTTCCTGTGTAAAACATTTTTTAGTTTACTGTTTATAGCGCGACTTTTGCTGCCTGATAGAGACAAAGCCTTTTGAACACTCTAAATTATTAGTAGAACATTAACAACCCTGTTACACCGAATGTTAGTTATTTCATCCACTGTCACCCACAAAAATTTATTTCGTAAGTCTTGGGTGGGACAAAATAACCCTACTTTCAATGTGATATTGTGAACAGAGAGGAAGTCGGACAAGGTGGGGGTGAGTTTAAACGGTGCAGGTGGTTTCACTTTACGAAAAATCACTCTATTGTAGTGTTGCAACGAGCGATTCGTACCCGCTATCAGATCCTCCCATGGGACCCAGTTCCTAGCCGAAAATCGATTTTATTATGGGTTGATAACTTCAGGGGAACGGGAAGTGTGTCTAAGAAAAGAGAAGATGACCACGGATATCGAGGCTGTCGACAGTCTAGCTTGCAATCTTCCAGGCGCTCTGTGCGCAAACATGCGTCCGCCATAGGCATCTCAAATCGTTCTGTTCGTCGAATTTTTCACCAAAACCTCCACTTTCTTCCATACAAGATGGTCGTCGTTCATAAACTTAAACGACAGGAGTGAAATAATCGTGTAGAAGCATGTCAAAACTTGCTTGAAAGTTTGCCTCATGACGCCTTTGCTTTTTTTAGTGATGAATAAACGGCTGTGTGAATAAACAAAACAAGCGTTATTGGAGCGATACCAACCGAAGGGAGATCCATCAGAGGCCCCTTCATAGTGTTTAAGTAACAGTTTGGTACGCAATATCGAGAATCGGTATCATTGGTCTATATTTTATTGAAAAAAGATTTTGCGGTTACTGTCACTTCTGACTGGTATGTCTCCAAGATCCACGAGTTTTTGAGCCAGCTCTTGAGGAATTAAATGCAGGATTTGTGTGGTCTAGCATGCAGGATGGGGCCACGGCCCACACAGCTCGGAATGGCTGTTTTGAGGGAAATGTTTTCCGGTTGCAGCAGTGTATTGACAATGATGGCCACCACTTGCACGATATTCTTTTTAATACTAAATGATTTAAAACTTCCCATGTTGTAGTTTCACAATCCACATGTAAAATGTTTATATCTCTCCTAGTTTCTTTTATTCACCCTCAAAGTTAGGGAGGTTATTTTGCCCCACCCGTTAGAATATTCCCCAAAACATTTTTACACGCACATGGTAGATATATTTTACGCAATGTATGGCTACTAGGTAAAGGAAAATCTGTTATGTATTTTGCAAAAAAATCCTCTAAACTCAGCATTGTCGACTCGTTCCAATACAGACTACATGCACAAAACATGCCTCACAAATGATAAGAAATATGTTGTAACTGTACCGGCAATATTCTGTCGATCGATAGCCGAATATAAATATCTTTCACAATCACGGCGTGTATGAAATACATACCTGCTGTAAATTCATCGAAGTTGTCAACCATTTTTTCGTAGTTTATGCATAAATGGTAATGACGATGTCATTGTTAACAGCGTTTTATGTAACAACTAAACCAAACACCACCATGCACCCGTACTCTTTCATGTTGATAAGATAACTGAACCACAGACTTAGTCTTGACTAAACTGGGGCCGCACCAGATAAACTGCCAAGCTCAATATAACTGTATATGGGCGAATCCCGGATACATCGAGTCCTTGCACTTTTCTTACTCGATATGGTTGTACTAGTTGCATATATTACAGGTATATAAATAAACATACCACATGATTTTTTATGTGGTGTGTTTGTTAATATTTATATTTGTTTTATAAGTGCCGGCTCTGAAAAATGGAATACATTTCCGGCCCCTGTAGTAATAATTATTTAAAAAGCCTCTGTCATATTTTCAAAGCATAGTAGAGTTCTTAGAAAGCATTTTAGAGACAAATGTATTTCGTTTTTTTTTTTGACGAGAGGAATCACCCATCGAAATTCGGTGTGACATCATTCAACATCCTGTATGTACATATACGTATATGTATGTATATCATTTTCTTCTTGAAATAAAATAAATTTTGTTGCTGATAACTTTAAAGCAAAACATTTATCAAAGATATAAACAAACATAGGATTACGGTTAAAAAATAAATAAATCCGCAAGATAAAGTTAGATTATCCACTTATAACTGTATTTTTTTATTGAAATGAGGAAGTAACTATTAAAATAAACTCGTGCACAATTGAAGTGATTAACCATATTGGAATTTCCATATTTTTGGAATGAAATGATTATTCTTGATGCGGTTTTTTATGTTCGTTAGCAAAATTCATTGAACATCGACCGTCCTAAACAGATTTTTAAATTATGGCTGCTTCCTTTATCTACGGGGTGATTAGCCAGACTCTTACATTTTTGTTAAATTTTATCGTTCTCCCAAACTCCTAAAAAAATTGGTTTTTTTTTAACATGTTAATCACGATTTAAGCAATTTTGAAAAATACGTTTGACAATTTTTTTTAGCTTTGCTATTTTCAGAGGAACCTTTTATAGAAAAAAATGGCGATTTTTTAAATTTTATGTTACAGGAATTCAAAACAGCTGCAAATTACAATTTTATATAGGAAATATCCAGCCGAAAATCAATATTGACCAAGGTTCTGAAACATTGACAAATTGATGATTGATGAAAGATTGTTTTCAGACTTTTGACGGAGTGTCAAATATAAAAAACGACGTGATTTGTAAAAATAAAAATTTTAAGTTATTATTTTGTTGGTTTTTTTCCTTATAGCCCTATATGACCCTTTAAATATTGTAAATTCACAACTATTTGTCCATAATTTCGCTTTCATAGAGAATAAACTGACGTTAGCGTTAGTAATGTGCATACAATTCATCGAGTTGCAAAGGGTTCCAGGGGTTAAAACAACCCTTTAAATTTTGAAAAAGTTGTAACTTTGCTATTTGTCCAAAAGTTAGCTTTGATCGGGGGTAAACGAACTCGTTTGTAATGTACCTGTAAATTTTCTTCGACTTGCAAAGAGTGCCAAGGTTTAAAATAATCCTTTAAACAATTACAAATGTTGTAAATTCACAACAGCTTGTCCATAATTTCGGTTTCATCGAAGGTTAACTAACACGTTAGCAATATGACTGTAAATGTTCATTGTGTTACAAAAACTCCCAGGGGTTAACAACCCTAAGGTACCTGTAAATGTTCATCAACCTGCAAAGGGTTAAAACAACCATTTAAATATTAAAAAATATTGTAACCTCACAACTAGGTATTTGTCCAAAATTTCATTTTAATGGAGGGTTGGTCTCAGGTGCTAAAACAATTTTATAAACATTTAAAAAAAATTTCACTTCTCAACCAATAATAACTTCGTAACTAGCTATTTGTCCATAATTTCATTACATAAATTAACTCGTTAATGTAACTTTCCAACCAGCAATTTGTCCAAAATTTCGCTTTGATTGGAAGTAAACAAACTCGTTAGTAACACACCTGTACATTTTTATCGACCTGCAAAGGGTCCCAGGAGTTAAAGCAACCCTCTAAATTTTTAAAAATATAACTAGCTATTTGTCCATAATTTCGTGTATAACTGGTTAGTAATGTGCCTGTAAATTTTCATCGAGTTGCAAATTGTGTCAGAAGTTAAAACAATACTTTAAATATTTAAAAATATTGTAACTTCACATAACTAGGAATTTGTCCAAAATCCTACCTAAAAAGATAAAACCAGTATGAGTCCTTCAAACGTTTTTTTATTATTTAGAACTAAGGCGTTAAATGAGCTTGTATATAATGATTTTGCTACTAATTATTTAGTGATTAATAATAAAATAACACATATATTTTTTCGTTTTGTAATTAATAATATTGTTGAAACTAACTAACGGATTTTTCTTCATCGATTTTTTGTGTGTATAGCTCCCAAATTCCTTTCTAGATCCACTAATGTGCCAACCCACTTATTTTTAAAACGATACTTTAAAAGTTCCGTGAGGTTAAAACAACTCTTTAAATATTTAAAAATATTGCAACTTTGCAATTAGCTATTTGTCCATAATTTCGTTTGCATGGAAGGTAAACTAACTCGTTAGTAATATGCCCATAAATTTTCATCGACTTACAAATGTCCCATAAATTAAAACAACTCTTTAAGCATTTAAAAAATTTGTGACTTCCCAACCAGCTATTTATCCAAAATTTCGCTTTAATAGGGAGGAAACAAATTCGTTAGTAATATACCTATATATTTTCGTCGACTTTCAAAGGGCCTATGGGGTTAAAACAATCCTTTAAATATTTGAAAATATTATAACTTCACAAGTAGCTGTTTGTCCATAATTTCGCGTTCATGAGGGTAAACTACCACGTAAGTAAAGTGCCTGCAACTTTTTATTGACTTGCAAATAATCCCATGGGTTAAAGCAACTCTTTAAATATTTAAAAAATGTGTAACTTTCCAACCAGCTATTTGTCCAAAATTTCGCTTTGATTGGAAGTAAACAAACTCGTTAGTAACACACCTGTACATTTTTATCGACCTGCAAAGGGTCCCAGGAGTTAAAGCAACCCTCTAAATTTTTAAAAATATAGCTATTTGTCCATAACTGGTTAGTAATGTGCCTGTATATTTTTGTTGAGTTGCAAATTGTGTCAGAAGTTAAATATTTAAAAATATTGTAACTTCGCATAACTATTTGTCCAAAATCCTACCTAAAAAAATAAGACCACTATGAGTCCTTCAAACGTTTTTTTATTATTTAGAACTAAAGGTGAGCTTTGCTTGGAGCGACTATTGCGATGATCGCAGAGCCATAATCGCGGGCCGATAATCGCTAACGCTGATCGCCAGCCGTAGTGTTTGGTAACAGCGACTACTCTATTTACCTCTAGTCAGTAGGCTGTTGACTTTTGTTGTAGACACAGTTCCGCTGAGTGTCATGATGAGTGTAATAAAAAAAAAACGCTGCCAACACCGTAGTAAAACTCGACGTGTGGTGGAGTTTATAATAAAAGTAATTTTTGACGTTTCAAAAAAAGTAACATTTTGACGTTTCAAAAAGTCACTTTGACGTTTCAAAAAGTCACTTTGACGTTTCAAAAAAGTCACATTGGTGGAATGTCACTAATATTTTATTTTAGACCGATTTTACTCATCAACGAATTCAATCTCTTCCTTGACCTCTAGAATATGTGTACCAAATTTGAAAGCTTTATATCAAAAACTGTAGCTGCTATCGCGAACATAGACACACAGACAAACATTTTTTTCTGTCTGAAATTTTGTGTATCATCATAATTCGTCGAGATTGCAATAAAAATTTTCAACATTTTTTTCACGAATACATAAACTTCCTCACTTTGAGTGGTGAGAAAAGTAATAATAAACGTAAAAAATTGTTGTTGAAATACCTTTTGTTGGAAGAAATTGACGATGAAGAAATGTTAGAAATATTAAGTTTGCCAAGACTTCCTAAACATTCCATCTTTAAAAGAAGAATGGAAGAAGGATACTTGAAAGTATTGAATACAAATCACTTGAGTGATGATAGAAAGTTTTCAGAGTTCTTCAGACTTTCTAAACCTCAGTTAGAATTTGTATTAAGTTTAATTCAAGAGGATTAAAAAATTGTCTACGAACTGTAATCCTTATCCAATCACAGCAGAGGAGAAACTTGGTGTAACTTTAAGGTAAGTACGTAGTTATTAGGATTCAGTATTTGCGATACATGCTCATTTCTTTTGATATAATAGCTCGACTAATATCATGTTTATTCATTGTATCTCTTCAATTAATGAGTTAAAAAATATGAATAAAAAAAATTTCAAACATATTTTTTATTACAAACGAAAACGGTTGTCTATACAAAATGCCTATTTTGTAAAATGCATGTGAAGAATTGGACCACTCATATTATCAGCAGATTCTAAAATATTCTGGATATCAGCAGGGTGCTAAAAATAGAGGTCTGATGAAGATGGATTACTGCATAATTCGCTTTGGTTGCTTGTAGATGGCGGGCTGCTAATATCAGAGTATGTACTGATTGTACACGTTTATAGAGAAGAAAACATGTTGGGTTGTGTACTCCCCGGACGTAATGACCACATATCTATTTCAATATGGGAAAGCAATTGTAAAGTCTCCAGCTTAGCACGCTGCTTAGATGTGGTGTAAATTTCTGCACAGTCTTAGCGATGCTTTGAAAAAATAAGCTAATGTCATCTGGTTCATCTTCATTTGCCAATAACTCCTTCATGAATGGCATATCTGTCTTTTGCCCTTTTCTCAATAGCAAAACACATTTTTTTCTCGATAATTCATTTTCTTCTGGTTTGCGGGTGACTTACTGCGATGCGTTCCACTTCCAGCCAATGAAGTGGCTTGTGATTGATGCGTGAGAATGGCTGGACGTGCTTTCTGCTGAGAAACATTGGCTTTTTCAAGCTCCTGGCCTATTTCATCATTAGTCGCTTCAGATTCTTCTATGTTGCAGAAAATTCTGAAAATAAAAAGGCAAATGGAATTGAATTATTGAAAGAACTAAAAAAACTGAATAAATACCGCTTAATCCACTTGATTTTATTGGTATTTACTTACTCACGCTTGTCATCTAATGTGCGAAGGAATGACAGCCTTTCTTGTAATGCCCATGTTTTCCCTTTTTTGAACGGAGGTGCCTTAGGACCAGTTCTCTGGATTTCTCGATTCTTCCTGTCATACGTGTCTATTATGTTTTTCCACCGCTTTCTGCAGTCACCAACTGTTAACAGCACATTTATAGATTATAATAGTGTAATTACAAACACGTATAAAGAGTATATAAGGCCCTAATTTATTCAAATAATAATTACTACATCGCAATGTTTTTCTTTTGCAGGTTCCTGGCAACTGGCGAGTCTTATCACTCGTTACAATTTCAATTCCGGATATCAGTGAGCGCAATCAGTTGTATAGTGAAAGAAACCCTAACTGTACTCAAAGAGAAGCTTGCACCGCTATTCCTACCACATCTTTCAACAAAAGATTTGGAAAACAAGGCTAAGAAATATTATGAGAGATGGAATTTTTCAAACTGTGTTGGAGCCATTGATGGCAAACATGTACGAATTAGGTGCCCTCATAAATCAGCATCCCTGTATTACAACTTCAAGGGATTCTTCTCTATCGTACTTTTAGCTGTCGTAGACGCAAATTGTAAATTTATATACATTGATGTTGGCTCATTCAGTAAAGAGGGATATTTTTGAAAAATAAAATTTGGGCCGTAAGTTTTACGCTGGTACTCTACTACCACCTCCAAGGCAGCTCCCAAACTCTGACCTTGTGTTACCGCATGTGTTCGTCGGAGATGAGGTATTCAGATTACATCCAAACATGATGAAACTATACCAACGAGATGCTATTGGTAACAATTATTACAAATCTGTGTTCAATTACAGAGCGTGCCGTACCCGCCGAACATCAGAAAACACATTTGGTATTCGTGCTCAAGTTTTCCGTATATTTTATACTCCAATCAATATAAATCTTAAACGTGTCGATGATGTGCTTACTGTTTGTTGTTGTCGGCACCACATGTTGCGGGAAGGTTATCTCTCGAAAACAGGACGTGCCAACTGCGAAGTCGACCCAACACAAGACCTACCTACAAGCAATCTCATTTGTTTGAGAAGAACTGGTGGTTATACTAATGTAAAAGGATTTATAGTAAGGTACACGTACGCCTCATACTTCGTGAACGAAGGGAGCGTCATTGCCTAGATGCCACAGTTTACAGAACAGACATAGCCTAAATAAATCACTGTGATTTCAGATTTCAAAAATGTATTTTTTAGGTTATGGTAGGTTAGGTTTGTTGAGTGACATTTTGAATAAAGTATTTTTTTGAGAACATTTTGTACATACCTGATCTTCCCACTTCTCTTGTGATCACTACCCATATATTATCCTTGGCACGCTGATCTTTGTAGAGGCCGTGCTTCAAGCCATAAAGAGCTGTATATGCTGCTATTGCTTCAATTAATTTGTCGACTTCTTCGGCAGAAAATTAAGATTTGGCTGAGACATGATTCACACACCACAAGAGCACATGTACCACCTTTCAATAATAATTCGTGACTGGCGATCATCTGCTCTAGGCCCAGACGTCCGCGATTGATGCCAGCGACTCTAGCGATGGTCGCTCAAAGGAAATCGAAACAAGACATACTAGCAGTGCTCCACAATGATCGTTACGCTACTATCGCTCTGCGATTATCGCAATAGTCGCTACAAGCAAAGCGCACCTTAAGACGTTAAAAGAGCTTGTACATAATAATTTTGACATTTATTTAATGATTAATCATAAAATAATAACATCGATTTTTTGTGTGTATAGCCACCCCCCTCCCAAATTTCTTTCTAGATCCACTAGTGTGCCAACCCACTTATTTTTAAAACGATACTTTAAACATTCCGTGTATGGAGTGTAGAGAAGGAGGAACGTCTCTTATGGACGGTACGTTCAAAATGTGGTCTGAATTCTGTAAGGTATGAGATGTGGCGCTGATCGTATTATGGGATTGAGTCTGAAGTTAAACACTTACTATATCTCTGAAACTAGCTTCAGATTCTATAAACTAACGAAAACATAATATTATGTAGGTGTTGAAAAGAATTATACAGCGTAAAAAAATAATAAAAATAGTAAAAACAAAATCACGTAGAATACCTCCTCTAAATCAGCGCCACCTATTCTTCCATCGAAAATCCGATCACATTTTTTAACACGGAGACGTTTCTCCTTCTCTACACTCCATAATTCCGTGGCTGGAGAGCAATAATGAACCGCGACTCCATCTTGGAGCTGCCACAAATTTCTCATGATGTGTACCACCTAAAAAGTTTTGAATTCATTTGCATTTTGTATTTTTAAAAAAGTATATACCGACGTCTCCAACAATATTATCTTCCAAATATTAAATGTATTAAGGGACCATATGTGTTTGTACAAGTACCAAACAATTTGTGTTTTCTGTGTTATGTAATAAATAAAATTATATCTGCTTGCACGTCCATTTTGTGAAATGAACAACAATAAGGTTTCATCAAAATTTACTAGGTTTTTTTTTCATTTTAATATAATTCTTATCATGTCAAAATTTTTAATGTAGCTCTCCAAAACAGTAATTTTAGAAAAATGCTTAAAGTTAAAAGATTTTTAAAAATGATTTATATCTTCATTTAATAAACCCCATTTATATTTTTTGTATACAACATTTCCTCAAAGGCAGCGCAATTTAAAAAATGAACTACAAATAAATTACATTCAAAAGAATCTGAACGAGGTGAAATTTTAGTTCAATGAAAATACCTACATACCTATATATATATTATTATTCATGTAATTTGATTTTAATAGAGGGTAACTCAACATCTGCTAGAGGTATCAAATTTCACTTAACAAAATACGACTACAAAAGTACCAAGTTTATAACAAATTAGCAGATTCATGACATGATAAAATCTAGGGTGACCTCAGAGTTTATTTCACACATGAGTCACATGAGCTTTTGCGGTTGATAAGGTGAATAAAGAATATATCCCTCTGTAATTCAATACTGGGATAAGTTATACACACGCACGCCGGTAACGGTAACCGACTTTTTCATTTCCGTATTTTTGTAATATAAGAACAGATGAAACAAATACAGCTCAGAATTTAGATATTGGTATTATGACGTCAAAGCCAGGATTGAATGTAGGTCATGTGTCAGCACGTAATCACGTTCATGCATATATGACACAATATGTATATCTTACCTTTTAATTTTTTTAGCAAATTTCGTAATATCCAAAGTTGATAAAGTCAATATATTATAAACACTCACTCGAAGAGGAGGACGTGTTCTATCTACATATATAAACAAAAATTTAGGAACTAGAAGAGCATTAGCTAGGTACGGGGTTGAAACCCTACCGCTGAGTGGTAACTGATCAACTAACTAACCACAATGTGTTTCCCCCGCTAGAGTAAACTCTGTCGCGAATAGGCTAACCACAGAGCATTTAGGAACAGAATTGTACATAAAGATTAATACGCGGTGTTCTCCCATGTATTGCAGTAGGCTTGAGCACCTTAACTAAATGTGGTCAGTTTAACGACCACAAACACTTAAAGGGTTAAATAAATTTAATTCAGAATTTAATTGTGAGTATAGTCCAAGAAAATCAGCACTATATTGAAATATTAATAAAATATTTGATGTGGCCAGCGCGTAACTTTCTTATACCAGTGACTCCGGCCTTTGGAACATGTGTACCAATTAAATTTGAAGGCTTTATCTCAAAAACTGTGGCTGCTATCGCAATATATAGATACTACAGATATGCACGCAGATTTTTTTCTTAGTAATGTTTTTTCATCATAACTCATCGAAATTCGCCCTGAAATGCAGTAAAAAGTTTTTTTGTCATATATTGTAAGTGGCCTGAGATCGTTCAGGATTTTATTTTTAATACAAATAATGTTGCTTGTTTTATTAATATTAAATAACTTAAGGCCGGTATTATCAACATTTTAAAGGGACCTTTACCGTAAAGGGGGTATTTAGTGACAAGAAAATGTATTTCCGCAATTCCAGTAAAATATAACTATGATGATCATGAAACTTAATTCTTTATTTAAACTGTAGGACTGCTACTTATTATTGACGTTTTCTTTGTAATCTATCCTATCACTAAAAACTCCCTTTCAGTTAAAGGTAACTACTATTAAAAAGTTATACCTTTAGCTTAGTAATTACAATAATTTTTACAGTCATCAGTTATCACATATTTTTTTAATCCAATAATTCTTTATCTACAAGTTATACATTTCCTTGAATGAGGCTATAAATTGCACATTTTGGCAACCCTGCTTAAACTTTCCAACCTCAATTTGAGATTTACTGCGCATACACAGCTTACATTTCCTCGTTTCTGAATAGTGCGTGGGACATATATATATGTAGATATATGCTCGGACGCCATAAAGCACCTATACATCCATTAGATAGATATCGATGGATATGAATATCTAGTGGAAGTCTAATGAATATCTATTAGACATCCATGCATATGTCCTAAAACATCTAATGGATATCCATTGAAAGTCCATGTCCCAAAATATTTATAGATATCTAATGGATGTCTGTGCTGTGTGGGAAGTGTTCACTTTTTCAAACATGTTTGTTTCTGATGATGGACTCTTCCAATGGACTTGTTTCACCCCACATCTCTACTAAATATAAAATACAAAAATAAATAATATCTGATTAAGAGATATAATAATTTATTCCACATTAATTCCGTTTGAAATTGTAACAGAAAATCTCTACAAATATATGTAGTTGCACTTGCAAACACAAATTAACTTTCGTTTTCTCCCACTCTAAAAATGTACTCTACTTTTACTACTAGCAGTGACAGAATAAAATAATTGTAAACGTACTGCTACTAGGTATTTATCAATTTTTGATTCATATTAAATCAATAAATAAATACATATTAAGATTAATCTGCGAATTTCTGTCCTCGCTTTTCTAAACTTTTTTATAAGACGGAAAAATTGTCTAAATATTAGTAAATGCTTCGATTATAAACAATGGAAGTCAGTAAATTCCTAATGTGACTATTTTTTATTGTAAGCAACTTACAATGCTATTAGCTATATTACTTGTTGCATATCGGTACGGGATGGAAGAACCAATAGAATCAAAGAATCAGGGCTAGGAGGAATAATAATTAAATTTGTAACAGAACAGAACAACAAAAAATTATCTTTGAATTATCAAAGGAACAGAATCAGACACAACTTTGATTTTGGAAATAATCAAATTTATTTTCTTTATTTAAAGGTGCAACTTTATTAAAATCAATATTTTTTTTATGAAATTTGAAATCTGTCAACACATATCCCATCTGAAAAATTTGCAAATATTTTATTTGCCACAATTTTAATTTGCTCCTTGGATCAGTTCTAATAGAATTTTTGTCGGTTTCCAATGTCAACAATACATTATAGAGGAAACCTGCCATGGGGACAATATTAAACGGCGTCAAGAGTACCTTTAATTAAAGGTACTTATGCATATCCCACACAAAGTTAATGATATCAATTTAAAAAAAGTCACTGTAATAGAAAGTTGTATACTTAATAAAAAATAATTATTTTGTTATGTTCAGTATATAATTATATTTTTAAGGAATCCAAGGACACAACTTTTAATTGATTTTCTCCATCACTATGCAGTGTTAGTCCCATTTCATTGAGTATTTCAGAGCTAACGGTACCTTCTTGATATAGCCCAGCTATTAATTTCTGATTTTCTTGATTGTTCTCACATAAGTTCCTCACAGCCAAAATTGCCCATTGCATGATAACTATATAACTATAAGGAAAATAGGTTATTGGTTCATTACAAACTGATTTTCATTGCAGTACTGGAGTACATTAAAAACTGGCACTTGGTAGAGAAAATAGGTAAGATGTTTTATATAAATAGAGATGGGGAGGCAGCGATAAATTTCAAAGATAACTTTTATGCAGATATAATATATTGTATAGTTTATTTCAAACTTATTTGTAACATACAAAACATCGGCTTCTTTGACAGCGGAAAAGGGATCAAAGAAATCGACGTTTTTTATGTTGCAAATAAGTTTGAATAAACTGTAAAAACCCAGTGAAACATCCCCAAACAGATAGCCCATTAGTGAATGTGTTCATATGCTGTGTTTTTAACATCAATCCCTTTAACGAATTTATTCAAAACTTTCTTTTTTCATTCAAAGGGTTTGAGACTTCTACACATGGTAATAGGCTGCCAAGCGAGGAGTGTGGGGGTGTTTTTCCACTTCTTGTTTCAACATCTGCATCCCTTCACGAATTATAAGGACATTTTGGTTGTCAGTTTATGCTTAACATTTAACTTCTATTCGATCTTCTATAGAATTTTTTTCAAAACTTTTTTTGTTTTTCATTCAATAGAACTGAAACTTTTGCGCAAGATAGTAAGCTGCTAAAGTCGACAGTGGGTGTGGGGTTTTTAATTTTTTTCCTTCTTATATAAGCAATTTTTTGGATTTTTCATATTATGTAACATATTTAAAATCTATTCAATCTTTTTTTTTCAAATTTTTTTATTTTTCGTCTAAAGGGACCCAGACTTTTGCACAGAATAGCAGGCTGCCAAACTCCACAGGAGGTTTTTTATTTATTTTTTCATATCTACATCCCTCACGAGTTATAAAGACTTGGTTTTGTCAGTATATGCTTTAAATATTTTAACATTTATGCGACTTTTTAGATTTAATTTTTTTTTTTTAATTTCCTAGGGTATTGGTCTGTGGGGTGGCAGATGTCACATCTTAGATGACCTTTTAAATGGCAAGGAAGTTGAATTTTCTACACAAGACATAAATGTGTATGTGCCAATTACATCTGTCGACGTTGAACAAATACATATGGATTTTTAATGAGGGGCGCCGGAGATTAACTCTGGAACATTTACAACAAATATTAGCAATACTGTTTTACTCTTGTGATGACTAGTTAAAAATACATGTGTTTTAATGCTACATTCACCTTACTTCGTATTAACTTTGTATGTTAACAAACTTGCCAAAATAACCACAAGGTAAGATAATTGTGTCATATATGCATGACCATATTTGTGGTGACCCATCACCTAGAAGCAACCCTGGAATTGATGTCATTTATCACTACCTTCCGATCTCTATATATATAAATGATTAAAACAAATAAAAACTCTCGTTCCAATCTGTTAAAATTCAAAACCAAATTTGTTTTGTCTACAATAATTTTTTTCATTTTAATATATCATAAGTATATCTGTTCATCACTAAATTAATTTAGATATTGTTGCATCAATGTAATTTTTTTTTTTATTTATTTAAATACAAAATCCAACAAGTAGGAGCCCAATTACAGGATTAGGTGCATTGAAATTATGTATAGATAAATACACAATAAACAATTTTCAGTATTTCAAAAAAATTTCTTAATTAAATATATAATATATACAAACAAAACATATAGAATTGTATATACACATATAAAAATATACACCTGTACATATACACTCACATATACAGATAAATAAAGAATACAGTAGATTACAAAACATCAAGATGCAAAACAGAGTTTTTAATTACACTTTCATTGCAGAAAAATATATCAACACAATCTTCGATTTTAGCATAGTTGACACATTTGGTGTATTGGAGAGGCCAAGAGAATATTAGTTCTTGGTATGTGTGAAATAAATGAGTTGTTATGGAGAGCAGAAATTCTAGATACTTTATAATTTATTTGATTTAATAGGTTAATACAATCCAGATGATTATTAACAATTTTATATAGAAAAATTATTGATTGAGATATTCTTCGTTTGGCAAGACTTGGTAAGTTAAATTTTTCTAACAATATATTTTGTGGAAATCCAATAGGTGGATAAGTGCCCTCAAGACTGTACACTGCAGATTTTAAAAACTTGCACTGAATATTCTCTAATTGTAATATATTCACATTATAAATTGGGTTCCACACAATTGACGCATATTCAAGGCGAGATCTAACAAATGTTATATAGAATAAAATCAATAGATATTAAGCCAGATATGTGAGTGTACATAGAACCGTGAAGAAAAATTTCAAAAATTTCCCATAAGTTACAAATAATAGTGATGGGCCTATAGTTTATGTCACTCTTTTCCCCGTTTTGTACACTGGGCACACGCGTGAATTTTTCCATTTTTGAAGAAATCTCGAAGTACTGAGAATTAAATTGAAAATTATTAGAAGGGCTTTAGCGAATACAGTTGAACAATCTTTAATTAGAAATGCCGAAATTATATCAGGGCGCATGGTCATTGTGGCTTTAATTTTCTTTATAGATTGGCATATTTCCTCCTCAGTGATAACAGATAAGTTTAAGGTATTTAAATTCAGACTACTTCCGTCGTCAAATTTACGGAGTGTAGGGGACGTAAGGATTTAGAGAAAAAGTCCGCAAAAATATCAACTATTACTAGGGGGTCTTCAATCATTTGATTCTCGTAAATTGGTGATGAATGGATGAAGATTGTTTTTTGAATTAATAAAACTCCAAAAATTGTTAGGATTGGTTTGCATGTTAATTTCAATGTTGTCTAAATATAACTTGTAAGCAATATCGATGTCAGATTTAATTTTTGCTCTCAATGTTTTAAATGTATTGTAAGAATGCATATAAACACTAATGTTAAACAACGCCCAACTGTAATAAACTTATTTACATTGTTTTTTAAAAGGATACATGGATTCCTTGCATCCATATTACAACAGTCTAATATTACTGGAATTAATTCTGCAGTTCTTGCCTAAAAAAAAACAACCTTCATGATTTATAAAAAAAACATACGATATAAAAATTTACCAAATTCTGCAATTCCCTGTTCTTCCAGCAAAGATTTCCTATTAACCTAACTAGATCTGCTTTAAAACCAAAAGTGGCAATCTCTTTCAATTTACTGTTTACTTTAAATTCTGATAATTTTTGTACCGGTGTAAAGCAATTATTGCATACTTTTCCTAATCTGTGAATATTAATGAGTATAACACCTGAATTAATAAGAATGTCTTTGTTGCTTTGGAGTTTTTGTCGATAGTTTTCATCACTGGAAAGTGACGATATAATTTCTAAAATTAGTGACAATTCATAAATTTTCATATTATTCTGTTCTGTCAATTTCATTTCAAAGATAATATTAACAGACTCTAAAAAACTACTCGTTAGCAATTCTAATCCTGTTTCTGGTAAATTATGTGCCTTTTTTCTTAACTGCATATATTTCAGAATTTCCAGAGTAGTTATTTTGTTTTCCATCTTGAACTGCGTGAATACACTCCAAAAATGTGTACTTGAAACATTTCTTTCCAAGAAAAAAATTACAAATTCATTTGTACTATTACTATCGTATATATCAAATATTTGATTTATTAGTTCTGTATCAGTAATAGTTACTGATAACGAAAAATTATAAATCAAAGCTGAACTTTCATATTCACATATGTTACTGCTTAAGCACATTTTTATTTTGTCAAAGAAAATTTCAAAGACTGCCTTCGTAGCCTCCTTATTTGAGGATGACAAATTTATTAAAAACTGCAATAATACTTTTAAACAAATATTATTTGGCTCTACTCCAACTATATTTGAAAAGATATTATCCATGACCCTTAGAATATTTGTATTTTCTATTATATATTTTTGGGTTTTAAAATTAGAAGTGCAATTTCTTAAGGATCTTATGATCTCCACTAATACCTCAAATATCTGGCCCCCAAGAACCTGATATTTTGAGAATACTAAATCCAACCATTCTTCTAAACAATTAAGCACGTTCTCAGCCACTACTATTCTGGAAAAGTAAGTTAAATTTAAAATTATTTTGGTTATTAATAAATATATACATGCTCTATATATTTGACTTTAACTAGGCAACTCCAAATTAGAGCAGATTCAAATCCATTAGTGGAAACAAAGCGCGTACTGTTCGCCCCAGCTTTTTTGAGGTTTGCAGTATCTCTTTAAAAATTTATAAAAGAATCAGCAACAGATTAGAAAGGTTCCATTTTTCCAAGTAGAAAAAATTTAACATTGGATTTATCGGTTTACATGTATAATTAACTATACTAGTTCCAATAAGTGCAATCAGTAAAAGAATGTAGGTTGGGGCTCCTATAATGGTGAAGCAGCACATGCTATATAATGCATATATCAGGGATCGCCGGCTGTCGCACATGTACCGCAATACTCTTGAGAGCCCCCAACTCACATTCCTTTACTGACTACACTTATTGGAACTAACATAGCAGAAATTGTTGTTTGTAAATAGTAGTGCAGTAAACTAGTAAGTGTAGCTACTTACTTCTTTGGAATGCCATCATCCAGCCGTTCTATTTTAAAGGCTTCCTTTAAATGGTGTGAAAATTCACCCCACCGATCGTTCTGTAATTCCCGGATCATCAGTAAATCAAAATTTATTATTTTTTTCGTTTTCTGTTCCTATAGAACACAAAATAGGGCATTTACAGATAGACATCATTGGATAATGATGCAAATAAACTTTAGGTTAGAATTTTAATAACAAATCAATGGTTTACACTGATGCCAATAACTTAATTCAGTTTTAGTCTATTTTGCACAGTTCATTAAAAGTTTGATAGGATACCTATCTGTAAAATTTCCAAACTGGTTTCTCTGCTTTTTATTGTAGCTATGTAATTAAAAATTAAATACGTATTTCTTTAATATAATGAAAAACTAGTGTGACAATAGGTTTGTCCTTTCTAACTGAGATCTCAGCTAATCTAAGTTGTTTTACGGTTATACTGCATAAATAAAAGCATAATATCATTTGAAGTAGCTTCCATAACCGTAAAACTACTTAGATTAACTGAGATCTCAACTGTCTCAGTTAGAAAGAACGCGCTTATGTTGACATCCAAATCAGTTTTCAACATTAAAAAGTTTCCAATGAAAATAGATCCCCGCTCGCTGAAACGAAATGCACGTACCTTATGAAAGCAATAGTTACGTTCATCCGAGCATATCGCAACTTGATCGGATTTTCACCGATCAGCGATTATGTTTCTGCAAGGCCGAACGACTTTAATTAAAAAGCTGTCATTTCTGTCATCTATTAACGCGTAGAGGTTGTTTTATTCGTTTTTATGTTTTATCTATTCTCTAATATTAAATAACAAAACATTTTTTGCTCATTTGCTGATAATATACATAATAATAGAAATACAAATTTAGTATTGTTACTAAACTTGACCTCCAACTACATCTGATCACTGATCAGTGATCAGTCTATCACTGGCGCCCGCTTCATAAGCTCTCAGTTCGAATAGTACCGTTGGGCAGATCAATTCTTGAACGCTCTAGTAGCGATCTGCTAGGATAAACACAACCAATACTGTCAATAACAAATTATTGTGTGACAAGCGAGGGTAAAATTATAAAAAAAGTTCGATTTTGTGAAATCTCTTAAGACTAAAAAAAAAAAAAGATGGTTTTGTTTGGATTATTATTAACCATATATGTAATTATAACTATTTTTAAAATAAAAAAAATCGGATATTAAAGTTGGATAATTAAGATCTTTTCATCTTCAATTAATGGCAACACTGGACTTTTGATGTACGGCTGTCACTTGTACCCTCGCTAGTTCTGTGGTTCTACTTTTTTCTGTTTTGTGGTTCTACTAAACTGGGGATCTGAGTTAATCGTTAATTTGTGTTTTTACTGTGTTTGCTGTTCTGTGGATTTGGGGGTGAAATTGTTAAATAAAAATATTTAGTGAGCATTTTCTCTTAGTTTTGCAGTGATATTTGATATTTAACATTTTCTTTTAATAAAAGTAAGTAATGGATAATTAAAAGCAATTTTACGCAAATTGTTTTAATGAAAAATTAAAATGCCGTGTCATGGATGCATAACCTAAATAATCCAAAATTTTAGATGTTCCTTACCAGAAGTGAATATGATAGAGGAGTTAATACCTTCTCTCCAGAGGGACGCTTGTTTCAAGTAGAATATGCTATAGAAGCTATTAAACTAGGTTCAACTGCCATCGGCATTTGTACAAGCGAAGGGGTGGTATTAGCCGTTGAAAAACGTATTACATCTCCATTGATGGAACCAACTACTATTGAAAAAATTGTAGAGGTTGATAAGCATATCGGGTGTGCTGTTTCAGGACTTATGGCTGATTCACGTACAATGATAGATAGGTATGTTTGAAATTAAAATGTGTAAGAATTTTGCCAGAAAAAGATATAAGTATACAAAACATATTTTATGATGGGCACCACGTCACAGTCTCCTCTGTGACCACGTACTATAAGAGACGACTGGTCTTGATGAATGAATTATGCACAAATATACCGGGTGTCCCAGCCTCGCGTCGGCCAAATGTCCTGGCTCTCTTATAAGAGATATCGAAAAATTTCAAAAACGGGGTGATAGAGGGCGCAAACGTGCATAGTTTAAAAATATTTTTAAATATACAGGGTGATCCATTGAGGCGTGACGATATAAACTTATGTTTTTTTAAATGGAACACTAGGTATATTATTACATATTTGAATTCTACTTTTAAAGACGACTCAAGCGATATGCCACTTGATGGGTCTGCGATGGGTCGGTACCATAATATGGGTGAGTTTGTACCAAAAACATGCCAACTTTGTGAGCTCACTGTGACGTAATGGAAGGACATTTTGAGATCTAGATTATGTCAAAAATTGTCAAACACCCTGTAGTTTACGCTACTTTTATCGGATCTAACGAAATCGGTCATTTTATACCGGGTGAGTCAGGAAACGCCAAAACTACTTTTTCTCATTTTTTTCAAATGGAACGCCCTGTATATTATGACACCAAAGGAAAGCCCTTTGAAAGAGCTTTCCACTGATATAAAGGTTCAAGGGTCTATCTATCATGGGTGCCAAGAATTTGATGGCAAAGTGGCACAATTCGAGGTTTATTAAAAAATTACGCTCAATTTTCAATTGTTTTGTGAATTTTCGCTGAAATCGGCTCTTTTCAGTAAGACAATTTCGAAAATAATGATATCAACTTATCTGCACCATGATAGTTCTCTGCAGACAAAAAAAAAAAAATCAAGAAAGAGAGGAAACGAAAACTTTATTTGGAAAGAAACTGGGTGGAAGCACTGGAAATTAAACTAAATGTTCAAAAATATTCCCATTCTCCCTGATACACAGTTGTAAACGATTTTCAGTTGTTCTTCGAACATCGGCTAGTGTAGCTATTGAGACATTGCGAAATGTTGCAGCGATTCTTTCCTGCATATCCTCCCTGGTTGTGGGCCTCACCCTGTAGACCTCCTGCTTCACATAACCCCATAGGAAAAAATACAAAGGAGTTAGGTCTGGAGACCGTGCCGGCCATCTTATGGGTCCTCCACGACCAATCCATTGTTCCCCTCTCCAATTAGTTAAAAAATCTTTTACTATTCGATGGTTATGTGGGGGTGCACCGTCGTGCTGGAACCACATGTTCTCTCTAACGTCTTCATCTACATCTTGAAGCAGCCCCTCTAAATTCAAACGCAAGAAATTGTGATATCTTCGGCCATTTAATGCCCCATCCTCAAAAAACCACGGTCCAATGACATAGTTGTCTAATATACCACCCCATACATTAATTGACCATCGATTTTGGTGATCCACTTGCCTGACCCAGTGCTGGTTTTCAGTCGCATAATAATGCATGTTATAGCGATTTACTGTCCCATTACTGCGAAAGGTAGCTTCATCGGTAAATAAAACCTTTGATAAAAATTGGGCATCTTCGTTAATTTTATTTAGCATTATATTGCAGAAATTAATACGATTTTGAAAATCTTCCCCATAAAGGTCTTGGTGTAGTTGAATGTGATAGGGGTGATATTTGTATTTATTGATGATACGATTTACAGAAGTTTTACTTACATCGGTTTGTTGTTCAATTTCACGACAACTTATGTGAGGATTCTCTTGCACGTGAAGCAAAACTGTCAATTCGTGTTCTTCATTATTTACAACCATGTTCCTCAATTTTCTTTTGGTATAACACACATTACCAGTGTCCTCAAATCTTTCTCTCAAGTTTTTGAATGAGTTGGGATCAGGAGTTCGTCTCTCGGGGTATTTCATTCCATAAATCCTTGATGCCAATAAGCAATTCCTATCAACTTCTCCCAAACAATATATCATATCAGTTAACTCTTGTTGGGTGAATTTCATTGTTACTCGTTCGTTTATACTAAGAAAAATATCAACACTCGAAATTTTACAACAATAAAGTAAATTATTGACAAGACTGGTACTTTTATGACAGGTACCTACTTGATTTTTTTTGAATTTATTTCGATAAATTGAAAGTTGGAAGCAATTTGAAATTCTCTACAATTTTTTTTTATTTATTCTTTCGATGATAGTACGTGGAACAACAGCTTTCCAAACTTAACAAAAATTTTACTATCTTTCATTGAATTGAAAATAAAAGTATTTTTTGGTCTTATTTTAGAAGAATGAATTACACCATTTTAAAGCTGAGAAAAAAATACTACGAAAAGCTACGTTTTATTAAGCACCGTTCTAAAATAATAAATCATTTCGCGACAAAATTACGTCGGGCTAGAAAAGACTTGTCATGACATGAATTTATATACGCATTTCAGAAAAAAAAAATTAAATTTATCAGGCGTTGACTATTTTATACTTAAGTATTTTTCTGCACTGAAGTACGGTATTTTTCTCCGAGTATAAGGATAATTATTTTTGAAATTTTCTTACTGAAAAGCGCCGATTTAAGCGAAAATTCACAAAACAATTGAAAATTGAGCGTAATTTTTTAATAAACCTCGAATTGTGCCACTTTGCCATCAAATTCTTGGCACCCATGATAGATAGACCCTTGAACCTTTATATCAGTGGAAAGCTCTTTCAAAGGGCTTTCCTTTGGTGTCATAATATACAGGGCGTTCCATTTGAAAAAAATGAGAAAAAGTAGTTTTGGCGTTTCCTGACTCACCCGGTATAAAATGACCGATTTCGTTAGATCCGATAAAAGTAGCGTAAACTACAGGGTGTTTGACAATTTTTGACATAATCTAGATCTCAAAATGTCCTTCCATTACGTCACAGTGAGCTCACAAAGTTGGCATGTTTTTGGTACAAACTCACCCATATTATGGTACCGACCCATCGCAGACCCATCAAGTGGCATATCGCTTGAGTCGTCTTTAAAAGTAGAATTCAAATATGTAATAATATACCTAGTGTTCCATTTAAAAAAACATAAGTTTATATCGTCACGCCTCAATGGATCACCCTGTATATTTCAAAATATTTTTAGACTATGTACCTTTGCACCCTCTATCACCCCGTTTTTGAAATTTTTCGATATCTCTTATAAGAGAGCCAGGACATTTGGCCGACGCGAGGCTGGGACACCCGGTATGTACCTGTATATATTTTTTATTAAATCTTAAAAAGCTGCTACTGGTCTAAACAGGCAATGAAAATGCTATCATTCTGTTAATCATCATTTGCACAATTTGTTATCACGTAGTTGCTAAAAATTTTGAAACTAAGATTTTTTTACAGGGCTCGTGTAGAATGTCAGAATCACTGGTTCGTATACAATGAAAACATGAGTGTTGAATCTTGCGCCCAGGCCGTCTCTAATTTAGCTATTCAGTTTGGAGATTCAGATGATGATGGTGCAGCCATGTCAAGGCCATTTGGAGTTGCCATTTTGTTCGCTGGTATTGATGCGAAAGGTCCCCAACTCTATCATATGGACCCATCAGGTTATTAAAAATATATTTTGTTCATGTTCTGTATACCTAATTATAATTAGCTAAATCTAGTCAGCTGGGTAATACTAGACTAGTCTGTCAAATCGTCGTGGACCATGTTTAAAGCCCTGATCCGAATATTACATATTTTACATGATAATATTTTCTCACAAATATTGCACCGGACTTCTGTGCCATCAAACTAACTCCAGGAAATCGTTTATTCATCGTTCTACAGTACTTCAAGAGAGAAATGTTTGATATTTTCAAAATGTCCCACGACAATATATTCAATGTAATATTCTGATCTAGGCTCTAATCATGATTGAGCATTTTTACTTTCTTATACCTAATATAAGGAAGTATAGTAATCGTGATTTTTTTCGACCTCGAAATTTTGATTGATATGTACGTTTTGAACACTCTTGAATCCATTCTGACTATTTTCCGATTGATGTCTGTCGGTGCGTGTGTATGGATGTGTGTGTGTATGTGTGTATCCGCGATAACTCAAAAAAAATACTAATGGGAGACTTCCCAAATTTGGCAGTTAAGATTTTCAACAACATTTTAGGTGACACATTAAATTTGGTGAATGTGGTACCACCAGAAGAGACATAATGAATGAAAGAAGAAAAAAGGTACAAATTGGGGGAAAAAAATTAAAAATTATTATTGCATTTCTGAATGAATCTCAACGAATTATATTGAAAAAACATAACTGTAGGGAAAAAAATCTGTCGGCATGTCTGTAGTATCGTGATAACAGCCACAGTTTTTGAGATAAAGCTTTCAAATTTGGTACGGATGTTCTAATGGCCAAAGACAATGATAAAATCGGTGATGAGCAAAATTGGCCAGCTGAAAGGAGGTCCACGGGACCCAAACTTTTTTGTATTTGCCTTTACAGAAAAAAAATTCTTGATGAAAGATTATAAATCATGTTTGCTGCATGCGTCACAATAAAGTATTACTTTTTAGTGGAAAAACTAACATATAATTGATAAAATTTACACCAGTGGATAGAATAAATATTGGTGATTAATCTATGAACATAGTAATATCTTTGGTGTTCTTTAAATAGTTAAATATTAATATTTAAATCATTAAATAAATTATAATTGTTATTTCTATGTCAACAAAAACTGATCATAAAGAATTGGTGAAAAAGTGTAAATACTGAAAACAAAAACCATACATTGAAACAACATTACAAATTTTCTTTTTTGTGGTACAACACCAGTACCGTACGTTTTTTATGATTTATGGGGGGGGAGTGATGAAACTGCACCTTGTATTAATGGAAAATATTTTAAATGCTGCAAAAATAAATCTATATCAGTAACTATTTGCAATAGATGTGGAGGTGTATTCCATCCAAGTTGGGCGGAGAGATTGAAAATGTTAAAATAATAGGAAAATAGAATCATTTGCTGTAAAGAAAATAAAGCAGCGAAATCATTAGAGGTGAAATTTTTGGAAAAACAGGTGATGTTGTTAGAAGAGCTGAATACCCAAAACAAAAAGGAATAATTGCAAATGATAAAGATGAAATAATTAAGTTACTGAATGAATAGATCACTGCACAGAGGATAAAATCGAGCTTTTTGAAAATACAGCAACCCATAGTAATGACAAATTTATCTTACCTCAAGTTAACAACATAATAGTTAATAATAATAAGCCACTAAATATAAATTATGCTAATGCTTTGAATTCTAAAAGAGAAAATGTGTTAGTGATAAAACCAAAACATACTCAAGACAGCGACTTAACAAGGAAATCATTAAAGAAAACGTTAATGTTGCAGATATTAAAGTAGCAATTTCAAAAATTAAAGAAGTTAGAAATGGAGGCTTGTGTTACAATGTGCGCATGAAGATGATTTGCAAAAACTAAAGGTTGAAACCGAAAAAAACTTGAGAGAAACTACAGTATAATTGAGCCAAAATTGCATAAACCATGTGTAAAAATTGTAGGATTACATGAGCAATTAGATGAAGACTTGCCTTAATCATTCAAAACCGTTTCATTAGTGATGATGCCAACATAAAACTTGTAATAATAAAAAAAAAATGATAAAAAAAATGGTTTGCCATTAATGAATGTGATGGAAATATATTTAAAAAAAATTATGGGAAATGGTGCTGTATGTATTGAGTTTTCTGCTTGCACTGTGTACGAGTATATAAATGTAACCAGGTGTTTTAAATGCTGTGGTTATGATAATATTATTAGATACTATTCTAAAAATGAAAATTGTGCTAAATGTGGACAAGGCAATCATAAGCCGGATACATGTAACAAAGTAGAGAAAATCTGTCCAAATTGTAATGAAGGCAATAGTAAAGGAGACAACTTAAATGTAAATCACACTCCTTTCGATCCACAGTGCCCTAGTTACATCAAGAAAATAAATTCCTTGAGGAGGAATATTGATTATAACTATAAATAGCAATTAGAATTACAACAATCGGGTGTTCTGGAAAGATTGTTAATTCCTATGTATCTATGAAGCAAAAACATCAATCCAATAGACTAAAGATTAGCAGAAACATCTGCAACATTACCAAAAATAAAATAAAACTGTCCATATTTTACATAAACATTCAGTGTCTCAAAATAAATTGTTGGAATTTAACCTCTTTCTGTCCGAAAACGAATATGATATTCTTTGTTTTAGCGAAATTTGGTGTTGCGAAGAACATATTAAGAATTTCTTTTTAGATAATTATATCTTAGCAAGTTTTTACAGAAGATCCAACTATATTCATGGAGAGGTAGCTATTTATGTGGAAAAAGATTTAGCTTATAAGCCTTATAAAAGGGCAGACAAGTTTTGTCGAGACTTTAACTTTAAAATATGCGATCTTAAATTATGTAATTTAAAGTTAGTTATATGCTGCTGTTATCGGTCCCCTACAGGGGTTTTTGAAATTTTTAATGATAATAATCTGATAGTTTTTTTAGATAAATTACTTTTGGACAAAAGGATTATTTTCTGTCTGAACTTTGATGTAGATTTCGCTAAGGAATAACAAAACACTTTCTCTAAAAATACGTTTTTCTCTTCGGTATGAATGAATGTATTAGTGACTTTACGAGGGTAACTTGTACATCTGCAACAAGAATAGACAATATTTTTTCTAACATTGAAAGCTTTTGCAGTAAGATAAAAGTATATAATTCTTGCTTGTTTGATCATGAATGTTTGAGTTTTTCATTTATACTTACTGAATCGACAAAAATTTACTCTGAAATCATGTATCCAAAGTACAGAGTAATAAATGAGCTAACCAAGGAAAATTATAAATTGTCAATTGCAAACTCAGACTGGTTATACTTTTTAAAACGAGGGATGTTAACAAAATATCTGAAATCTTAATTCACAACATCACACGATCCTTTAATATTTCTTGTCCACTTAAACAGGGCAGAAAAAGAGTAAATAAAATTAGATACAATGAGCAAATTAAAATAATGAAGAGAAATCTTATGTTACACGATTTCAGTAAATTTAACAGATGTTTTAAAGAAGGCTATAAGAACGTGAGAAGAAAAATACATCTCTGAATTAAAAGCTCAAACCATAAACCATAACACAAACCTAATTGCTAATGCCAACAATAAGCAAAAAGTCAATTATTAATCAAAATAAAGTTAATTATGCTCCTCTAGAATTTTCTGTAGAAGGTTTAAATTTTTTCTTTGTTAACATTGTGAGTGAAATTTTAAACGGGAATAACTCAGATTATTTAAACAATTTAAAAAATAATCAAGTACTATTCTCCTTTTATCTCGAACGGTCTCAAAACTGGAGGTTAGCAACCTGATAGATAAGCCAAGTACATCCAAATGCAAAGATTATTATGGTATAAGTAGTGACATGATTAAATTAGCCAAAGAAGAACTATTATCGCAGGTAGCACATCTTATAAATATATGTTTTGAGGAAGGAATCTATCCGGATTGCCTTAAAAATTCAAAGGTCACTCCTATTTTTAAAAAAGGAGATAAAAGTCTTGAAAACAATAATTATAGACCAATATCAGTAGTACCTATTTTATCAAAATTGAAGTTGGCATACAAAGTTTGATTAATGCACTATTTAAATAGTAAAAATTTGCTGAACTGTGATAAATATGGATGTAGAGAAGGAAAGTCTACTATTAAAGCCTTAACAGACATTATTATTTTTGTTACCAACGAATTTGAGAAGGGAAATATTACCATGACATCTTATTTGGATCTATCTAAGGCCATATTTGATTGCGATTCTCCTAAAATACTTATAATAAAATTAGAAGGGTATGGCATTAGAGATCCGAAATTCTAGGTACTTTATAGTTTATTTGATTTAATAGGTTAATACAATACAGACGATTTTTAACAATTTTATATAGAAAAATTATTGTTAACGAGAGAGTCTTTCATGAGTTTCAGGAATTTATAGATTTTTTTAGAATGTACACTATCTAATACTACTGTTATTTTTACCTTTATATACGTATTTTTTCTCATCTAGTTGTGAGATACCCACATATCAACAAAACTATATCTTTTTTATTTTTGTAGTTTTGTGTTTCTCTACATATTTGTATATTTATATTATTATTTTTTAATTTGTGTATTTGTATTATTTTATAATTTGTATATATTTGTATTTTGATTTTGACGAGTGTACACAATTTTTTGTACTGTCCCACACGAAATAAATCTATCTATCTACCATACCATGGTGTTCTACTCTGTAACTTTTTGTCAATGGTTGATATTTAACAATTAATTGTTGCCATTGCTAGAATACAGCTAATAGGAATTACACTATCATAGCAATACCTACTAATATTCCATAACAACTGTTGCTAAAAAGTTACAGATTAAGTCTTCTGTTGTGAATTTACGAAACTAATATCTTCTGTCAGTTTTGATATCTTCCTGACGATCGAGTTAGTAGTTTCGAAATTAATAATAGAGGCAACATTCCATGGCTCACCTTGATAACCAATTAGAAATTGCAGAATCCTGTAACACCTACTCTTGATTTGGCAGGCTAGTAGTACTCAGGTAACTGAATTTTGTTGACAATTTTTTTAAAATGCAAGGCAAAATTTGTCGGTTTTCTAAACTCAAATGTAGAGAAAAAATCCCAAAATTTGTTTAAAACTGCCACATTGGTAGCATTACAATTATCTTGACCATGTTAGCAGCCTTACTGCTCTATTGACCAAAAAAGTAATAATTGGTGGCTAAATTTTACAATACCAAAATAAATAGAAGTTGGCAACTATAACAAAACTGTAATTTCAACTCTTAGTAGTACCAACATAATAACAGATTAAGATCTTATAAATATTTTTTCAGTGATTAAGAAAAAAAATTTTGGGTATTGTTTCCAGCTATCACAAAAATATATATGTATCTTGACAAAAAACATCTAAAATGTTTGTCTTTTTAGGTACTTTCGTGCAGTTTGATGCAAAAGCAATAGGATCTGGATCTGAGGGTGCTCAACAGAGCTTGCAGGAAGTATACCATCGCAGTATGACCCTAGAAGAAGCAACCACTTCAGCTCTTACTATTCTAAAGCAAGTAATGGAGGAAAAACTGAATTCGTCCAATGTTGAAGTAATGACAATGACTCCAAAAAATTTTTTCCATATGTTTACGAAGGATCAGGTTGAGGAGGTAATTACAAAATTAACTTAATTAAATATTTATTCATAATTATGGTTATTAATTAATTAATTAAGAAAAAAAATGTTAATTTTACATTAATTGTACTTTATTTTATACTCTGTCAGTAATAAATTATAAAATGGTGATTTTACCCAAATGGTTTTTCTGAAAACCTCTCAATTCCTCAATACATCTCGGAAACTCCACTATCATTTTCTTCATTTGAATGCTTGTTAGGAAAATTATACCTTGTAGCGGTTGTACATAATAATAAATTCATAATGAATGAACAGAACCATAGTAAATGATAAAAGAGAGTTGCAAGATAGAATGCATTTTTTTACAAACAGTAAAATATTTAAAATAGTTTTTGACTGGTTATTGTTCTGATGATTATAGTAATATAAATTTTTGTTATTGTCTGAATGTTATTTGTGGCATTCTCTTAATTTTTATTTTTCTTTCTTAGTGCTTACATGAATAATTCTTGGTTATCCAAAAAATACAGTTAGTTACCCAATATGCTACTGGAAAAATAAGAATTTGCCTTGTATTGGATGTATTTATTTAATTAACTACAAAAATGAGACAAATGTATACTATGGCAAGTCAAGTAAATAGAATATATTGTTTTGCAATATAACATATTAGAAATTGTTTTCTGTATGTTTTTATTGCAGCTATTGTCTAATTTTGTAGTTTTATGTTTATTTATGCCATTTTTATCTTATTGTAAGTATATGTATATTATTTTTTTGTCCCTCATTTGTACAGTTTCCTGTTTTATTTTATTTTACTGTGTAAACGTCCTGTGATTGGATACTTTACCTGTTGGGTATTTTGTTATAAATAAAAATATATAGAATGTACAGGGTGTCCCAGGACTTCATTTGAATAATTCACGAGCAAGACAATACCAGTATTTCATATAAAAACTTTACCTACTCTCCTCCATTACCAAAGTTACGGGCCGAGATGTTTTTTTATTAATAACTTTTTAACATGCTGACTGCCCACACACTAGGGTATATGACTCACCAGCGCCAATCAGTGAATCATAGCTTACAAGTGCCAATTGTTGTAAAAGCCAGGTAATATGATAATTTTCAGTACATAGCCTGCTTTTTTTAGAAAAAAATATGCCGCCACATGTTATGATATGGGCACTGAATAACAATATTTAATGTTCAGTGTCCAATGACGCACGTTTTTTGGTGGAAAAACAACAATTTATAACTGATCCTTAGTGCCGATGGACATGTGTCGTAGGCACTGCCATTAGAGAGTATATACCGACAGAATGTCAGCATGGGTGCTGAACTGTTGATCTGAAATTTAACCAAATTTTGGAGATTTGTGTTGTAAACGAATGGCATTTAAGTAATGGTGTAATTACTCCATTCAGAAAAGAAAGGAAAAAAAACTTGATCTATTAGAACAATTAGAAATAAGTAAGGCTGTTAAAAATAATAAAAAATTTAACGAATGAACAACAAATTTTTACTGGTCACCATAGTTTAGATAAAATAATTTAGATTTAAAAAATAAAGTAATGTCCAACTTATGAAAGTATATTTTACAATAGTTTTATAGTAGATAGCAGATGTGGTTATATAAGCAAAGAACACAAATTTTACTGTTCAGTATTCCCTGTACTCTTGACAAAGGCCTAAAAAGCCTAAACGTGTAGAGTTTCTAATAAAAAAATTTCTGAACATTAAAAAGCAAATTTCTTTCATATGTTTAAAATATTTAATGTAGCTGTGTAAGTAAGTCCATTTGTCTTATAGGGAGTCGGAAACGAAATATTCCTAATGGATAACATCCTAACATTTTGGGAAGGGTGATATTTTCAAACTGTAAATAACAGCACTAGATTTTTAATAATAATAATAACAATAAAATATTTATTGTGCATTAAGAATAGAAAAATATATAAAACCATAAAATATACAAAAGGATTAGATACATTTTTAAATGATTTTAACCTAACCCTAAAGAACATATTCAAAAGTACAGTAAAGTACAATAAAAAACAAATCTTTAAATACAGCAAGCAAATAGGAAATAAACACTTTAAAATATAAAATATTTCTAAATATTTCTTAAAATTTTGTAAGGTCAACATTATTTACTGTATTATTACAAATAGCTTGCTTTAGCTTGGATTTCAGTGTAGGGACTGAGAGATTCTGTAATTCAGCAAGTAATTTATTTTGAAAATAGGAAAGAAGAGGAGCTTCTGGAAAATATTGCACTATGATGTAGTTACTGTGGGACGGTTATTAATATTTCTTAAGTGCCTCTCATGAACCTGATCACATCTGTTAATTTTATTAGATAGAAACTCAGGCAATCCTGTTTTTAAAATTTTATTAATAAACCAGGTATAATGTATAAACCTAGTTTAATTTTCTTTAAGTAAACCTAAATCACGGATGTAGGGAGTAATATGAGCAAAGCGTGGTACATTAGCTATAAACCCAATACAATGGTTTTGCATTCTTTGAATGTGATTTTTATTTCCAACTGACAAATACAGACCATATACAGTAGTATCACCATAGATAATTTGTGATATAACTAAATTATTAGCGAGCATATTTTTGTTCCTACATCTAAATAATCTTTGAAAGAAAAAAATTGTTAAAGACTAAAGTATGCCTTTTGACATATAAGATCAACATGCTTTCTAAATTTAAGCTGACTGTCAGATAGAACTCCTAAGTCTCTAACATACTCGGCAGTTGGTATATCGTCATCCCGGAAGAAAAACGACACAACTCAAAATTCATAGTTTTGAGGAAAACGGGTTTGAATATTACGTTTGATTTCAGAATGATATTGACCAAAGCATAAGCAAGTTTGCATTCCAAGTTTTTTGCCATGAAATGACAATTTCGTACTCTTATAAATGGTATTCATGGAACAGATAATAATATTGGGTAAATATGATATTTCAACCCTTATTTCGAGTTACGACACTTTAGTTGAACAATTATCACCACATTTTTGATATAATATGCTCTTTATTTTTAATAAGTAACAGTCGCAAAATCGTTAAGTATGGTAACATAGTTTCTACCAGTAAGATAACAGAAGAAGTATTTCTATAACATCTACAAGGCATTATAAAAATCGTAATACATGTATGGTACAGATTTTTTCTTGAAAAGAGACATTAGGCTGGCCTTTTTTTTCTCTGTGATACCGATCTTCTTTTTTGTAGGCTTTTTTTAAAACCAACTTTTCAATACCGTCAACTGAATTTCTCTTTTCCTTCAGGACTTTGATCTGCTGATAATCATTTTGTTCATAAGTGGTTTTATAGAAGAGTATCCCTGGATGCGCTTTTTCCACTTTCAACACCTTAACTTCTGTTAATTTGAAACTATTTCTATCTTCATCTTTAATATTATTTAGCCATCCTAGATCAAAGTTTAGAGATTTTAAGTCATGAATATCGTCATGACACAGTTCTAAATCCTTATAAGGAGCACCCGTTTTTTTCGCGTACCTTATTAAAGAAACGTATTACTCAGGACTATAGATAGGCCCTGCCTTTTTAGCTCTATTAATTTGCCTCTCGATTACCGAATGGGCATTATCTCGTTCGTTTTGGCTGTGGCCTGTTATTAAGAATTTATGTGTGATGCTCTTGATATTGTACTGAGTGAGGGCATAAAAATACATTCCAACTATAAATTTATTTTTTTGTTGACCTGCACAGTTATCTGAGAATAATACGATTTCTAGTTCATCCTCTTCTTGGTCCCCATTGGTTTTATACTTGTCTGATAGAAAATTAAAGTAGCGCATTAAACAGGTGCCAATTTCATTGGCTCCTCTGTTTAATTCGCCCTCGTGCCACACAAAGCACTGTACCTCATTCGATTTTAAGTCAAACACTGTCAGATTAAAAACTGACAGCTTTGAGACGTAATAAAATTTTGATGATTGAGCAGTGGGACATGGAAGCACGGACTGTAAATCAAACACTGCTACTGCTCCACTGTGTGAAGTTTTGTCTTGCTCCTTTTCTTTTCGTGCTAGTTGAATCTCTTTTAAGTGATTTTGATATCTAACTTCCATTTCAATTTTTTCTTCTGGTTTAGAATTGGAGTACTCTACACAAAGATCACACTGATCCTTCTTTGGAATAAAGAAGGATACATTGAACTCGTGATTAAAGATTCGCGAATACATCATGTAGTTTACAAACGCTTCATTATTTTTTTTGCAGGTATCTACATAATCTCTATGCAGGTCTGCCAGTGATTTTCCCCCCTCTATATATTCTCTAGATGAACCAGCCCGACAATAATGACTGGGAATCCTAGGTATCGAATTAATGTGAGCTCTTACACCATCTTTGATTTTATCGTCGATTTTGGCATGTTTGCCATGTTTCCCTCTTTGGTCTTCTGTAATCATTTGACCGCTAAACATCGTTCGTTTCTGCAGAACAGTTCTTATTGGGCGGTCATTTATCCCTAATGTAGCTTTGAAAAACAGTTTACAAATTTGAATTTTTTCTTTATTAATTTCAAAATAAAATGCATTATTGTGACTTGGTTCACGAGTGGTATTTTCTTTAACATACCGATATTTTGGCTTGATCTCTACCATACTTGCTAACAAAAAATCTCTTTGCCTCTGCAAATCTTTCAGACTCCAATAATCTGCGAAAATTTTATTACGATCGTCTTCAGAAATTTTCGTGGAACATTTCAGTCTGCATTTCTGTGTGCAAGGCGGCATCATTTTTCGTTCTGGGAACTTTTTTCTAGAAGCCGAGGAGGTTATGTAAGATGTTCCTGAATTCCTTGCCCGCTTAGCTTTATTTTTGTGCCAGTCTTCCGGTTTAGCCACTCGTTTCTTTCCTTGTTTTTTTGTTTGACATGAATGTTTAACCTTTCGGCGGTTATCAACCGTACTTTCGTCTGATTCGGCCAGCTCCAGAAGTTCATCAGGTAGTTGGTTATTACGAGAGTTTACATCGACTGGAGTGTAATTTGGATCAAGCACACTATCATCTGAGTCTTCTTCATGTGAATTCCCAGACGAGCTCGAAGTGGTGGATCCTTCACTTGAGTCACTCTCTTCGCTTTCATCTGAAACTGCTTTGGTTGAACTACCACCTGGTTTTTCATCTGTGAATAAATAATAATCATTCTGAGGTGCTCTAAAATTTTTTAAACAAAAATCTTACCTGATTGATTTGAATTACAAACTGGAAGCACTTCAGTGTTTGGTTCACAGTTATTCACTCTATCAGTATTGATATTATTATTATTTCCCACGTTAACGTCTCTCAGTTTATCAGCTTCCCCATCTAAAAAAACTAACAGTAAACAGTGACGCAAGGTGGACAATTACAAGACTTAATTCTCTTACCTGCTTCATTATAGCTATCTTCATGTTTACTGGTTTTTTTTCTTCATCCTCCACAGCTCTCTGCTGCACCAGCTGCAGCATTAGCGCTCCTCTGCTCAACATTGCAACTGAAATAGTATAAAATTGTGAGATTAAGTATTACCTACGTTTTCTAGAAAAATGACATAACTCGAAAAATTATTACCGCAAAGTAAGGTTATGCCGCTGAATGAATGTTATTTTAAGAACAATATCGACACAACTCAAAATAAAACATTTAAAAGTAAAACTAATGTATGGATATTACAAGATTTTACCAGGAAAAGTGACATATATCTACTTAATACCACATTATCTTACCTGCTTCAACACTAAAACCGTCACAACTCTAAAAGTGTCACTATTCTTGTAGAACTGGTGGAGCAGTAGTGGAACTAAAACCGTCACAACACTAAAAATGTCACTATTCTTGCAAAACTGGTGGAACAATAATAGATTAAAAACAGCCACTTTTTGAGTTAATGCACTTTTCTAGATAACCGAGTATACTCACTGTTGAACGTCATGTATCAACTGAGGTTATGACACTCTTCTTGCTCTATAAGAGCTTGTTTGGTGTTGGAAGTAAAGTGACACAAGCGCGCTCATGCGGTGGATTTGAGCAATTCAAGTTGTGTCGGTTTTCTATTGAAAAGTACAGTATATTCCGGAACATTTGCTGTAATTATCTCAAAAACCACATATTTTGAGTTGTGTCGTTTTTCTTCCGGGATGACGATATATCCGTTATTAATTTCAATTGAAAAATCGCTGAGTTTATTTATGTTATAGTTTGAACTAATCGGAATATGTTGAGTTTTACATTAAGCTGGCGAGTATTATGATAAGTCCATTGCTTTATTTTATTTAAATCAGAGTTGATTTCATAAACTGCATTTAGTTCATTGTCAGGTGAAAAACTATTACTGAGCAAATTGTCATCAGCAAACATATAAATATTATTATTTCCTAAATGTTTTGTGGTGGCCCTTATGATAGCTAAGCCCTTCATATATTCTAATCCCATTATGATATAAGATGTATTATTTTATATATCATATTAAAAGTAACTACATTTTGGATTATATAGAAGAAATTAGTACATTGTTTATTTTTATTGTAATCTACTTTGATAGAAAAAAAGCAAATATTAGTGCTTGTAATTCTATTAATTTCTATTTTATTTGTTTACCTCCCCGTGTAAGCTAAATATGTAAAATTTTTCACCATGTTGATCGGCAATATATTTATTCTAGGAATGAACTCATTGTGTATATAGAGGTAAATTTGTTTTATTTTATAATTAAAGCACTAATTATGACATTCATATGAAATGTTACCCATGTTATCATCTGTTTCCTGCCTTTATTATATTTAAGACCCACATGATATAGATGCAAATATTCAGTTGTAATTTCTTCCATAAAAATTACAATTATTATAATAACATATGATTAGAGTTATATTTTTAATATGAAATGCTTTGTAACTTGCTTACATTGGAATTATTTACCCTCATCGGTTAATTGATAAAGTTTAAGACAAAAAATATGCCCGTCTGCTGGCTACTCCTAACCCATTGTTAAATTAATGCACAGGTTTACCTATAAGGAGATCCCTGTTTACATTGAGTGTATATTTAGTTACATATGTTTTAGGCGTTGAAATTAATGGAACCTGCTGAACCTCACAATATTCCAGCAAAAATGGATGGGCCCAAGAAGACACCTCAGTTAACTTAATGCATATTTCTTTTCTAGTTGTTAATACGTTTAGTAACTAATTGTTTAAATTTTCTAATAAAAAAATGGTTAATTAAAATAATTGATTTTAATTTCAAATAAATGGTTTAATAGCATCAAAAATATAATTAACTTTTTTAATGTGTCAATAGCCCGGTTTAACCGGATGCTGAACGTTGGCGCGTGTCCCAGAGGGCGCCATGCGAGTATATAATATAAAATTGTTGAGATTTGAGGTTATACCTTTGACCTTGAACTAAAATTGACAATTGGTAAATCCTGTAGCATATAATTAGTACCTAAGTCAGTGGCGGCTGGTTAAATTTAGGCTGTCATATCTTAATATTGGAACATGATACCCAAACGATACTTTATGGTATAACTATCAAGACCAAATGAAGAAATTTTGCATGAAAAAAATTGTGATTGAAATTTGCAAAAAAGTTGAAAAAAATTGTGTGTCTCACCAGGTTATTTTTTAAACAATTTGTAAAATATTTGCAAAACTTTTTTTTCAAAATCAGGTGGAAGATATATCGACAGATTTCAAATTGCATAAAAAAAATATTGCTTTTCTATAAAGTTACACCTGTTTGAAATTTAGATTCATTTTTCAATGTGCAACTTTGTACAAAAAATCAATATTTTTTATGAAATTTGAAATATATTTTATATTTTCAACTTGATTGTGAAAATAGTACATTGTGTATCTAGTAGTAAAAGCAATACATTCCCAGATGATGATGTAAATTGTTGGCTGAGGCGTTAGCGGAGGCCAACAAGCATTGTAGTTCGGGAATATGCTTTTACTACGAGGTACACATACTGTTTTTTCTGAAATCGCAATCAATATTATAAATTAAGGATTTTTTTATTAATGCATAACATTTTTTTCATTACAATTTAATTGCTTATGAAATCGTTTCCTTGACAGTCACTGTTTATTTATTATTGTGATAAAAGTCATTCTGAGCTTATTTCGCTTTAATATTTATAGGTTCTAAAAAATATTTAAAATGGAGTGATAATGTCCAGGTGTTTGGGACACCACTAAAGTTAGTAGTACTTGCAAAAAATGTGACTAAATTTAATGTTCTATTTTTTTACTAAAATATGTATTTTTAACTTGAGTTGGTTTGTCTGCGTGTATTTATTTACTTACTAAAATACTATATATAAAAAACCAGTACGGGAGTTACTTTCCCGGCTTAGATTGGACAAGTAACTTTCTCGCACTGTTTAATGATGGTTGCTTAGCAACGGACTTAAATACTAGAATAACGTATTTTGGGATCTGAAATTGCGCCGTGAAAGACATTCGTGAGCGATTTCAGAAAAAAATGTTTTGCAAATATTTTACAAACAATTTAAAAATAATCTGGTGAGACACATAATTTTTTCAACTTTCTTTGCAAATTTCAATCGCAATTTTTTTTCTGCAAAACTTCTTCATTTAGTCTTGATAGTTGTGCCTCAAGTATTGTTTGGGACCCATGCTCCAATACTAAGACAGCCTAAATTTCACCAACTGCCAATGACCTAATGATAACAGAGGCATTGTTTAAATATACTAATCAATAGAGTTGGCAAATCGGTCCACAAGTCACGGGCGGTGCCAAGTAGAGAAAGAGCCAAATACGTAAGCGAGACTTGTTTACTATTTTAGCAAAAACTAACATTTCATTTTAGTCTATTGTTATGCCATGTGGTGTGTACAACGTAATTTATTCCTCTCTGTTGTATTGTTGATAATTTTATTTGTTGTATTTTATTCTTGATATTAATAATAAAGTATGTCAGATCAGCCCAATGGTAAAAAACGGCCATGCGCTGACAAAGTGAATAAATTTATCAGTGAATTCCCAATTCCAATTTAATCAGCTTTATTTCCTATTTTATATACATTTCTAATTAAGGCTACATTTTATTTTACTTATTTCATATATAAATGCTTTACACCTTGTGGCACAAACTATTCGACAAGGTTTTCCAGAGGTAGATGCATTAATAGCACGTAAAAAAAAGTGTTTCTTAAATCTTCTAAACGTCCTCGCGCATTTCATAGCATACATGATGCTACAAAGTTTTTACAGATCTTTTCCAGTTTGTGATAACCAAGCTAGTTAAGAGGGTAAGTTGTGCATACATTGTTATAAATTGTAACAGTTTATTGCTTTTATTACTAGTTAATTTCTTTTATTACACTTATTATGATACGTAAGCATATGTCCAGCGGCGCATTTTTGCCAACTCTACTAATCAATCGGCCAATGGTTCATGATTTAATTTCAGTTTAAAAAACTTATTTCTTACATCATTTGGGCGTGCCATCTGTAGATGTGCCAAGAATCAGTAGCCGGTTGACTAACATGTATATTTAAACAATGGTGGACATTTCACAAACTGAGTTTATTGTAGATATTAACATGTTCACACGTCTCGATCCATCAAGAAAAAATGTTCACCGTCGTCGGATCGAATAGGTCGAGAAATCGCATATTCGTTCCGACAGCGCTGTGCATGAATTTTAAGCATCCCATAGGACGAATCCGAGTTGGTGTCCAGAGAACTCTCTCGAACGCCAGTTAGAACTTGCTACATTTTTTCGCAATTTGACCTGTAATTCTGTCTATATGACCCAGACACTTTTCACATTTTTGACGAAAATATTAGTTTTCATCAAAAAACAGTGTTCAATGTGTATTCAATATAAATGTGTATCCAAAGATGCATTTAGCCTGGTGGAAAGTTTTGGGGTCAAAGACCTTCGGTGTGGTGGCAAATGTAAGGAAAGTACACATCGGCAGTGAACGTGTTAGAGGATGGTGTATTCTAGAACTATTCATATATTGTTGATGGACATGCTTTCCTTGGCTTTAGGTTAGGTTAGGTTAAGTTAGGTTTGTTGTGAGTGGGTCTCAGTAGACCCTCCACTGCGGCCATCAGCAGGCCTATTGTGGCTCACGCCTAATTATATTTCACATAACAAGTTCAGTCTCTTAACGAAACTGATAACTTTATTGGGTGAGAATGTGTCCAGATCCTCTGGCAGCAGTTGCCCTTTGCCAAATATCACAGACCTCTGTGCCAAATATTGAGAATCGGATCCTCTCCACAGCGGGACAGGTGCATAAGATGTGGTCTGCCTTCACATCATCCTCCAGGCATAGACGGCACTCGGCGTTTTCCATTAGGCCGAGTTAGCTTTACTTTGTCTTTCTTTTCGTGTTACATCAATGGCAGTTTTTGTGCGAACAACTGGATTTCATTGGAGTTCAGGACCTATTATTCGTTTGTATTGTACAAAGTCGACAAACTGTATCTTGACTTCCAAATCTATCTTGATAGCAAATATTACAGTTTATACTACCTATTTATATTTAAACTTGTATGAATACAAAGTTAATTAAAAATGTATTTATTCTATATCTCACGGTTTAACCGTGAGATATCTCTTGTTCAACATATTATTATTATCGCCTTACTTTTTGTAAGCACATCATTTATCCCTGGTTTTTACTCGCGTAAATTTAAAATTTAGGTTTTTAATAAAAATACCAAATTCAATATTTTAATTTGATTGGTGAAACTTTGATCAGAGACAATACACATTGTCTGCTTTAACTTTTCCTATAGGCTTGGGTTGCTGTAATTAGCAAACAGAAATTTTAAAAATAAATAATATGGTAACATAGTGTTATGAAAAGTGAAATAAGAGCTAAATCACAAAATAAGTAGTGCAGTTTGGTAAATAATAAAGAAATCTGGAAAGAAACATATAGGTACTCAAGATATCGATGATGTAATTGTAGAAAGTTTTATGGCAAATTCGAATATTTCTTTGATTTTTGGGATATTACTAAAAGAAACTTATTGGATTTTGTTTTTTTTTTCTGTATCTCACTTTCATTCCTATAGACAATTTTAACAAAAAATAATGTTCTGCGAATGTGATACATTTCTAAGAAAAAAACATGCATATGAAACACGATTCAAGATATAAAGATGATTTTTCTGAATATTTGTCTTTGTTTATTATTAATACTTCATAGATATATGATATGAATTTTGACTAGAATATTTTGCAACACCTGTTGCAGTGTTGGATTTAAGTTTAGATCTGTGAGGCCGAGGCCTAGGGGGCGCTAAAATCAAAGATTCGCTGTTTAATAAAAAATGTAAAATAAATGAATTAACAAATAAGAAAAATTTAGTTTATTTCAGCACATAAAATTATCGCGTTCTATTAATATTAGAGTACCTACCGCTGTTTTAGTTTCAATTTATTTTTCTTTGGCAATGACAATATTTGTAAGTTTTTAACTTTTTCTGGTTAACTGTGATGTCAAAAGAAATAAGAAGGAAGGGAAATGTTTATAGAAACTATCATTACCACATTTGCAAATGCCAAAGCAAGAAAGAAGCATTTGAGTAGATGAAGCATTAAAATATCAAAGGAGCTAAGTGTCATTTTTAGTGAAATTGGGTTTGTCTCGTAGAAAGTACAAGTGAAAACAACATGGATCCAAGTACCACAAGCTTTTTTTGTATTTTTTCTACTCAATTCTAGATGACAAAATGTGTAAGAGTCGGTGCGTGTTTTAAGAGGTTTTTTTTTAAATATCTCAGTAGACAGTAGGTATTTGGTACTTAGGTCCCTTGATGTTTCAGCTCTTCAATTACAGTTTTTTTTTTTTTAGTGATTGTCTTTGTTGGTTGTTAATGAGTTAGTAATAATATAATGTTAATAAATATGTTTATATAAATGACGGGAATTATTTATTATTTAATGGGGCGCCATAAATGAATGTACCTAGGGCACTATTGTACGTAAATCCGTCTTTGGCCTGTTATGTTGTATTCACGAATTTCTCAATATAATGTGGATCCATTATGGATTATATTGAGATATTCGTGGCTGTATTTCGTAATATTCCTAATAATCGTAATTCAGTGGAGCGCTATCTATTGTGGAATATAGAAGGCTCACGTAAAATATGGTAGAATACAGCTATTGAAGTGTACTAAGTTTTGCTAGTGTCTACCAGAGGCTGCCGTGAGTATGTATGATTTTTAACGGCATTATTTCTAAAATATGTAATATACGAAATTGATGCGATATTTTTTAATAAAATGTTTAACAAAAGGCATGCATTAATTAAGGGATGTGTTTAAATCACACATCTAAATTCTTAAACAAAATGTATAAGGTAGTACTTATAGTGTGTTTTTACCTACAATTTTTAAAGAATAAGACCAGCTGTCAAGCTGTGTCGAATATCATTTCTCACCATTATTGGTATTTTGTAAACTATATGAGATAAAAAAGTCGGTTAAATTATAAAAAAGCAAGGTTGATAAAAAAACATGTTTTTTTTTGTTTAAAACTTTTTTTTTTTAGTTTAAACCTATTTAAAACACCTTGGAAAAACATGTTTTAAACAGTTAAAAACTGTTTAAAACCATTGATTGAAGAAATGTAAAGAGGCGCAATCATAACCATATACATAAAAGCGTTCCATAGACTGCTCTCTCACTCATCTCAATTCCCCGCACCCCTAGTACATGTATATTTTTGCTGACCGTGTAGTGCTGCCACCGTTGTCATTTAGCTGCTTTTAAGTAAAAACAAACAGATTAATAAGTAATACGTCAAAAGAAAGTGTTCCTAAAAAAACTTCTCACCATTGTAGAAAATCGTTCCTTACAGTCGTCGTTTGGTAAAGAAGAAATTGATCTTCTTTAACACGGGTTTAAATTTTGCTTTACTTGCCTCTGAATGCATTTTAGATGAGATTGTTGCAAGTGTTGAATGTTCAATTCAATACCTTCCTGATTTCTCTAAAGTCTAAAGGATTCGTCAGAGAAGCTTGCAGAAATCAAATCTCGACAAATGTTGTCACTAATGTAAATAGAAAGTCAAAATCTACAAAGGATATAAAAGTTATAAAACGATTGCGTAAAAAAGATTGTTTTTACTTAAAAGCTGATAAGGGTAATAAGGTTGTTCTTTTGGAAAAAACTTTCTAGAAACCATTACCAAAAACGATTACTAAAGTCAAATGTACTTAAATCCTGCAACAACCTTATTACACCAGCTTTAAATAGGAAGTTACATATATCTAACCCAAGTGTACCAAGACTGTACTGCTTATCTAAGATACATAAACCAGGAAAGTCGGTCGCCCTATTGTTTCAGCAATCGAATCGCCGACTTATCACCTAGCAAAATGGTTAACAGAGGAGTTCGAAAATTTACCTATTGCATCACCTAGTTTCTCTGTGATTAATTCCAACGATTTCATTAATAAGGAAAAATATTCAGTTGCAAGAAGGTGAAATTTTGATCTTCATTGACGTTTGTTCATTGTTTCCAAATGTTCCGATATAACAGACCTGCTTGTACTATCTTAAGTACTATTCGAATCAAACATCTTAGTCGAGATGTAGTAAAAGAATATCTTCAACTTTGCATGACACAAAATTGCTTTCGATTCAACGATAATTTCTTCAAACATGAAGGAAGAGCAATGGGTAACTCTTTGTCGCCATTCATTGCCAGTCTCTTCCTGAACAAATTAGAGGCAGAAGCAAAAGAAGAATTAGAGTATTTCCCCAGGGTTTGGCTTAGGTATGTGGATGATATTTTTTGCAGTATTTGATACACAAGTCGCTGATATTGACAACCTTGTTTCTAAATTAAACAGCCGTTTCGCGTCAGTTAAATTCACATATGAAATTCTGGACAACTACCACTTTTAGATGTATTAATTATTAGAAATAGTGAAAATCAGTTAGAATTTAACATACCTATACAGAAAAGATACCAGTACGCAAGATATATCCCTCAGGACTCACCACCATTGTGCTCAACACAATATAGCGGGTTTTAATTTTCTAGTCTATTAAGCTTCCCCCCTCAATAATCAGAAGTTTGAAAAAGAAACGGCATTGATTAAGGATATAGCTGCGAGTAATCATTACTCTTTAAGTTTAATTGATAAAATAATTAGGAATCGTAAATTTAAAGAAACACTTCGAAATTCCTTAACCTTTTAAAATGAAAGAGAAAATCCGAAATTTATATCGATTCCATTCGATCCTCGATTCACTCATGGTATTGGTAAGGTTTTTAAAGATATCGGTATGCGAGTGGTTCAATTCATCGGGAAATTCAAATTTAAATTCAAATTACCTTTATTTTACTTTTATATAACATATACCTGTTCATAAGTAAGAAACAAAATCATTTTAAATATATATTAATTTTTTTCCATATATCCAGTTTTTCCTACTAACAATTATAAAGACGAATTTTGCTAAAATTGCAAATGCAATTTGAGTGCAAATATCCCTCTTTAAATACAAGATGGCAGTAAAGAAGGTAAGAGACCAATAGTTATCCCTTCAGAAAATAATCAAGTTTAGTATTTAAATAAAACGGTTTTTTTGTTTTAATTATTATTATTATTAATGTTATCAATATTGTCATTACTGTTTTAAAGTTAAGCTAAAATAGATATTTTTAGCAGTTAAATTCTGACTTGAACGAGAAAAATATTTAAATTTTGATGAACATACTTCTTAATTTCTCTTTTGTAAATGTTATGTGGCAACGCTTTTATCTGGAGAAGCAGTAAATTGTAAAATTTTGGTGCAAAGTAATAAGTTACATGTCTTTGAATATGAGATTTTTTAAAGAATGGTATAGTTAGTGAATTATTTGTAATTGTTTTTGTTTTTGTTTGATAAATGAACTACAACTTTTAAGCAACCCAAAAGACGAAATTGAAACAAGCGAAATGTCGGGGATTTACAAAATTAGCTGTAAAGACTGTAATAAAAAAGTATGTTGGACAATCTAGACGATCAATCAAACTAGAATCAAAGAGCACATGGCCAATCTCAAATATGGTAAAACAGATATGTCAAGTATTGCCCAACATGAGTTTGAGAACAACCATAAAATAGGTATTAGAAATTTAAGAATAATTAGGAATGTAACAAATATTACACAGCTGGGTACATTTGAAAGCTTGGAAATCGCAAAGTGTAAAAATAGTATGAATAGTGACAGAGGTCCAATCGCAAATATTCCGTTAGCATAATGTTAGTTTTAATCACCTCCAGAATAGATGGTGCCAACTTAGTTGGAGCAACGCGCAGTATATAGTGTTTTGGTGTTTCGTGGAAAACTTCATCAGTGTTATCTTCACATCAAAGGTTCCAACCCACTTCTGGACAATTATCCAGTGTTTTTTATTTAATAATAAATACATAATTGATCTAAGCAATACTTTTATTTGTGGTACTTTATTGATTGATATTGGTTTGGGAGTTCGAGACGGTGAGTTTTTGAATCCAGCCGCGTAGGTCACCCAAGATGATGGGCTTGTAGTTGCAGCACCTGTAGCTCTCTCCTAAATCCAGGCCTGATTTTCAGCAGGATTGTTCACCACATTATGCCGTTAATGTACATTGTTATTGTAATAAAATATTTCCAAATCGCTAGTTTGCCAGACGCCAGACCTACTCAATGGACATATCAGGGTTCTCGCTCTTGTACGATTAGATTTCATTTTATGAGGATATCTTAAAAGTCTCGTTTATTTTACGAAACCATCCAGTTGAGGATTTAGGGGGGTGTTCCCCCCTAAGGATTTTTTTTAGTAAATCAATAAATTAGGAAATATATAACACATGGTTGTTTTAATTCACCAAAAACAACAATTTAATTTTAATATCTAACAAAATCCAAATTTTGCGGTCCAATGGTAGACAGGATTTTGTTTTGCGAGGCGTACAACTTAGACCTAGACCATACCCTAGAAAGAAGGAAAAAAATTGATATCTTCTCTAGCAACATTTTAACTTTGTATCAACGTCGACCGCTGCGTCTTGAAGTTGCTGGATAACGCCGTAAAAACGATTATCCGATTCGCTTTTGTATCAGATCAGTTGATAAAATCAAGGTAGTGATAACGTCGGCATGCGAATGACAGTGATGACTAACGAGTCGTTTTACCGTTGCGTGGAAAACCAACTTTTGCACCATAATTAGCAAAATTTTAAGGTATGTTTTTCTAACTAAAAACATTACTGTTGGACATTTGGACAACTTGTGTTTACTGGAATTAGCACCACAACTATTCCCACTTAAACTTAGAGAGACAGAAAGTACACCTTCACTTTCTATGTTCTATTGTGATGTTTTCAATAGATTTTAAGAGTTTTGTGGTACCAAAATTTTTTCATGGTAAAATATTGACATTGTAGGTTGAAAAATCAAGCGCACCTGCACACTGGCGGGTTTTCGGACAATTTTTTTTTATCTTTTTCTTGGTTACACAAATTTGAGTGATTTAACTGTAAACACGAAATGCAATGATTACTTTGTGGTTTTAAACTTAAAGTAGCATAATTAGATTGACCAATATCCCCTAAATTCGCAGTTTTTCACTTTATTGGTCAACATCACAATGGCGGACAACAGTACATACTGTTACGCCACTGGACTGTGTAGACTGATTAAATAAGACTGGAATTGAACGCAAACGGCCGGGAATATTCTGGAATGCCCTAGACCATGTGAATGGATGTTTAAATAAGACACACAGTGGGCCGAGACTCAATCTTAAGTTGAACGTGAACCAGTAAAGAAGCATTAAGAAAGGGACTTATAAGTGTTCTAGTGTGATTATAGTTAAGACAGTAATTAATCTATTGTTATTAATTGTTAATTAGTAAATAAAGTAGTGAGTAAGTGTTACCTGGACTTTCAATCAACGAATCTACGAGTATAGGTGTTTGTGTGGATAGCAAACACGTAACAATACGTTTGTCCTCGAGCTGTTCTTCAAAAAATGAAGTTGCATAAAACAACCTTGGCCGTGTTTATCTATGAATCCTTCTAAAATATACACCATTTACAAGTGCTTAATTGTATAGTGGTTAAATATTTGAATGACCGGTCTCTCTTCAGTCTTCATTGATACTGTGTAGGAAACCCGACAAAAAAATCATAAAAGTATAGGTTACATTTTTTGTTTTAGTTCTTCACCTACCCTCTTTATCATGCACGCATCGCAATACTATGCTTCGTCCATAAAATACCTATTAAAGAATGACTCTAATCCATACGTTCTTAATTCAGTCTTATGATGAAGTTTCTGCAATGTCCATCATAACCTAAGACACCAACGTTCACAGTCCATGTATTGTAGTTGGCCAGACGTTGTTAAAACATGTCTTTTTTTTTTCAGTCACAGAAATTAATAAGCGACGTCGTCTAGTTAGCCAGAGGTCGTGGGTTACGTGATGACATTTTCTACACCTACTACGCTAATTTGTGTGCAAATGTAATTGAACCTCGCCGATTTTCTGCTTGGGTTACTACTAATATCCCCCCTAAATACGCCACTGTTGCCTCCCTCCTTAGCCAAGTCCTAAATCCGCCATTGAAATCGTCCTTGTAATTTGGATGAACTAAAGCAAAGGATTCGATAGGAGATACGATAAGTTACGCCAGAAGGAACTGCCAAGTTACAAACGGACATCAGTTAGAACATTTAATATGTTGGAAGACCTGAAGAGTTATTGTTATGAGTAGAGACCGCATTTCAAGTAGTCATTTCGCAAATATCAGGGGTGAAATCAGCTGGTGTGCGGACACATAATATTTTCATGTACAAAAAATGATACAAAATAAACATTATCCTATCTTATACTTTTGACGGGTGATTTTTGTAATGTCCAAAATTAGATAAACACTGAACATTTAGCAAAAAACACTATTGCACTATAAAAAATTATTTTGAGGCATTGAAATAAAAGTATATTATTAATAATTATTCTAAATGATCTGGAATTTGATTCCGGCGCCTGTCATTAAAAAAAATTCTTTTGTAGTCTGTTCCACGTTTACAGACGTAACTGGAGTGTATTTAAAATACGGAAAGTTCCCAAAGAAGCCACATTTACATTAGGATCAGAAAGGTCATCTTTGTCTGTAAAAAAGGTCCACTATATAACACATACTATTAAATCTCGGATTATTAATCAAAATTGTTTTTGAAGTTTTTGTTTCACATGGTCCGCAGTGGTTCCTCATAACTGGCGTAGATCGTACGCAACATGCATTGCGTCGACTAAACAAAATTGTGATAGTAATTGGCGCTTATAACGGTGGGTGTATGGTTGAGGAAATTCTTCAAAAATGTTCATATATGTAGGCCAAATTTTCAAGAATTGTTGGATCTATAAATGCTCAATTGCGATGGTTGTAGGCGATGGAGGTTGTGTCTTACACGCATGTCTGCTTGTGTATTTATTTGAACTGCGACATATTATAGGCGTTTTTAGTTTATAACAGATCTTTCATGATCTTACAAAACCTACATTTAATTTAGTGCTTTGTTATTTAGGTTTTAGATAATTCATATGGGTTTAACTAAAATTAATTTTAGACTTTTTTCAGTAATTAAAAACTAATCTTCTACATTTAAAAGATGCAGTTTATATTTGTAACATGATGGCAACCACATTTAAAATTTAATTTTTTGTTTCTTCACTGTTTCACATAAATGTGTAGTATTTTGCAAGGAATTAGCAATATACAAGAAGATAACACGAGAGGTTATAAGTTAATTCCTAAAAAAATCGTGTACTATTGCATTTCACAATATTTATTCTCATTTTATTAGTTGTACGTAAGTCCGTAACTGGAATGACTATCTGAGATGCGGTCTCTAGTTATGAAGTGTTTCCTTTTTTTGTTATTTTTTGAATATTTGATTATACACACTTACAAACAAACAACTTCCCTTACAGTCTTCTTTTATTAGATACATATTATTATTGATAATGCTCTCCACATTTCTATTTTTTTTCTGTATGATTCCCTTAACATTTTATTCGCCTACAGCATATGATGGAATAAGGAATTGAAGACTCCATTAAAAAATAAAAATAAAACATAAGTTACCACACAATAAAAGCATACGTCTTAATAGAGACCGCATCTCAGGTAGTCATTACGGGAATATTACGAATACAGAACCTAATATCCTGTTGTATCCCTAATATTCGCAATTCGAGCAATTACTACCTGAAATGCGGTCTCTACTTATTAATTTATTTGTTTGTAATCATTAATCAGCAATCATTCTTTGTAGGTATAGTTTGTACGAAGTCAATTGAAATCGTATAAAAACTAAAAGCCTGCAAAAACCGTCGGCATCTCTTTATTGTACATGGGCGGAGGTAAATAGAAATGCTTGTCATAAGAAAATTTTATACTTGTTTGAAAATTGTATTAATTTTTATTATTTTTTGTTTATTAGATAGGCTATTTTTGTTCATTTCGCCAATAAAATATTTTTGAAATATTATATCAGTTTTAGATATAAAGTCTAAATACCTATTTAAATTTATTGGGTTTAGTTTTAAAGTTAACCCATACTATATTGAAATATGTTATTGCTCTGCAAGGACCAACGAGAAGGTATGAACATATCCTTGCCAGGATGAGGGAATGGGACAGGTTAGATTAGCGAGGGGCAAGGATGTTATATAGTAAAAAATAAAATAAAAGTTTCTTCTAAAATAAAAATAAAAATGTAAGTTTCTTAACCAAAGCAAAGAATTAGTACCACAAAAATAAATATTTGTTTAGATAAAACATAAATAAAAACAAAATTAAAATGTGTCTCTAGAATATAGTAACTTAAATTAAAATTTCTTGTCAACTAAATAAAATATATTCCAAGAAATGTAACAATAAAAATGTAAACTTCATACCTAATATAATATGTAAATATTTTGTTCTGAAAATATATGTATATTAAAAAAGTTAAAGGCTAAAAGTTGACGCGTCCGAATCTTCACTTTCTGAAGAGGTTGAATTATAATCGGCGCATCTAGATACACTATATGCCTGTTTAGTTTACGATATTCTCTGATTTTTTCTAAATAATCTACCCGAAGTGCTACTATACGTCGTGATTCCATAATTACCATACGACTGTCAAGTTTTTTATGTTTAAAACCGCATTCTAATAAAACATTTCGTAGTGTATCTAAAGAACTATAATTATAATCAGGATAATCGCTTAATTTTTCTCGAATCATTTTTAACGTAGGAACTATATTTTTTTTCATACATATTATAAATTATACGCCGTATTACATCTTTGGTAGCATCATCAATATTTTTTTAATTTCATATTTTTCCGTTTCCTATTTGTACCGTGATCTATAACATCTCCTTTTTTAATTACACGATAAATTGTTGATTTTGATATTTTAATTAATTCGTTAATACGTTCTATTATTTCTTTCTCACATTTTTCACGATTTTCGCTTTTTAAACGTTCATATATATTTAAAATAATGCGTTGACTTTGTACGTGTAAATCTTTATTTTGAAACTCTAAATTTATTTCGTCTTCCTCGACAATAACAGGCTCAACTATTTCGGGATTTTCGGGCGTTATTACATTATCTTCTGTTTCAAATGGTCTCCAGAAAGCCATAGTAAATTAGTAAATACCTAATACAATATCTTAAATACCTTTTATGTAGTAATAAATATTTACCAATATGAACACTAAGTATAAACCGAACCACCTTGATATTATAATAGGTATTTCTGCACTGCACTGGACAAATGTAATAAATAAATAGGTAACATCCGAGTCCACGTTGACTCCTGACTGATATAAACTCAAACACCCACCGACCAACCGGATTGACGAATATCCTGATCCCAGCCAATCGTCGCCCATCGTTCTCAAAACAGAGCCAATGTCGGCACATCTCACAAGTTTCCGTAATTGCGGAGAAACGATTTAATGAGTTTTTTTTATACTAGTGGGCCTGTACGTTTTATTATCTTTAAAACACGTGCAGTCGTAGATGGTTCGTTCAGGCTGATTACATTGCCAGTCTCGGACTCACCTGCACAATTTCAACTACCATTTGATTCTCGATACCATTGCTAAATACATAGGACAAAATATCAAGTTAAGTGCGCACAGTCCTGTGCTTTAACAATGACCAATTTCAATTGACTTCGTATAAACATATAAGTACCTACCATATTCTATTTATAGCGTATTTCCAGAATACCAGCATAACCCATAAATACAACTCAAGGTAAAACCTGCATACAAAAACAGAAAAAAATAATGAAATGTAACCCAGATGTTTTTAGCGTCTGAAGTAGCGATGTGTTAAACTTTAAACAAGAATAATAAATTTGATGTAACTTTCACTTTATATTGAAATATCAGTGTCGATCTGCAATCTACCTACGGAATGATTTTATGCATGATTTTTTAACACGTATATGTAATGATTCATAAATTTGTAGCCTGTGGGTAATAAATTAATATCTACCTCAACTTTTATACATCCGTATAGATATATTTATTTATTTAATACAAATAGGTATATAGGTATATATTATTGTCTATAGTTATTATTTACGGCATCATATAATGTTTCTTTTCACCTTCTTTGAAGCCACTGTCCTATAAATTATTTATAAAAGAGTAAGAAGAAAGAAAGGTGTACAAATAATGTACCCAATTTAAAATTCAATTTGTAACCATTTGAGATATTGAAACAAACTGATTTTAATGGCTTTGTTTATGTTAACTTTATCGATTTTGGAAATTTGCTTCTTAGGTCCGACTTTTGAATAAATTATATGTTAGTGATTTCTCGACCAATAGGACTTTCCAATTACACCTTAACTGATAACCGATTTTGTTAATTGAGCATTGAAAATGCAAGCCTTATCATGAACTGATCAAACGAACAAAAAAAATATTTACCCTCGAAATCAGAATTATTTGATCCAACGTTCTGTTGTACACGTTTTAATTCTGGCAAAAAATGAAGTGCCAACCAGAAAAACTATTGTACTTTAGGTCAGGAAATTGGAAGAGGCGATTCTCTATACCATGAGGCAATTCCACAGGACGGACGTGAAGTATGTGTACACCTGAAGATATCACCAAATAAGACAAGCTGTATTTCCCATCATAGTCGGCTTCACATATTCAGCCATTAACTGTTCTCGATCGAAGTGTTCACCTTATTTTAGGTGTACAAAATTGTAACACCTATAAAATTAAAACCATTTGAATTATTATCATTATCACTAAATGAATGTGAAAGTCTTTTCTTTTTTTGCGATAGACTAAACGAACTAATAGAAGAACATCTCAATATTTTATATCAAATTCTTATGATCGGCAAAGCATATCTTCACCATTAAGAATTCTGATAACAATATCGTTACTGACAGTCAAAAGCAAGCGGAATTATTTAATCCGTTTTTCGTACAATCGGTCGAGAAAATTAATCAAAACCTAAAGATACATGCAGATACACCTCTTAAAGTACCATTACAACAGTATTTAATGTTCTTATCCCCTACAACACCATCTGAGGTAGCTAATATAATAAGAGAGGTTAAATTCGTTTAGCTATGATGAAATACCTTGCTCACTTTTAAAAAATATTGTAGATAAAATCTCAGTACCACTTGCATACCTTAAATATATCTTTTATTCACGGTTTCTTTCCCGAAGAATTGAAAATTGCTAGAATAACAGCAATTCATAAAAAAGGTGATATTGAACAAACATGTAACTACAGGCCTATATCATTATTGTCTGTATTTTCCAAAATATACGAAAAAATATTTTATTCACGACTTGTATCATTCCTCAAAAATAGAATATAATACTCATTTTGGTATGGAACAACAAGTTTTTTGTAAAAATTTTGAACAGGTTATTTGATACTAAATAAAAATATTCGCATTTCTGTTGAACCTTAACTTTAATTTAATTATGTTCCCTGTTATAATCCCTGTCAAAAGAAAAAATAATAAAAAGTACTTATTTATAAAATTTTTAAAAATATTACCAAATTTCAAAAAATTTTAAAAAATACAAAAAAAGTTACATTTAATTAAATAACAACAAAAACATATTTACAAACAAAAAACAGAGATTTAAGTACATACTGACTATATACATACTTACCGAACCTATAGGCTCTAAAACAAATAAAAATCTAAGCTACAATTATTGACAAGACAAGAGTTGGTGGCCTTCTTGGCATAGTATTTAAGTTTAAATAGTAAGCACATATATTTTTACGGTGTGAACAACATTTTTTCCATTCCTTGCAATCGATGTTGTGCGAAAGGGCACGCTGCCACAGCCATACAACTTGGATATAGGTACATATATTTAAGTATATCTAGAGAGCCGTTTTTTGGATTCATTTTACAGGTGTGGCCACCATCTATTATACAAAATTAACGGATAATGCATACTTAAGGCTACAATTATGAGAATCTTGATAACAACGATTATTACAAATTACGTGTAATGAGAACTTAAACTGATATTAAATTGAACTGTTGTGTCGGCTGATGATCAATAAACAAAATATATGTGTGGTAGGTAGACAGAAATAACCTGCAACATATGCGGGAAATTTAGATTAAATACGAGTATTTATATATTGCATTCACCTGCATTTGCATCTCCCTTCTAAATTTTTTCAACGCATTGGACATTTATTAGGCATTGACAAAGTAAATTCATATTAATTCATAAGCTCAACACAAATTTTAAAAACAAACTAAAGAATGTAAGATCGTACAGTGACTGTTGTTTCCTTTGACCTACTCACGACCTATTACTCGCAAAATATGAATAATAATAGTAACACCAATCTTGAATCCAAAACGAGAGAATTTTAAAAATATTAGTAGTATAATGCATTCCAGTTGAGTTTAAATTAAAATGGGCAATGCTATTTTTAACTAGATAGTAATAATAATGATAAATTTATTTACCAAAAAAGACATAATTACAAGAAAAGGAAAAAATAAAAAGTAGATAAATAAATATCACAGGCACACAAAAAAAAAGGTCGTGTACTCGGGGACCGACCGATATACCAGTATGTATTTTCGCTCGCTGAACCCGAATCCGGGTGCCCATCGGGTCAAAATTGGCAGGAAAATTCAAAAAATGGCCGGAAATTCGCCAAAATTCGGGTAAAAAAAATATTGAAGGAATTGATGTGACTTAACCCACATACTGGTATGTATTTTCGCCCGCTGAAACCAAATCTGGGGTCAGAATTGGCCCATGGGGTCAAAATTGGCTGCCAAAGACAAGAGGTTAACTAGGTCACATCCAACTGGCGTAATAGTCGCAACCTCGTGAATGTTATCCAACAACAACGAACAGACATGCACGTGTGGTCACTCTCATTTTTGCACGGTTGAACTGTAAAATGCGTTACAATGCACGTGAGGATGCTTGCCTTTCCCAAACTTAAAATACCAAGGAGCGCTCTTGTCAAAACATTTCTGAGTTCCGAAAGCATGAGGTTCCTACCGATGTAACCGACACCCTTGGCATGGTCGGTAGGTGTCTGGATGATCAATCACTCAAGTTAAGCAGCAATCGCTGCGAGTAGTAACTGACTGAATGGGTGACTGTTTGGTAAAAACGTATCAGTATGAGTTTTAGGACGCCCACGGTGACCGGGAGATAAGAAGAAGATGTTGCTTATGCAGGCTGATTCTAGTTAACGAGCTGTACTTCGTACAAGGTTTTCTACAGTTTGCCTGTAGATTAAGGCCAATGCAAGTACTTCTAATGAAAAGTGGGATGCAGCCGGATGCACACTACATACACAAACAAAGATGAATAAAGGAAAAACCCTCAGGCAGATTTTCTGTGGATGCTCAACAGGGACTTACTTGTTTCGGGGGAAATATGGTTTAGAAAAAATGGAGGCTGTGTGGGGCGACCCAAAAAAATGCCGGGAAATTCGCTTGCACATGTTTGATCTTTTGACGTTATTGACCAACGGATTCAGATTCAGTGGACAATAATACATACTAACACAATAGTCGAGTTACCTGAACGTCATTTAATATTCTTTGTCCCAAATTTTGGGCAATTTTGAGTCATTTGTTGGCTTTGACCGGTTGGGCTAATTCTGACCCCAGAACTAGATCCAGCGGCCAAAAATACACACCGATATAAGGGTAAAGTCACTTCAATATCATTTAATGTTTTTTTATCCCAGATTTTGGCGAATTTCCGACCATTTTTTGATTTTTTTCGGCCAATTTTGACCCGGTGGGCCTATTTTGACCCCGGATTCGGGTTCAACGGGCAAAAATACATACCAGAATAGGTCGGTCCCCGAGTACACGACCTTTTTTTTGTGTGACTGTGAATTATTCAAGGAGCGAATCAACGTTTGTTATGATGTTACATAATATTTCACATTGAATGAGAATATCTTGTCTCTACAGCCTAATCTACATTTATGTCCATATTAACACAATAGTACTAAGACACTCCAGTATTATTATAGAAATCTTCTTACTTAACAATAAAGGGACTTTTATAAGGTCAGTTCAGTTATCAGTTCCCTTTCCGTTTCAGTTATTTAAGTTAAATATGATATATTTAATCGTTAAGTACAACATTTACACATCACTTTTCCTTATCATTTAACTGGGAACTAATAACTGAACTGACCCTGTAAAAGGCCATTAATATACACATCCTCAAATACACTCAACCGCAAAATTAACCGGACACTAGGTTTTTAGGAATATTTCAATTTGAATGAAATTAATTTTAATTGAATCTTCAAGAATAAATATTACATTACAAAATAAACGAAAATTTCACTTTAAAAACATAAAACATGTATTTTTTGCAAATTTGAAAATAAAATTAGAAAACTGCGAAAAAAACATTCTTAAATATCGAGGATTTCCTCCTCGAGCTTGAATGACAGCTCGTATTCTTTGTGGCATACTTTGTATCAAAACAGCAACATCATCCTGGGGTATCTGCAGCGTCTGTTCCAGGTGAAGTACTGTATGGAACTTGCCGTAGTTCCGCCTAATCCTTCTGCCTAGGTTATCACACATATGCTCTATCGGGTTTAAGTCAGGACTCCTGGGTGGCCACCCTAGTACCTGAATACCAACATCTTAAAGATTCTGGCGAGTTATCCGGGCTATTTGCGGTCGCGCATTATTCTGCATTAGGAGAAAATGTTCTCCTACAAATAGCCCAAAAGGTACCACATGCTCTTGTAAACACTTCCTGATGTACCTGTCGGCAGTGAGGCTACCTCCTCGAAATGTTACAAGAGCAGTACGAGCTTCCTAAGAAATGACCCCTATATCATCACACCTCCACCAGCAAACTATACTCTAGGAGAATAGCAACACTGGGCATATCGTTCTCCTGGTCGTCTAAACATTCTTTAGCGACGATCAGGTGAATATCTTGTGAAACGAGACTCATCCGTGGAGAAAACGCATCGCCATTCGTCCATATCCCAATCGGCATGAGTTGACGCAAATTCCAAGCGCTACCTGCGTTGAACTGCGCCTAAAAAGAGGCCAGTAGCTGGTGCACGGAGGTGTTAAATTTTATTACTTCAACCTTCTTCATATAGTATTGGATGAAACCAAGATACCATGAACATCTACTAATCTTCTAGTCAAAGGTGTACCAGGTAGTGTCCGTTTTCGCAGAACTTATCGAAGAAATCGGTCTTCAACTTCATTTGTTGCTCGTGTTCTCCCTTGTCCAGGTATTCTTGAGTAAAAACCAGTTTTCCGGAACCTTTGTATTGCATCAAATACAATGCATCCAGGAATACCAAGTAAGTTGGTGATATATGGGATGCTGCGTCCATCATTATGTAAACAACAGCTTGAGCTGCTTCTTCAGGACTCATTACGAAATTTCTCATAATAAATCTTTTCTCTATTCTTCAAAAAACCTTAGAAACACACAAGAAACAGCAATCGAAACATATTAAAGAGCTGTGTAAAATAAGTAAAACGCTGACGATTGAAGGATCTAAAAAATTGGTAACAAAAATTATTCTCATGATACATGAAAGTCCAAAAAACTCGAACATTATTATTGATTACATGTGAAGGGTACAAGAATAAAACAAAGAATGTCCGTTTTAGACAATTTTGTGATATATAGCGCAATCTGTTGTATTATTTCAGCACTTTTACGCATCCAAATATCAAGGTTTAAAACTGGAAGGGTCCTATACTTTTCTACAGTAAAAGATTTTCTCAACATTCATAAAAGTAGGAATGTCCACGCGTATAAGCCATAAAACAAGGAATGTCCACAATACTGGCAAGTTCTGTGGTTGTTATTGAAATTTAGTGGCAGTTGGTTGTTGTTATTCGTCAATAACAGTATATAGAGGTTATATTAAAGTGTGAAAATGGAAACAGAAAATATTAAAGTGCAGTACAGTGCAAAGAAGAGAGGAAAGACGGGCAGAATGCAGGAAGTCATGAAGAAAATTCGATTAGCGTCACACGAAGAAGGTAATCCATGCTTTTGTAAGAGATTAAAATGTTTTGAGATGATAAACAAAGAAGAACGTGCAGTTGTTTTATCTCATTTCAACAATCTGCGTACTAATAATAAACAAAATAGCTATCTTTGTGGTTTAATCTCAGTCATACCGGTGCAAAGACTCAGAAATCGAAAACTTGAGCCAGAAGCGCATTCCATGATGGCGTTTTTCATACAGAGTTAGAGTTATAAGAAACAAAACAATAAAAGAAATACCGATTTGTTTTAAAGCATTTCTAGACATACACGGAATAACAAAAGGAAAATTGCTACATTTACAAACCTCTTAAAAACAAAACAAAAATTTTACAATGTTCCGACTCATGCATTTTTTAGTACACACCGTAAAAAGATTGAATTCCATCCATATTACATTTCCCGTTAGAGGACATTCATACCTAGAGTGAGATAAAAACATGGACTTAGTGAATTTAACAACCAGAATGGAGTTACCATCTGATTGGTACGATTTGTTAAGAAATTCACGAAAAATCCAATTCTATTTACCGTGGTTAAAGTGGACCAGAGCATGGTCAAGGAGTGGACAAACTTTCTCAAGAGCAAATTTGTTAGAAAGTATCCTTTTCCAATACAACAAGTAAAGGAACTTTATTACTCCAAAGAACAACCACGTTTGGTTTATTACCGTATAACTTACAATGGCCATTTTCTTAGTAGCCTATAGTTAAAGGTTCAAGAAGGATGTCAGGAATTCCTTTATTCAACGCAAATGAATTCGAGCTTCCTTCACAAAAACACAATGGTAAGGATTTTTATTATCACCTTTGGACTTTTACGCATATCTACTTCCTACACATGATAATACGTTTAATATTTTGCTTCTTTGTTTCAGAACATCTCCCAATAAAATAAGACAAATATTTAAATTTAATGAAGCTCAAGGAATTCTGTGAAAATCCTGAGGCATTTGCTTTTTACAGCGAGCTACTACATGAGGGACAGCCTTCTATAAATTAACGTTCCCTAGAGGATATTACCTGTTTTGTTTCTGTTTAAACCGCAGTGACCTCTTATTACTATTTTTTTTACTAATAACTGTTTATTTTTGTAATTTATGTTTATTGAAGAATAAAATGTTTTACTTCTGGCTACTTTTTGTGCAAGTTTGCATTTTTTAGAACTATAATGTATGCAGTTATAAACGAATAAAGTGAACAATATAGTTTTTCTCAGTTACGATATTTTATGATAATCCTTGTTTTATTCCTGTACAGTTCATGTATGTATCTATGTTAAATCAATATACAGAGCGTTTTCGCAAATTTGCCAAAAGAAAACCTAGTGTCCGGTTACTTTTGCGATTGAGTGTAGATCTGAAACTAGGATGTGTCGAAGGACGATTACATTTGTATCGTATTTATTATCTCTTTATTTTTAAAGTACAAATTCTACATAAGCACAAAAATCGAAATGATAGTTTTATAAATGTGGTCCGATTTTCACCACTAATTTCTTCCGATGGAAATCGTTTCGAAGTACCCCGTATTTTTTATAAATACCAAGAAAAAGGCGGTCGAAACAAATCCAAAAATTGTATCATACATAAAATATATGTATAATTTATTCGATATAATATGATGATTTCTTAAATGTAAAAGTTCATTCGTATCATCTATTGACACAATGACAGCAGGAATCTTCTCGATGGCTCTTAAAAGTTTTGACGTCAGCCTTTTCGCAGTTGGTTGTTGCGACATCAGTAGAAGGGGTGGTTAGCTTTAATGAGTGATTTAGCGGCACAAAGCTCCTCTCTAGAGACTTCTATCAGGCGAAACCAGGCGCAGGCATAAATGTATGGACCGGAGCGCTACGGCCCTATGCTCTTAACTTTAACTATTAACTTGTATGTTATTGAAGTCTGTAGCTGTTCCACATCAAAAGTTACGTACCTTGGTTAATCTTTTAAAACTCTAAGCAGGATTAAAAAAAAAAACGAAAATTTGTCTATCGGTTGTTAAATATACCGATGTATTCAATTAAGAACATTTTTAAAAACCGCCTTTTATATTTTCTAGTTCTAAAATGGATTAAGAATTATAATTTAAACCAAACATTTAAAACTTTTTATTATTAAATATAAAATATGAATACTATTAATATACAAGTTTTCTTCTAAATTAGTCCCATAAATTAAAAGGTATGTAGATAAACTGAATATAATACGAAAACTTAAATACATTTTCCAAAAATACTTCCTTAACAAGATACAGGGTGTTAAACAGTCGATTAGCGGCTTATTATTTTACTCACATCATTTAATAAAATAAACCGACCAAATTAATTTCTTGTGTACAACAATTACTTAAAGAGAGCAGTAACCCTCAGTGCATTGTAGCCAGTGTCGTAGTAATAGGGGTCATGTGACACTTTATGACCTCTATACATAAATTGCGGTTAGATTTTCTTGAACTTATTACTATTTAGCAATGGCGGTCGGTCCATGGAAGCAAGGGAAGCAGTGCTTCCCCTGGGATTATTAAAAAAAAACACATAATTAGAACCTAATTATTATTTATCACATATATTAATCATTAAAATTTACTTTTACCCAATTTCAATAGACACGGCCCTGCTTTTCAGCAGCTGAGATAATGTTGCATGATAAAACCGTAACGATGACGCACTCGATTAATCGAGCCAACACGAACTCGCGCGACTTCGATATATGTAAGCTGAGACAACTCCCTGATGTAGGTAACTTGTTGAAATGCGTCCAATCCCCACTTCATAATCTTGATATCTGAGCTGTATAGCATCGTAATACGTTTTATTTTATAGATTTTAATATCGATTTTAATATTATACTTAATATTAATCTTCCTAGTATTATTCTCAGCTTTTGTCCTATATTTGTAAAAACATTTTTGATGTTTCTAAACCTGTGGTGCAGCGACAAGTGATTTTTAAAACGTTGAATATTAGTGCGCGTGTAAACAGACTTAGAATTACTTATTAAATTTGGAAGCTGTTCCTAGCACTGTGGAAAATATTATTTGCGTTTGTGTGGTGTGCAATTTGTTGAAAAGGGGATTTTCAACATATTCGTTTCAAGATAAACTGGATATTATTAGAAACGGGAAACCAACACCTGATTTAAAACTCTTAAAAACGAAAGTTAAATCATGCTATAGGTACTTTAATATTGAAGTGTACAGTGCTAATCAGTGGTTAACGGGTTGTGAAAATTTGTGTAAATTATTTTGTTGGCCATGTGTACTGTTCACAAATTAAAAAGGTGTTTGGAATAAAAATGGCTTTTCAGATTTAAACAACATTCATAAAGTGATAAAAAGGCATGGTAAGTGTGAAACTCATTTGCGAGCGGTGCTAAAAGAATAAACATTTGGAAAATCACGAATTGAGCATTCATTAGATCAGCAGTTGAAAGAAAGTGTTAAAAAGACTTATTGACATTGTTTGTTTTCTCGGCGAAAATGAACTTAGTTTTAGAGGTCATACTAAATCTCGGAGCGTTGCTAAATAGGGGCAATTTTATCAATTTAGTTGATTTATTAGCAAAATACGATACAATTTTAAGTAACCATCTGGAACATTCCACGATATTTCGCGGTACATCAAATCATATTCAAAATGATTTGATTCAGTCGATAAGCAATATTGTTTTAGAAAAGATCAAGCAAGAAATAAAAAAGCTCCTTTTGTTGCAGTTATGTTAGATGAAGCAACCGATATTACGAATATTAGTCAGTTGTCAATCGTAGCTACATAAATCCAAATGGGAAAGTCCAAGAGCGCTTTTTAGGATTTCTAGACGTAACAACGCCATGAACGGCCGCAGCTTTATATACTATAGTTTGTCAGATAGTCGATGATCTACAGTGTGGTACTAAACTTATCGCCCAAAGTTATAATGGGGCCGCTAGGCTGGTGAATTGGGGGGCCTGCAGGCCAAAGTAAAAGAGACTTTTCAGAATGCAATATTTGTACATTGTTTTGCGCATCGATTAAATTTAGTTCTAGCTCAATCTGCAGCGTGTCTTAAAAAGTGCAAAATATTTTTTTCAAGTATTAGTGGGATGGCTGCCTTTTTTTCAAAATCATCAAAACGGACACGAGAATAAAAACTTTTTCAAAAAATTCAACCAGTGAAGAGCGGCTTTCAAAATTGTCCCTGTTGACAATAGAAAGTGACTTTGTGAAGGAGGTCTCCCAAAATTCAAACTTTTACGACGAAGTTATTTCCGACATCGCAAAAATGGAGAGGCGGATTAAACTACATTGTAAATAGGTAGGTATGTGCATGTTAACTACTTAACTAGCTGGCTCAATTTATAGTTGGCTAGAGAGTGCACGATGGCTAGTGTGACTGAACAAACTCTCTATTTCGCTGCGGTTCAATCCTCGCCACCGGCGCTGGCAATGTCGGTGGATATGGTTGTGTGTCTGCGTTTTTTTCATAAGTGTAACCCTCGCCCGTGCAGCTTCGGCTATGGAATCGGGGGTTGTCTAATTTTTGTGGTGTTTTTATGTTTTATGTTTGCGGTCCTATAAGTGTACTTTTTTCTAGTATCATAACTTTGCAGCTTTCGACATTTGCTTTAAAATGAGTATACGGAAGCCACGCCCCTTTTCTTAAAATAATTTTTGCCTCGTTTCGCTCGGGGCCTCGCGCTACCCATCACTCTATATCACAAACTGCTTCCCCTGTATCAAAACTCACCGCACGCCCCTGCTATTTAGAATTGTTAACTGAAACTCCTTAGAAAATATATACTTTTTTAATTTACCCAGAGACGCTACGAGATATTTTCGGTTTCATGTCGCAGCACTAATCATCTGCAACGGCGGCTGGTGAAATTTGATTATGTCATATGATAATATAGGAGAATAGGACACAATAATACTTTAAAGGATTACTTAAATGGAGAAGTCTTATAAAAAAATACTGTATTTAAAATTTGAGGGAAAAAAATTACCTTTTAGACAATGTGTAAAATATTAGCAACATATTTTTTACATAATCAGTAGGACATTTTACCGATACGTTTCAGATTTCATTAAGAAGTTTTGATTGTTTAAAGAGTTAAAGTAAGATTCTAGAAATAAATCGCAATGTGTCATAAGCGCATGCCGCCTTTTTATAGGTAGCAGAAATCACATAAAAAAAATCAAAGATACTGAATTGTTAGTTATATATTGTCTTATTTTACACCTTTTTGAAATTTTATTTCAAATTAATAATTCATTGTGCAAGCTCAACACCAGCAATCTACTGCGTCATGAATTTTGAATTGGAAAAAATGGGTATGACTATACAGGGTGCTCCAAACTGTTTGATTTTGGATGTTTTCCTTACTTCTTGACCAGAGAGAAAAAATCAACCGAGATGTCTAGAGCTCGATTTTCTTGAAACGTCGTTATTGGTGAATATTTCTTCGAGCAGCAAAAACTTTCTACAGGCACTTTTCAACATAGGACAAGATGTTTCAAAAAAATCTTATCATTACTAAATTTTAAGATAGGCTGCTTTTGCATGCGTCTCTAATTCTATTTACTGATGTTATTATACAATTTAAATTATTTAGTTTAGGTGTTGTATTTATTGTTTATTGTTATTTTTAAGCACGCACCGACTCCGCTCCACCCGACCTAACAATTGCCCCATCGCTCCCATACGCGGGGATGCTAGGTCGGCAACGGACCGGATGTCCGGAGAATTTTTAATTTTAAAATAAATATTTTTGAATTTGAATTTGATAAATTCTAGAATTTTTTGATCGATTTTTCTGGAAAACTTTCATATCGAACCCCTAAATTCTTTTATAGTGGGGTAAAGGGAAAAATGTTGGTTGACATTTAAAGGTTCTAAGTCTTAACGCCCACACAGCAAACGAAGAAAAAATGTCAGTTGCTTGAATATTCTCTGCTTTACGCAAAAGTTTTATATAGTCGATTTTTGGTGAAACCAATATTAACAAAGTTGTGGTCATTATGCAAGATGTTTTACCTACCCTGTATAAACATTTCAATATACCTTTCTTAAATAAATGAAGAAATGAGAGAAATAAAAATGAGCTCTATTGTTAATTCCTACTGATTTGCTTTAATTACCCCTGGCGCACGCGCCATTTTTTACATTTGATCTTATTTTTAATTCTTTTCTTTAACAGGAATTTAGAGGGGTTTTAAAAATTGTCCATCATTTAGTATCGAAGGATCATATACGCAACATGATATTATCCACATAATTATTGCATTTCAATAATATGTATGGCAAAATTCAGTATGTGAAAGAGAACTTGATATCAAAGGAATTAAAAATATATATTATACACACAAAATAAGATCTCGGCGCGTTTTAAATAATAAAATTATTACAAAAATGATAAATAGATCCTTATGCTGCTAATTCATTGAAATTTATTTAAAATGTTTGCAATAATAATACGACTAATAATAATAATGACACCACATATAGTACACCCTTCTGTATCCCTAAACTAACGTTTTGCAGAACGGGGTACACATTTAGAGACAAACAGATTCTTGAAATAATATTTTAAGACGCAGTAAATATTTTTAATAAGTTTTAATGTATCTTAATAAAACATACACAACATGTCAGAAAAATCTTATTGACATAATTATTAACAAAAGAATATCATAACATTAAAAATAAAACTAAAGTAAAACAAATAACGGGTGTCTTGCATTATATTTAAATAATTCCAACACACCCCCTGAAGACATACGTTATTATAATTTAAATAATTTCAAGTCCTAATCCTTGAATACACTTGTCATGTAATTCTCGTGGAAGAGCTTTTGTTAATATATCTGCTACCATTTCACTTGTAGATACATGACTTAATTTCACAATTCCATTTTCTACCGCTTCTCTGACAAAATGATGACGAATATCAATATGTTTTGTTCGTGCATGATAAACTGGATTCAAAGTCAACTGTTCAGCTCCCCGGTTATCAATAAATAACTCGATTTTTGCAAAATTCTCTTGTCCAAGTTCAGTTAGCAATCCTTTTAAATATATTGCTTCTTTTACAGCTTCTGATAAACTAACATACTCTGATTCAGTGGACGAAAGAGCAACAGTTCGTTGCAATTGGGATTTCCAACTTATAGCACCCCCTGCCAAGATAAACACATGCCAAGAATATGATCGCCTATCTTCAATGCAACCACCCCAGTCAGCATCACAATATCCATACATAGATTTCATTTCTTTAGTGTACAGTATCCCGAGTTCTTTTGTTCCAGATAGATATCTTAATATACGTTTTGTTGCTAACCAATCTTGTTGAGTGGGTTTATTAACAAATTGAGCTAATCTTGAAACAGTATTAGCAATATCCGGTCTAGTTCCAACCACCAAGTACATTAATACTCCAATAACTTCTCGATATAGTCGGTTATCAATTTCTTTATTATTTATTGAATAGTTTATCTTCTTACTTGGCAATTCTCCTGGTGTTTTCACTGGATTGCAATCATTCATTCCATATTTTTCAAGTAAATTAATAATATATCTTGTTTGATTAATACAAATATATTTATCAGTTTGATTAATTTCTAACCCCAAACATTGTTTTGCAGGACCTAAATCTTTAATTTCAAAATCTTCTTGAAGTTTACATTTAATTTCATCAATCCAACTGATGTCTGAAGAAGCAATCAAAAAATCATCAACGTAAATCAATAATAATAAAATATCTTCACCACGTTTAGCATAATACATACAACTTTCTGCTTTCGTCGGCTTGAGTCCAATACTTTCTAACTTTCTTGATGATGTTGCATGCCATTGTCGACCAGCTTGCTTGAGACCATAGAGAGCTTTTTTTAATTGACAAACATCACCTCCTTGCTCCATATTCAAAGCTTTAATTTTCAATTCTTCAGTGACCTGATTATCATTAATAATCCATTCCAAAGCTTCATAAAACATTTCCGGAATTTCCATGAAGACTGTTTCATCCAATGTCCCATTTAAATATGCAGTCACTACGTCAAATTGTCTGATTTCCAGATTCAACTCAGCTGACAAAGCAAATAAAAGTCTCATTGATTCCATTCTTGCAACAGGAGCAAAGGTTTGATTGTAGTCAACACCATATTTCTGACTGTAACCTTTTGCAACTATACCAGCTTTTCTTTTTTTCAATTAATCCATCTGACCCAAATTTATTTGTTAATATTACACGACTTCCAATAACACTTTGATCTTGAGATCGTTTTACAATATCCCAGGTATCATTTTTTTAATAAACTCATGACTTCAGATTGAATTGCTCTTTTCCAATCATTACTCTCGGAAGAATTCATAGCATCATTTAATTCAATTTCAACTACTCCAGCAAAAAAAATATTATCATCTTCATTATAATTATATTCAAACATATTTTTAATTTCACAGTTACTAGAGGTTGCAAACAATTTTCTGGGACGACCTCTTAAACCTGTTTTAATTAATCTTGGTCTTCCACGTCCTCTTCTTTCTTCATTATTTTCTTCTGTTGATTCTATTCGGGGTGTTTCATGAATAGATGGTGGAATGTGAATGTCCGATGATCTTTCATTTTTTTCATCATCTACTTGACCTTCTTCTAGTATTTGTACTGGAGTTTCTTTATCATTACCAGATCCAGTTATCAATTCAACCCAAGACTTATTTTTGTTTTCAAAATCATCAGCAATCAGCTGTTCAATTTTCTGATTTTTTTAAAATTGTAGTCACATTATCTTCAATAAACTTCACATCACGAGCAACAATAAATTTCTTACTTTCTGGTAACCAAATCCTGTACCCTTTCGTTTCACGTGGATAACCTACAAATATTCCCTTCATTGATCTATCAGATAATTTACCTTTTGCTGGATCTTTATCTAGAACATATACAGTTGATCCAAATGCTCGTAAATAATTTAAAGACATTTTGTCTCTATTGAACCATCTCTGATAAGGAGTATCTCCATTGATACTTTTTGAAGGACATCTGTTTCTTAAGTGACATGCTGTAGCTACAGCATCAGCCCAAAACATATCTGGTAAACTTGATTGAAGTAATAAACAACGTGCCATTTCAACTAGAGTCCGATTAAAACGTTCAGCAATACCATTTTGCTGAGGTGTCCTTACAACAGTTAATCGACGCTGAATACCTTGATTACGTAGAAAAATATCCATCTCAGCATTACAATACTCTTTGCCATTATCACTTTGAAGATATTTAATCTTTTTGCCTATTATACGTTCTGCTTGAGTTTGATACATCTTGAATGCTTCTAGTGCACCACTTTTTTGTTTAAGAAAATATACTTCACACCATCGGGATCGATCATCAATAAATGTGATAAAGTATTTTGCTCCATTTACTGATTGTGTCCTAAATGGTCCAACAATATCTGTATGGACTATTTCAAGGATTTCTTCACTCTGTCGTTCACTTGCTGAAAATGGTAATCTTGTCATCTTGCCTCGTAAACATACTTCACATTTTGACAAACACGTCAACTGCTCAGGAGTTACTTTACTTGTAGTAGTTTGATTAATAACTTGAGCTAGATCATTTGCATTCAAATGACCCATACGACAATGCCACATTAAAACGTCTGAATCAGCTTTATCTTCAGCAATACCAGCTCCTTCATTACCTTCTTGTATGTAGTAAAGATCACCACGCCTTTCAGCTACAAATTTAATATTTCCGTCACTGTCCATAATCATCGCTGAATCTTTTCGGAATAACACATCGTGATTTTTATTTGTAATTTTGGCAACTGAAGCTAGGTTTGATCTTAGATTTGGTACAAATAATGTATTTGAAAAATCTACTGACCTCAGCTGTTTGCCATTTCTGACTGATAAGTTAACGATTCCCTTTCCTTTGATTTCACTGCTAGCTTGACTAACCAGGTTGATTCTTCCATTGGTTTCTTCATTTAGTGATTTAAATAATTGTTTATCCCCACATAGATGTGTAGTACAACCACTATCAAGTATCCATGGTCGACAACTTGGAATACTACCAGCAAATTCAGTATGATACACTGCAAAAGTATCATCATCTGCTTGCGCACATTGTTTATTTTGTCGATACTGTCTATCTGGTCCGTTTCTTCTAAAATTTGGCTTGAATTGTCTTATTGTACATTCAGGAGACTTATGTCCTTGCTTCCCACATTTAAAACAGTATCCTTTGAACTCATTAGTATTATTCTGTTGATTTCCAGCTCCCACACTTCCAGCTACCTCAACCACTGAATTTGAACCTACTTCACTCTTTTCAAGAATCTTCACTTTAAGAGCCTCAACATCCAATAGTTCATCACGTGATTCCATAGCACATTTGAAACCTTCATAACTTTCTGGGAGACTATATAATAACATTACAGATAATAAATCTCTGTTTACCGCAATATCCATAGCACTAAGTCGATCAACAATATCAGAAAATTTGTTTACATGATCCCTGACATCACCACCTTCACACATCTTATGAAGCATAAGTTGCTTAAGCAATAAAGCTTTTCTTGCAGGTCCTTTAGATGCATAAACTGATGCAAGTTTTTGCCAAACTTCGCGCGAAGTATTACATCCACGAACATGCTGTAATTCTGTCGAACTAATTGCTAATATTAACTCTGACTTAGCTTTACGATCAGCTTTGATCCATTCATTTCGTACATCGATCCTCGTCTGGTTACCTTCTACAACAACAGGAATCTGTTTATCACCACTGACATATTCCCACATATCATTCTTGATCAATAACGCCGCGACATGAATTTTCCATGCTTCATAGTTGTCTTTACTCAAAAGCTCAAATCTTGTAGCACTCAATGTTGACGTCATCTTGATTTCTTCTTATTTTTCGAAGCCTGGGCCCATAACCTCTTGAAATAATATTTTTAAGACGCAGTAAATATTTTTAATAAGTTTTAATGTATCTTAATAAAACATACACAACATGTCAGAAAAATCTTATTGACATAATTATTAACAAAAGAATATCATAACATTAAAAATAAAACTAAAGTAAAACAAATAACGGGTGTCTTGCATTATATGTAAATAATTCCAACACAGATATACACCCAATATTCATGTATAGTCGACGTAATTTCTCTCACAGTTAATTCCACTGCCATGACCGTGGATTGAACCAGAAATATTTTGGTGAGAACCAAATGCAACAATCAAATCAAATTAATAAAAATTTATTCGAACATTTCAAAAATCCAACATTTTGTCCACCCTGGACACCCAGTCTAGAGCCAATCCAGCATCCCCTTATATGGTGACAACGGGACAATTGAAGGATCAGACAGAGAAGGGCCATTTTGGACTTGGAAACTAATTAAGATAAATAAACAACTCCTAAACTCTATGAGGTTTAAATTTGTAAATATGGTAATAAAATATCAGTGTATATAATATATAAGATATACGCTAAAAAGATTTAAAATAATTTGTAAAGTCGCTGATATATGAATAAAACAATAATTGTAGAAGTAAATATGTTTGGAGTAATTTCGTAAGCTAGGGAGACGAGAAAAACACCAATGTAAAAACTCACTTAAAGTAATACAGAAATTGAGCGGGACTGTCAGATCCATTTAGTTTTTACAATTTAATAAAAAAGTTTGATTCCAAATTGTTTAATTTGGGAAAATTTTGAAAATGACAAAGAGAACAAAAAGAAAAGATGAAAAAGGTAAGTTTGATTTTTGTTCTAATAGTAAGGTAGAGTAGCTTAAGAGCCAAGTCCGCTTGACACTCGACCATCTGTCAAAAAAATAATTTTATTATATTTGACCAATATATTGCTGTTCAGGTCTTGGCGGAACATATACTGCGAATTAATTGAATGTTTCCTTTAATTTGGTTATTTATATTAAGCGGCTAAAATTAACAGTAATATATAAATTATTATTCATTTTCAGAATGGAAATATTTAATTTAAAAAGTTTGGTGGTAAGTGGTGGATTTATCCATAGGTCCGTGAGGCCAAAGACTATAACGACCCTTCTCGCTATTTTAAATAATAAAATCAAGATATTAAAAACGAATTTGGATTTAAAGTTACATTTATTAAACACAACACAAAAATGAGACTCTTTTCCCTGGGCTGGAACGTTAGTGGTTACTAAAAAATTCTTTTTCTTTTAGAAAATTTAATACTAAACAGCGAAAGAGACTGTCAACAATTTACAACTTAAAACTATCAATGGTACACTGTCCTAATCAGTCTTGTTAGGCGCCACCTTTTTTTAATGTTTTTTTTTAAGTTCTAGATAATCTAAACACCAGTTACAATTTAAAAAGAAGAAAAACATGTAACTACGTCCGTCAATCGTAGGAAAATCAAATAACTTTAATCACGCGGGCAAAAACGCTAACAGATTTGCAAATCGTATAAGTAGAATTTCTTGTCGCCACTTGGCGGCATCGCCAGCTGACACCGGCTGTACTACTTCCTCATACTAGGTACCTGGCTTTAAGTAAAATGATAAGGCCGTACCAGCGGTTTTGGTCATATACCATCTTTTATTTCCTCGTCGCTGAATTGCCAAAATTCCAAGACAACATCTCAACTAGGGCTCAGGAACAAAAGTCAAGGGCACGGCAACAAGGTACTCTCTCCGGCGGCTCCAGCTTATTTTCTTTACGAATGGCCAGCTAGATCGCCGGATTTAACACCATTGGTTTATTTTTATGGGGTTACCTTTAATCCAAAGTTTATTTTAATAGATCGAAGAATATTGAGGACATAAAATACAGAATTAGGTACGAAATTAGAAAAATTGGACCCGAAACAATTACTAACGTTTTTCGAGAATTTCAGTTTCGACTTGGATATTGTTAAGAAGCAAATGGCACGCAACTTGAACATTTAATTTAATTATTTTTGTTGTATTTGTTAATTCTTGTATTTTTGTTTTATTACATTCTTATAAGTAGTTAAGATATTTTTTCTTGATACTTTCGTCATGTAACATGCCACAGAATTTAATGTACTATATGCAGAAAAATGTACTCTTTTAAATGACTTTTGTCAACGTGGGGATTGCCGTGTAAAAAAATTGTCGATGATATCATAAGTGTTTTAAAAATGTTTGAAAACAAATTTTTTTTGATATAAAAGAAATGAGAAATGCATTTAAAAATCGACGTGTCTGAGCGAATTTTTGTCACTTGCTTTGTAATGATTTTAAGGAATTTATTCCAACCTTTACGTGCCCACTGTATGATTAAGGTCACCGTACGAAGTTATCACATGGACATGCTGAAAAAGTACACACGCAATTACTGTGATTACATAAATTACCGAAACATTTTATTTATTAAGGGGGACTCGCTTTAAATAAGATGAACTGTTCAATTCGTAACCTAATCTGCAAGTGAGTGAAACAAGTTTACAAACACTTTCATGAATGAAATATAATTCCATTTATACTAGTGACCTTCGTCAAAAATAAGATATATTGTTGAGGGCGTTAGAAGCAGCATAGTAATTTGGTGTCGGTAGAGGTTCGGGTCTAGACATCTCATGACTAACATGGTTACTTTTTGTCGATTGACAAAGTGCCTCCTGAGGGTGGTATACTGAATACCACCCTCAGGAGGCACTTTTTTGAAAATATGTCTAGTTTTTTTTATTTAATTCTAAAATCATCAAAAATCGCGTTATTTTCGGATTTTTTTTTTTTGGTACTTTTTGTGAAAATTTCAAAAATCAGCTTCCCGAGGGCAGTCCTTTGAACACTGTTTTATTAAGAAATTTTTTTTAAATTCATTTATTTGCTTAGCTTGTCTTCCAGTTGTCGAAAGATTAACGCTCTCAAATGGATAATATTTCAATGTGGTCAGTCCTCTTAATGGAGTGCCATAAATGAATGTGCCTAGGGCACTATTGTACATAAATTCGCCTCTGGGGAGAATCTTTTTTTGATATAATTTACTAAAATAAATCAGAAAGACGTATGGGCAGAAACTACAAAATTTAGAATAGTAGTTTTAGGAAATTTAGTTGCTTTTAATTAGTCTAATAATCATTAAAATTTTATTTTAACAAAACTTGAATCAACGTTGATGTTGTTACGTGCAGGTGTGCAGTATACAAGGCCTGCATAATTTAAATTAATTTATTTTGCAAGGACACCAGCATTTTTTTAGAGTGTATTTTAATTTAAGGTAAACAAAGAAGTGAATTTGCTGTAAAAATCAAATATTAAATACATATGTATATTTATATATAATTTATATATAAATATAATTACTATCAAAATCAAATTAATAAAAACAAATCTGATTCAAAGAGTCTATGGAAATGTGTACAGGAAATTAGTAAAACAAATAAAAAATTGAATACTATAAGTGAAATAAAAAATGAAAATAGCGTGCAAATAACAGGGAAAAAAGCAATAGCAGATGAATTTAACACAATATTTACAGGAATGGGAGAAAAGTTAGCAACCAACATAAACAGAAATCCAAATTACAAATTAAATAGAAACACAACATTAAACTCTATGGTTTTACTTCCTACAGATACTCAAGAGTTGGGTGAGTTACTAACCGAACTAAAAAGCAAAAAAGCTGTTGGCATAGACAATATAAAAGCCGAGGTTCTAAAATCAGTTTCAAATTACATATTGGCACCCTTAGTTTATATAGTAAATAAATGCATGGAAGACGGCATATGGCCTTCTAACTTTAAAGAATCTGTTATTATACCTATACACAAAAAGGGAGACAAAACTTTAGTAACTAATTATAGACCTATCTCATTAATAACAAACTTAGCCAAGCTATTTGAGAAAGTGCTAAAAAAGAGATTAACATCATATATCACTAAATACAACATACTTTCTGATAGTCAGTTCGGTTTCAGACAGAAAGTTTCAACACAAGATGCACTACTAGCTCTCACGACAAAATTCTATTCTGCTTTGAATGAGGGAAAACCATCCTTATGTGTGTTCCTTGACCTATCAAAAGCATTCGACACGGTCAGCCATAGTATGCTCTTGCAGACCCTGGAAGATATTGGAATTAGAAATAATTGTCTACAACTTTTTAAAAACTACATTACCAACAGACACCAGTGCGTTAGAGTAGATGATGTTCTGAGCGACCCAATGTTAATAGGGTATGGAGTGCCACAAGGTACAGTGATAGGTCCAACGCTCTTCTCACTTTATATAAACGGACTATTCTCATTACAAAGCGAAGGAGAGATTGTTGGCTTTGCTGATGATACTGCAATCTTCTATACGGCTAATTCATGGGAGCAGCTGAAAATAAAAGCTGAAAATGATTTATCAATGATAAAAAAATTGGTTTGACCACAAACTATGGACAATCAACTTTGAAAAGACCCATTACTTACCTTTTAGTTGTAATAACACAAATGTACCTTCCTTCAACAAAATGGACATACATGTTGAAGGAAAAATATACACCATCTCAGCTGAAAAGGAAATAAAATATTTAGGAGTATATATAGATTCTCACCTAAGATGGGACAAGCATATAAATTATATAATAAAGAAACTCCAAACTATATTATATAAATTTAGATATTTAAAACAAATTCTTAAATATTCCCAACTAAAAACACTATACCATGCACTCGTAGAAAGCCATCTAAATTATGGTATACTTGGATGGGGTAGTGTAGTTAAAACCTATCTAACTCCTCTTGAAATTCTTCAAAAACGATTTCTTAAATTAATATTGTGCAAAGAGCAAACATACCCTTCAGATCTCCTGTATAAAGAAGCTAAAATATTCGACATGAGACAATTATACTACTATAACGTACTTATAAAGTACCACTATACTAAAAACCCAGCCTCGTTACCTTCTGATACTTACAACACCAGACAAAGAAATAGGTATATTGTTCCATTCATGTCAAAAACGGTGGGACAAAGATCGTACATATTCTTAGCTCCAAAGGTCTATAACACGCTCCCAGAAGAAATTCAAAACATACCCACAATTTACCGATTTAAAAATACACTAAGGGTATACATATCGAACAGCCCCAGAGAAATTATTCGCAATATTATTGATCTAAAAACTTGAACCATATTTAAAAAAAAGAAAAAGAAAGTTAATAATTGATCTATAACTGTGCAGTTCATAATTATTTATTTTGTTTTGTTTAATTACACTTTTACCTTGTCCTTACCATGATACTTATTATGCAATCATCGTTCATCATATCAAAATATCTACTTACATGTTGTCGTGTATTGTTTACATATGTTTTATATGTATGTAAAATTAGATTAGATTAGAATATCATTCCTACTCATTTTTACTTATATCTATTATTTCTAAGACTATTTATATATTACTGTTTTATTTTATTTATTAGGATTAATATGAATGTCTTTATATCTCTATCTAGTTTTAGTTATCATATCATTTTCTCAAATGAGTATTATTATATCATTTTAAAATCAATTAATATTTTACGCATCCATTATACACTCCTCATTTTTTTATTTTCTCAAAACAAGCGTCTATTCGCTTATTGAGTATCGATTTATTTACAAGCACTCCATGTCTAATCCACTACTTATACAAATTATATTCTAAATCAATGTAATGTACCTTCTCCTGTAAATAAATATTATTATTATTATTATTATTATTATATCGTTTAATATTTGTTTGTGGCGATACTACAGGATCCAGCCTGTAAATAATTGTGCAGAGCACCAGCTTGTTTTTGCTTTTGGGTTTCCTTCTTTAGCCCTCGCTTTTTGTACTGATGGCCGGACAATATTCTTTGCGCGTCAGACATTCTAAAACAACAAATTAAACAAAGCAAAATATGCTAGTTAAAATAAAAATTGGAAAAATCCTCAAATCTATTTTGTCAGTGACTTAGTCTGTCTCGCAGTTTTGAAAAATAAAATGCCTAGTTTTAATTACTTTCTTAAACTATTTTTAAATATAAAAACGAATTTCTTAACATTTCGGGCTAATTTTCAACCATCCTTTTGGAAAAAATAGTTAATACTTTTAGTAATTAAAACTAGGCATTTCATTTTTTTAAACTGTGGGACAGACTAAGCCACTGTCACCAACTATTCGTATTTGAAGATTTTTCTTCTTTTATCTTTTTATGCAACGCATTGGCTTTTTACTACACAAAATTATAATTTATCAATTAGTAGGATTTTTTTAAAGATTTTTTTAGGTATGGTGGATCCCAACGAAATGAACAAATTGCTAACCACCACAACGAACATATAAAAACTAACTATTTAAAATAGATACCTATCTAAAATGTTTGAATTTTTAAGATTTTTTGTTTCTCTTTTTTTCGCGGCGAAAACCCCAAATAAATTAATAAAAATCCGTCACAACAAACATACAGAAACTATTTGAAAATATATAAGTACGTATTGTGGAAAATATTTTGGAAAATAATTCTTTACCACTTAATATAGGTATTTGCAGAAGTACTTTCTTTTAGAAATTGACAAAACACACAAAAGTCACTATCCCGAACTAAACTGTTAAATATTTTTAATATTTAAAAACTTACTTGAAGGATATGTTATCACCGGCACCAACGCATTTGCAATAATAACACAATTGTGCATAGATGACTCTTTATATAATAAGGCGCGAAAACATGTGGTAAACATCCCGCCGATGCCACCGTTGTAATCAAATGTTTGCTTCTTAATCCCACCTGTGCCATTATTATAATAAAATTTAATCAATATCCCTCAAAATAAATAATAAGGGTTGCTGCCACCACCCCCTGAGGCTGCAAGGGGAACAGACATTAGTAGCGCCAGCTCTTTCAAAGGCTGGATCCGTAGCCCTAGGAATGTCAAGGATATAACTCTCGACAGAGAATTAGTAAGACACACAGGTTTTAAAAAAATAATACGTATAATAAAAGAAAAATCAAAATTACCCACACATTACAATAAATTTTCTAATACTCAAAAAAAGCAAAAAAAAAACTTCATAAATTATAAAATAAACTCTTGGAGAGTAGGAGAGAGCACTCAACACTCTATAAAATATTTCTTCAGCTGCAAGTTACAAAAATAGTTTAATCTCACCAAATTCTGCCATCTCTATCATTGGCACACACATAAATTTATAAGACACTTATGCATTATTTAGCAAGAAAATTTCTAGAGGTATAGCTGAAAATAAGTAAAATAATTTAAATTTATACCCCAAGTATGTACTATGTAGTAAACATAATTTTACGTCCGTCCTGACTCGTTCACGTTCGACACTCTAATAGCCAAAATAATTAATTATAATAGTTACAAATTTCATAATTTTCTACACCTCGACGTCTCGACGTCTCTTGAATCATGTTTACCGGCAGACATTCCAACTCTCTCTTTTACCCGCCGGCTTTAGCAAAACCGTTTACTTAGAGTCAACAAATTCATATATGATATAGATGGTGTGTTACAATAAGCTAATTATACAGGGTGTATTACACACGCATGTTATGTTTTGCAGTTCCTGTTTTAAACAAGTAACTATATAACTACAAGTTGATGCAGAGTCATGCGCGTCTATTAACTATACGTCTTGTTTTATTTCAAAAATAAATATGCTTTTTTTTAAAAAAGGTGTTTTAATATTTTTCTAGCTTTGAAACATGACAAACCACAATTTTCACATGTAAATTGCATAGTACTTAGTTTTAGTTAGGGAAAAAATCAACAAGTAGTGTAAAATTTATGTTAATTGAGAATAATTAATTTATCAATATTTGGTTCACATTCAGGGGGACGAAAATGCCGCCCTCAGATTCGCCGCCCCGGACAGGGGTCCGGCTTGTTCGCCTCTAAAGCGACCGTGCTTTCTCGCACGCCTCAATGCAAATAGTGCTAGAAAGGGAGAATATGAGAAGTGGTGACTTTAAGCTGATGAGTATGGTACGTGCGTTCATGTACGTGGTAATCATATTACACATAGTTTATTTCAAACTTATTTGCAACGTAAAGAACGTCAGCTTCTTTGATGGCGGTAAAGGGATAAAAGAAGCCGATGTTTTTATGCTGCAAATAAGTTTAAAATAAACTATACACACACAAACACATAATTATATTTATGCAACAATAAAAGATATGTTTTAACTGAAATTTTGTCTACACACTGGCGTACTTCATGTGCGTTTGCGTCTTAAGACATGTACGTGTATCTGTAGGCACTTTAGGATTGCAATTTTCGCCTTAAAGAATCAAAGCGATAAAGAATGTTATTTGGTTCAATTGTCAGCGGTACTCAAACAGTATGATCCAATTTATAATACTCTTCAAAATTTCTCACAGGTCAGCTGGTCTCTGGAAGAGGTAACAGGGGCTCGACATTTCCGTTTTCGCGGATGAAATAATTTTCCACTTTTAGCATAAACTGACATTCAATTCTAGTTAAATGTTTTCCTTCCGATTGATTCGATCATAATTGAAGCCCTTGGTGCAAAAAGGTGTTAACTCACTAATTAGCAAATTTGCAATTTGTGCATGCAAGAAGGTGTAAAGTCAGTATCCGTCTGGTAGTAAAGTTTTTAGCATTTTAGATGGCTCTCATTACGTCAGTATAAGATATCAAAAAGGTGTCATCTGTCTATAACTTGTGTTTCATTCATGCAAAAACGTGTTAACTCTAAATTTCCTAAATCTGCAAATATTGAGTTAACACCCTTTTGCACCAAGGGCTTCAATTGTTTTAATATGAATATTTTCGAATAAACAAAATCACGGTTAACATACATGTTACCATTTCCGCCACTAAATAAACTTGTAAGGAAAAAGTAAAATGAAGAGTTTTTCGACAAGAATGTATTATCTTCTCAGAACTTTTAGATCTTATCCAGTTTACGTAAATAGATTATCTATATCATGGACGCAAATTTTAACTGCTCACATGATTCTGATTTGTAACATTAATTTTAGGATTAATAGAAAATACAAAATAGATAATTGAATGAGTTTCAAAATAAAAACACGCCTATATCCATTTACTGTTTGATATTCACTGTTCACCAACACTACGATACAATCATCCAACAAAGTAGTTGTAAATAAGTCGCTTAAGGCCGCTACACACGGTCATTGATGACTTAATACATGAACGTGCATTCATCAACGCAAAGACAATAACGTACTTTCAATTTTGCCTACAGACGCACAAACTTAATTGACAGTTTTGGCGTAGCTGCTGCAGTGTTTAGAATATGTCTTTAAATGACGATGAATTACCTGTAATTGCAGTGGCGTGTGCATATGAAATTCAAGAAAAAATAAAGAAAGTAAAAAAGCGTCGTCTCGTGTAGTCTAAAGAGTGGCTTTTGAAGCGGAAAACATTTTCTCATATTCATCTATCGGAAGAACTGAGATTAAAACCAGATGATTGGAGGAATTACCTCAGGATGGATGAAGATACCTATTTAGAACTGTTAAATCTAGTTACACCATTAATTGAACGTCAAAACACAGTTAAGAGAACTGCAATATCTGCACACGAACGGTTAACCGCATCACTTAGATTTTTAGCGACTGGACGAAATTACGAAGATTTAAAATTTTCCTAAACTTTAAATCAAATAATCCCTGAAACATGTGAATCTATATATCAATCACCACAGAAAAAGTACATGAAGGTAAGAAAAACGAATATATTTATATTTTTTTACAAAAAACAAAAAAAATTTCTCTAAAAAAAGTAAATATGACATGAATATATCTTAAGCTGTAAGAAAAGAAAACAAAAAGAATGCTTAATAATCAAAATACATTATTTCTATTAAATCATAAATAAAACGTCGTATTTAGACAACGTTTGAGTGATTGTAAGACGCATAATAGGTAGAAGCCAAATTGTTAGAGGAATATGTATCGAAATTATGTAATTGATAATTATTTGTTGATAGGTCGCGATTACCAAAATTTGTATGTGAATTTGTTGTCGGTTACTGAATATTTCCGGACATAATTTGTGTGTATTGGTTGATTTGTCCTAGCTCTGCTCGAAATAGTATATCATTAATTAATTTTTCTGCATATATTTTAGTTTCCTTTGGTAATCGTCGCAGTTCAAAAGCAAAATTTTTTCCAATAATACTAAACTCTTTTTCGGGATTCTTGAGTTTTTCATCCACAATATTTAGTATTTGATCTGCTTAATCTACAAATTGAGAGAGAATTTTTCTTTTCCTGGGTCTTTTATTTTTTAACGTTGAAGATGTGGCACGCTCACTGTTTAGTAATAACGAATCTTGGGTGCTATTACTCACCTCCACTGTACCAGAATTTTAAGGTGAATGCACAATATCCTGAATGAGCCTTAATTTCGGTCTCAGCTTCTGCACAATTATCATCTATCTGTAACAATGAAATGATTTATTTTAATAATTCACTTTATTTTAAATTTCCTACAGTTGAAACGGAATGGAAGAATATTGCACAAGAATTTGAAGAACGTTGTAACTTCCCTAATTATTTAAGAGCGGTAGATGGAAAACATCTGAATATCAAACCACCACCAGCTAGTGGGGCATATTATTATAATTACAAGGGCCATAATAGTTTAGTCCTCATGGCTATTTGTAATGCAAATTGCGAATTTATAATGTGCGATTTTGGTGTCAATGGTCGAATGTCAGATGGAGGAGTTATTGAATATGCTCGTTTTTATGAGAAGTTAAAAAATGGGACTTTACATTTGCCAGTCTCGATACATACACAAAATAATAGACAACTTCCATTCGTATTTGTTGGGAACGAAGCGTTTGCATTACGTTCTGACTTTTAAAACGCTACAGCCAGAAAGATCTTAATCATAACAGAAAAATAATTAATTACCGATTATCACGAATAAGATGCAAAATTGAAAACACATTTGGGATACTAACAGCAAGATTTCGAATATTCCTAACGACTATTGGTATAAATTTAAAATCTATAGACAAAGTGGTGATGGCTTGCTACGTACTTTACAATTTTTTACGACGAGGTGTGTTAGCGCGTATACACCAATAGATTCTTTTGACCAGGAAAATATTACGGACGGAACAGTGGAAGTGAGACTTAGGGCAAATCCTAATCACTTAGCGGACCTACAACGTAGCTAGACTAGAAACTTTAACAGAGAAGCAAATAAGATGCGACAATCATTTATTTTAATGAAGAAGGAGCTGTATCTTGGCAAGAACGAATGATACAATGAGTGCCGTTATGATCGCCCTTAAAGTTTACTACACATAATATACATATACTTACAATTACTCACTAAAATGTCATAACTTATATGAATTTTATTCTTTGGAATTCCTATCCTATTCGTATTTAATTTATCACTTACCTGTTTCTTACTCTCAACTCCATTCCCGGTTTGATCATAAAGTTCAGACTGTTCATCGAAGTCATCCTCTCCATCACTTTGGATATTCGAAGTGGACTCTCTTGGTATCTCTTGATTTTTAACAAATAATAGTAATTCGTATTATCACAATGAAGGTATGTATATATCGTCAGATCCAGAACCATTTATTTTTGAGTTTTGCATCTTTTTATATTCCCTCCTAAAACTACCACGAAGTGTATTAATTTTATTTATTACAATATTTTTGTTGCATTAAGTTGAACAGTTTTTAACTTATTTATTAGCAAATTGTAAGCATCATATTTTTTGTTTCTGTCCAGATATTCTTTGGTTTTGATTTGCCAGAGACAAGATTGTTCAATAAATTCCCTCATGAAATCTTGGGACATTGTTCTGAAGTCACATTTCAATTATTCAATCTGTAATTAGTACAATAATATTAATTGAAATCTATTAATATAAAATTTATACAAATTTACTTACCGACGTTGCTGAAGAAGTCACGTGCAAAAGTATTTTATTTGTCTCCACACGTTGAGAAATTGAACAATGTGACGTTTTTTTGCATAAACATTGACGTTATTGCCTGTGCGTTGATGAATACATGAACGTGCAGTTCATGTATTAAGTAATCAACGAACGTGTATGGCAGGCTTTATGCGTATACCTATGCACAACTAACTGGTCTGCTAATTGAAACGAATAAAATTATTTGTGGCTTTGACTCCTTAAGAAGAAAGTTGCAATCCTACACCAGCCCGGCTACAATTATATACACCATTATCTTTACCGGCTATAATAAAAGATGAGTTTATACAGTTTTTGTCAATTTCCTGTAGAGCGCAGCAGCTCCTAGTGTATTTCTGATTATAAGTTTTTTTTAGGATATTTTAACAGGAAACTTATAAACATATTTAAGTATAACTTTTACAGTTTGTTTAAAGAGTTGTTTTATGGCCCTAGCGTATGATTATGGCAAATATATTCTTAATAAATACAATATTAAACATCAAAGTGGAGGAATTTCTCCAATTTTTTTTATGTCCAATAACCATCTACTCTACATCTAGTTTAAATTTAGCATGCTCACGCTCTCACACATCATTTTGTCTAAAATAGGATCAATCTAAATTTGGAAGTTCTAATGTAACTGATATGGCAGATATGATTTTTAAAAACATCACTATTTTACATCCCCTGTAAATGGCTCTTAAAGATTGGAAGTCAAGTAATTTAGATACAGAAATAAAAACGACTGATAAATTTGCGAAAAGCCATGAAATAATTTTACTTAAAATTCTGAAATCGATAAAGATCACTTTTAATTTCATAATTGCCGGTTTTGGCATCGAGGTTTTGTACAGTAATTGCCTCCGCCAGAGAATAAAAGCTCGCGACGGCGCCTCTCCTCGCCCAAGTCTTATCATTTCATCGCGTAAATTGAAATTCATTCAAGTTAAATGATCAGCCAATTCTTGAGGATGGCTTACAAACTGTGAATTTAAATAAATATTTGGACGATTGTATATGTGACAGTTTGATTCTGGTTTCAGTGAAATGGTGCATGGTTTAGGAGGATTTTCCATTTTTGAGCATTAATTGAAAAGCGGCTGCGTTTATTTTTAACTCGCTAAGCGCCCGAGCGTTAATCAATTTTATTCTATGCTTTTGTTATAGCTTTCATATTTCAATGAAATATTTCAATAGCGAATATGCAACCCAGTGGCGTACCTACTTTTTTACCGTTTATCAGTTTCTGTGTTTCGGCGTCCTTGTTTTAAAATTTTGTTTTAATTTACCTGTCAGTGTCAAAAAATTTCTTACCATATTATTTCCTGGTGTTTTGTCATTTTAATAATAATCATTTTTCTTACTAAATAAGTGGGAAAACTGTGTTTGTGTTTTGCATCAGATTATGATCATATAAATAAAAATGTTCACATTTTCGAAATATATGAAATTTGCTTCCTCATTGTTTACATCTTATTCATTATTAATTTCACTTTATTTATATTTCATTTAATTAGTATGAGATGAGACACCCAAGTTTTAACTTTAACCTAAATACAACTATTCGTAATTGTCTGTAGGTTGTTTATGTAATTCCAAAATCCTCACACATTTCAGTTAATGTTACAATGTTTGCAAAGCAGAAAAATTAAATATCTATACAGTAAACGAGGTACACTTGAATTACAATTATATTTCTTGTTTCTGAAGGCATTCTAGATGAGATTGTTGCAAATGTTGAAAGTTTAATTCAATACCTTCCTGATTCCTCTAAAGGATTTCTCAGAGAAGCCTGCAGAAATCAAATATCGACAAATCTTGTCATTAAAGTAAATATAAAGTCAAAGGCCACAAAGGATGGAAAAATTATCAAACGGTTGCGTGAAAAACATTGTTCTTACTAATGAGGGTTATAAGGCTGTTATTTTAGATAAAGAAGGCTATTATGAAAAGGTAAACAACCTGATTAGTAATGGTTCTTATAAAAAACTTTCTAGAAGTCCATTTTCAAAAATGATTACTGGAGTAAGAAATGTACTTAAATCCTGTAACACCACTAACAACCTTATTACTTCAGCTTTAAATAGGAAGTTACATGTATATAACCCAAATGTACCTGGATTGTACTGCTTGCCTAAGATACATAAACCAGGAAAGTCGGTGCGTCCTATTATTTCAGCAATTGGATCACTGACTTAACACCTATCAAAATGGTTAACAGGGAAAATCATTGCACCACCTAGTTTCTTTATAATTAATTTCAATGACTTGGACTACCGTGAGGATCTATTTGAATCAAACAATCTCAGTCGAGAAGTAGTAAAAGAATATCTTCAACTCACTAAACTTTGCATGATACAAAATTGCTTTCGATTCAATGATAATTTCCTCGAAAAACATGGAGGAACAACAATGGATAACCCTTTATTACCCTTCATTACTAGTCTCTTCTTGAATAGATTCGATTCGAAACAGAAGTAAATGAAGAATTCAAATATTTCTCCACGGTTTGACACTATTTTTGCAGTGTTTGATACAAAGGATACTGAAAATATTGTTTATTGTCTAGTCATTTTGCGTCAGTTAAATACGCAGTATCATATTGACAACTCTGGACAACTTCCATTTTTAGATGTATTAATAATTAGATATAGTGAAAATTAGTTAGAAATTGATATATACAGAAAAAATACCAGCATTTTAATATGTATCCCTAAGGACTGTCACCATTATGCTAAACACAAAATGGCGAGTTTTAATTTTCTAGTTCATCGCCTATTAAGCTTCCCCCTCAATAAGGAGACGTTTGAAAAATAACGCATTAATTAAGAAAATGGCCCCGGGCAATGGATTTTCTGTAAGCTTAATTGATAAAATAATTAGGAAACGTAGATTTAAAAAGATACAAAAATTCCTCGACCTTTCAAAATTAAAGAGAAAATCCGAAATTTGTATCAATTTCATACGATTCTGGATTCACCCGTGGTATTGGTAAAATTTTTAAAGGTATAGGTATGACAGTGGTTCATTCATCGGGAAATAAACTACAACTTTTAGGCAAACCAAAATACAAAATTGACAAAATTAAACGAAAAGTCGATGATTTACAAAATTAGCTGTAAGGACTGTAATTAAAAGTATGTTGGACAAACTAGACGATCAATTCAAACTAGATTCAAGGAACATATGGCTCATCTCAAGTACAGTATAACAGATTAGTCTAGTGTTGCCCAACATGTGTTTGTGAACAACCATAAAATAGATAGTAACAATTTAAAATTAATTAGGAATGTATGGATGCATTTGATAGCTTAAAAATCACAAAGTGTAAAAATAGTGACAAAGGGCCAATTCCAAATAATCAGCTTTATTGGTTAGTGTACACATTGCTTTACTTTTCGTATCGAATTCGACACGATGTAAAGTTGGCACCATTTTTCAAGCCATGTGTAAGCTATTTCATATTTTGATCATAAAATGAATTGATTTGTCCATGAAAGCAAGTATTCGGGAGCTGGATATAATACGTGCATTCCCGTCTGGATCTTTGGGAGTCTGATTTTTTCCACCAACCGAACACATAAATATTTTAGTTTATCTATTCTTCTATACATATACCCATGCATAATTATTTTGTCAATATTGATAATAAATTAATTAGGTGCCGGAAGCATTTAAAAAGCAATGTAAATACGTAATAGCTTTAATTATATTTTTCTCGGTAACTCCTACCTATATGATTTTAGTATTGAAACAATTTGATTGTATATACATTACATTAGATATAATAAAGTTTCTTGTATTTCGTAAGCTTTATAAAGAAGGAAGTGAACTGGGCCAACCTATTACTATAATTATTGCTATATCCACAGGAGAAAGATTTCCATATCCTTAAGGCACCTCGCCTAAAAAGTGAACATTTTCAGTATTCGATTTTAACTGTATTTATACGTACATTTGATTTGTTATAAATATAATTTAATCAAAATTTAATAATAATAATAATAATAAGCCACGGAGACACTGTCGGAGGCCACGGGGGGACTGTCCAGCGTCGGGAAACCGAAAATTAATAATAATAATGATAATAATAACAGTAATATGGGGTGCAAGGCCGGCAACCTTCGCGTCGGTGCACCCTGGACAGGTAGAGGTAACTCTACCTAACTAATGTCGGCGGGGGGCACCAAGGCTAACCATCCTGGTACTCTTACAGCTCGGGTTACTTATAACCTAAGAAGGGCCCCTCACAATCGACCTCAGCCGGATGGAGGTCAAGGACAGATGGGAGGGGCCTTACCGGACGGTCCAAACGATGACAACAACGCTATTGTACATGGATGCTTTAAGTGGACGAGGGAACTAAAGGATGACTTGCTGACCTGCCGCGAGAGTAGCGAACCTGAGCGAAGGGGATACATGGCGCGATTGCATGCACTTTGGTGCGAAATGCATCCAGAGCATCGCGCCTTCTCTCAACAACACCTGAGAGACCAAGTATCCTTCTTGCGCAGGACAGGTTACGTAAGCTGGAAGAACTGCCAGCCGCAGTTCCACCGCGGCAATTACCAGCTTATGGGGAACATCCATTAGAGTTCGCCGATGTAGACTTAAGGACAAGGGTTAGCCTTAACACCAGGGCTAACCTAAAGCCACAAGACCTGGCTAGAATGGACGCGGTCATCGATGAGGGAATTCCGGAAGATGCAGACATCTGGCAAATCAACTGTGCCGTGTACAACGCCGCGAAGCAACTCGTCCCCCGTGAGAGGTCAACCAATCACGGGGTCGAGAAAGCCAAACGGCGTGTACAAAAAATCGAGGCCAAGATACAGTCGGCCAGACAACACGCTTCTCGGATCCAGAGTGTGGTGAAATATAAGACGACTGGTAGAGTATTTACTCCCAGAATCCGGCGCATAGCAGCCGGATTAAGACGTCAACACCATACTCTAAATCTGACAGTGATGCTTACCATCAAGCAGCACTGTCTAGATAGGATCCGAGCGCTCATGGCGATAAAGAAAACATTGAAGAGGCGGGTGAGGAGTATGGAACAAAACAATTTGTTCCGTACGAATTCTTCCCGCCTCTTTCAAGAGCCAGAGCATGTTGTCGAGAATCCGCCCACTGTAGAAGATGTCGAAACCTTCTGGAAGGGAATCTACAAAACGACGCGTCCATTCAATAGCGACACTCCATCAATTGCACACTTCGAGGCTCTGTGTCACAGACATCTTGAAGAGCCAGAAGAAGTGTGCCCGGCAATCAGTACGGAGGTAGTCCAACAAGCACTTGTTGGTACCAAGAACTTCGCTGCCCCGGGCCCAGACGGCATTAACAACTGGTGGTGGAAGAAATTTCCTTCCACTCACCGCCGTCTGGCGCGAGTTTTCAACTCATGGTTGAACGAGGGGCAGCAGATTCCGAACTGGTTCGTCGAGGGACGTACTGTGCTTATCCCCAAAAAGGGGGATCTTTCCGACCCGAGGAATTATAGGCCGATCACTTGCCTCATCTCCTGCTACAAGATATTTACACGTATCTTGTATGCTAGGACACTGAGGTCTGTTGATCCGGTCTTCCAGCAGATACACGAACAGCGTGGTACCAAGAAGGGCATGGCAAGTTGCAAGGACAGCCTGCTGATAGACCGCTGTATTACACAGGATTCTGTGCAATACAAGCGGAATCTATCGATGGCCTGGATTGACTACCGCAAGGCATTTGATACAACGTCGCATCAGCTATTGTTGCACAGCGGGTCACGACAGAGCAGGTGGCATTTAGGAGAGGCGTTTTCCAGGGTGACTCCCTGAGTCCTCTCCTCTTCTGCATCTCACTGCTGCCGTTGTCTGTTGGGCTCCGCCAAACCCGCGGATATCAATCTGGACCACCCAGTGACCGGGGGCATAAGGTCACCCATCTATTTTATATGGATAACCTTAAACTTTATGCCTCCGGAGAGCGTGAACTACAAAACGCTCTTAGGGTGGTCGAAGAATATACGCGGGCAATTGGTATGGAGTTCGGGTTGGACAAATGTGCAGTCGTCCACCTCAAGAGAGGACGATGCGAGGAATTCTCTGAAGATGCGCAGCTCGCAGACGGAAGCATCCTAAGACATCTGGATGCCGGAAAGACCTATACATATCTGGGTGTGCAACAAAGGCATCCAGGATGTACCACAAATAAAAGATTCTCTCCGCGGCAAGTACAGACACCGCCTTCGAAAGATTTGGTCTTCCGAACTTTCAGGGAAGAACAAGGTGTCTGCAACTAATATGCTTGCCGTTCCGGTTCTGCTCTACTCCTTCGGAGTAGTAAAGTGGACGGTAGAGGAGCTGCGCCAATTAGATAGAGATACCCGCAAGATGATGAATATTCACAGAAGTATTCATCCTAGATCGCCTGTTCCTCGTGTGTACCTCCCACGTCAACGGGGGGCCCGAGGACTCTTGAGCCTGGAGTGTACGTATGGCAAAGTAGTACTGAGTATGGCATGTAACATACTCAGGAGCTCAGATCCCCTCTTGCGGTTCGTAAAACATCACGAAACTGTAGGAGTGGGAGCAGGATTGTTCAAGGCAGCAAAAAGAGCCGCAGATGAACTCGGTCTCGCATTTAACATCAGGCGAGGAGGCCGGCGAGGTGCTGATGTTGAGTCAGTCACCGAACTTCAGCAAATCGTCTGAAAGCCCGAATCAGAGCTGCCGAACAGGAAAATCTGTTTTGGCAGCACGTCGATAAACCCCAGCATGGTGTTTTCTATAAGAACATAGAAACACTGGGTTTATCGACCAGGCTGACCTTCGCCTTTCTAAGGTCAGCAGGGCTTAAGTCGGAGACCGAGGGATTCATTATGGCCTGCCAAGATGGTGTTATCAACACCTTGGTCTACCGTAGCCGCGTGTGGCGTGTAGAGGTTCCTGATATCAACTGCAGGACTTGCCATCAGGCGCCGGAATCGCTCATGCACCTACTATCATGTCCCGTATATGCGATTTCGGCCTACATCCACCGGCATAACGCGGCGTTACGAGTGCTATACTACCATCTAAGGCACTCGTACGGGGTAGACCAGACACCAGTGCTGCCTTACGTCCCCGGAGATATTGAGTCCGTTGTCGAGAACGAGAAATGCCGGATTTACTGGAACTACTCATTCCCGACTGTCAGGCTAATCCAAGCCAACAAGCCTGGCATAGTCCTCCTCGACCATCAACTCAAGGTGATGTATGTCATCGAGTTCTCGGCACCTGCGGAGAAAAACATCACCTTGAAGGAGGAGGAGAAACGGACCAAATATCTCGATCTCCGGTATGAGCTCCAAGTGCTGTACCCAGGCTACTCGGTAAAATGGTCGTCTTTATAATCGGTGTACTCGGAGGGATAAAGCCGACGGTACTCTCGGAACTGAAGATCATACCGGCCTGCCAAAAATCAGCCGATTGGCTGGCAGGCCAAATGCAAAAGGCAGTCATTCTGGGTTCTCTCCGTCTGCTTAGGGCACACGATTCTGGTATCTACAGTCACTAACCCTGCGGGATGTGGGGAGTGGCTGTAGTTGATGCGCCGGCGCGACTCCCGTGAGGCGTCGGAGGCCACGGGAGGACTGTCCGGCATCGGATATTCCGAAAAAAAAATTTAACAAAAGAGAATCATATACAAAGGAGTGGCGATGTTCAGCTTACGCTGTTCTTCCACATAACCACATTGAGCATAAGAAAAATTTAATACATATTATGAAGATTTAGAGAACGTTAGAAAATATACTGACTGCTCTCACTTATGTCACTTATCAAATGATACATATATACAGAACAGAAATATATTAATTGTAAATTATTTAAACATGTATGTACTTACCCATATCACACAGACCACAACCCATTCTCTGGGAAAATCCACATAATGTGTAATAAAATTCAAATGTTATAATGAGACTTACATTAAGCTAAAACATAAGACACAGTGCGAATATTGTCTTGACTTAAATATTAAAGATTTACGTTGCAACCGGAAAGAATTAACACTGGGGGATTCTTAACTAAACTAGGTCATTCGTTAAAAGTTTTAACTCCAATATAACTGAATGATCGTTTAAAGAGCGTTGTACTGTGCCTTGGAACACTGTACAAATCTCTATCACGTATTGGTAGATTGTGAAATTGATTACGTTTCAACAATATTTCATACAGAAACACAGGACCTCCAAAGCGATTTATTTTATAGATAAAACAACTTAAGTTAACCTGAAAGCACTCGTCTAAATTAAGCCATTTAGATTTCAAAAATGCCTCCAAAATATGGTCATGTCTGAGCAAATTAAGAGCAAATCTTAGGCATGCATTCTGAATTCTCTGAAGGCTAGATTTATCCCGTTGCAGTAGTGCAGGCCAATAAATACAATTACCATAATTAATATATGAAAGCAATAATGATTCAGTTAATCTTAGCCTTGAAAATTACACTTATTGACATGAGATCAGAGTTGAGTTTATTAACAGCCTGGTCTAAATGATTAATATTAAATATATGGTAAATTTGGGTATAATCTGTATATTGGTGTAACTAACAATGTTTTAAACAATTGACGAAGTCAGCAGTATACACTGTGAATAGTAACGGTCCTAGAATGCTACCATGTGGTACAACTTGATAAATGGAAATACTTTCAGACAACCTATCTTCTAGAACAACCACCTGTACTCTATTGCTTAAATAATATTTAAACAGAATCATCTGCAAGCCCTAGATATTTAAGTTTTATACACAGTGTTCTGTGATTCAGGGTATCAAAAGCTTTACTGTAATCTTAAAGAATTAGGCTAGTGTTTTTGCCATCATCACAATCACTATAAATATCGTCAGTAACCTTTGTTAACGCAGTTGTGGTACTTTGACCACGTCGAAAACCTGATTAAGTGCTCGGTAAAATGTTAAATTTATTTAAAAAAGCTGTGTAGCTGGTTATACACAATTTTTTCCAGAATTTTTGATAATGTGGACAATATACTTATTGGACGAAATTGTTAGGTGTGGGGTTAAAATTTGGAACATTATCAAGTTAATTTTATCAGAGCCCTTGGCGTTTGATTTGAATGTACGTATTACATTATTGACGTCATCCTCAGACACAGTAGAAAGGGGTAATTTTTCAGAAACAAGTGGATGCAATGTGTTCATATATTTATTAGATGTAAAGTTAAAATCTACAACACTATCGAGGTTACTAACGGTAGTTACAATAAAAATATATTAAATTCATCAGAACCGAAATCAGAGGTAACTTTTTTGAGGGTTGTTAATATTTAAATACTTAAGAGATTTTCAAAATTGCTGGGAATCTTGTTTGAACTTGTACTGCAAATATGCTTTTTTTCTACTTTAACACTACTATTAACCAAATTTCTAAATTGCTTATGTTAATTCCAAGTTGTAGTACTTTTATTTTTCTTATATTTAGCACGAGCCTTATCTCTAAGTTTCATCATGACTCTGATTGTATCGGTGAGCCATGGAGCAGGTGCCTTCATGATTCTAGCTTTTTTGTGGGGCGCATGGTTATCAAAAAGATTTAAAATATTATTATCTATAAAACTTACCATGTCATCTACATTTGTGAGACTATAAATAGTAATCCATTGAATAAGATAAAAGAAAGTTATAATAATTAAAGTTTTTAAAATCTCTGTAAGCATGAAATTTATGAGGATACTTGTCCTTTTTAATTTTTATTTGACACTCGACGAAACAATGATCCGAAATATCGTCCTTTTTCATATCACTGTTCTTCATAATTAAATCATGATTAGATGCAACAATTATATCTAAAGGCGTTTGTATAATTTCAGTTACACGCGTCGGTTTATTAAATGTTTGATGCAATTTATATTTTCCTGGAAAGATTTTAAGAAGGCGAGAGTCACAGGTATTTTGTATTAAATCGACAATCAGGTCTCCTCCGAAGAACGTATGATCATGACGGTACAAAAATTAATTAAAGTATTTTCTAAAATATTTAAGATTCCTTAAATTTAGATTAGCAGTTGGTGGCCTGTACACTGTCCCAAAACACAAATCTTTACTCCCAATCTTAACCTGTATCCAAAGACCCTCAATTGCATTATTTTTAGCATATGTCTCTATTACTTTATATTTAAGTGAGTCTTTTATGTAGGATACAACTCCACCCCCTCCCTTTCGTTGCGATCCGCTATTATTAATATATACCATCAATTTCTAAACTATAATTAGGTATCCCCGAATGCAGCCATGTTTCTGAAAGGCTAACTATATCATGAGATCCGGAACTGATCATCCCTGAGAACAAATCGCACCCTGTGTAGATAGACCGTATATTGAAATGCGAGAATCTAATACATTTATTTTTATTATCCATAAGAAATAATTAGGTATATTTTAGTCTATTGTTGACAAGTCTCCCTGAGTCTGGTTATATAAGAAAAGGTGATAAATAACGTAGGTGAGAGTTTACAGGAGTAAAAAAAAATATATAGTTATACATACAAAAGATAACAATTGTATATAGATAATTATCATAAAAAAATTAACGCCAATTAAAAAAATATGTATCAGAATAATTATCTGAAAACCATTAAGCATATATTTAAATTCGAAATAGGTGGTTGGTAGTCATGAATAACAATATTAATATAATTTCGTGACAAAACACCTCAGATTATCATATGTTTGTTACGAAACGGACCAAAAATTGTATTTGTTGATTTAGTCCCTATATAAAGGGCATAGTCAATGTCGCGTAGATCACAAGGAACTTTAAGATGTACATTGATATAAGAGACAACATTACTGCTTTCGCGCACAACGATTCCAAGAAATCTTAGTGCATCCTTTTTCAGATGTTCTTCAATATGATCGCATCTTAATTTTAGTTTTTTAATAGTTTTGTGGTCCTCACTAACAGAATTGCTCAAGTCAATTAATTTTCTGTTTACCGTATCCATTGCTACTTGTATTTTTCCCAGACCCTAACTGAGATTTACTTGCAATGATGCACAATTTTATCATATAATTTGTTAAGTAGTTCCTCCGGAAGCATATCTAAACTTACTGTGATCTGAGTTCTTTCGGCATTTCACAATTTTAATGAGGTGGTAGGACTATAAATGTCCTTAGAAAACTTACGGTCAAGTAACTAGAAACAGCTATATTTATAACAAGCAGATCACAAAATCACTTTGGACACAATTCTAATCACACCTATTACAAATTAACAACTTTTCAGGAAAAATAAACCATCTACTTTCACTGATTTGATTAAAATTTCAGGAGACCAGTTGCAAGAACTACTCACTTGTGGCCTTCTTTCAATTCAATTTGATAATGCGAATGAAAAAAATTAATCTACAATAAATTTCAGTAACTGGAAAAATTACTAAAAACTTGCATTATTTACGACTGGTCGGTAAATAAATTTAAACAATATAGCGTGCGGATCTATCACATTTCTTAGCACACTCGTAAGTCGGACTTTGAAGAAAGTAATACCGTATTGATGCAAGGCGCTCTACTTTATATTTTTAATCAACAACCATAGTTGATAATTAAAATATAACAGAACTTTCATTACATAATTATACTGATATAGTCACTACATTAGACAAGATGATAATTTTATATGAGAATGTAATTTTACAACACCCTTAATCATATTTTGGTTAAAAAATTTTCAAAATTAATTTGTATAATATATTAAAAGAAATTTGGAATGAAATGAAATATAATAACGATAAAATTTTTTGCTAATTATTATTTTCTAACATTTACAAAAAACTTATCACAAATAAGTATAACATATATCTTTTTAAACAATTATTCTCCCGGCTATTTGCAAACAAAAGTACTCACCAGTTGAACAGTCACGTCAAAACTTTAAAATATCTACCGACACGTGTCTCTGCATGTTTGCGTCGTCAGGATGGCCCTTTTGAAAGCCTCGAAAGTAACTACGAATTTAAGTAAATCCTAATGTAATGAATATTAATGGCTTCAGAGAACAGAATAATTGAAATTATATTGGAAATTCCCCGTAGGGTTAGAATAATTTAAAACAAATTAGGTATCCTTAGTAAAAGTTTAAAATATGAAATGATATGAAATATAATGGCGCTAAAATTATTTGCTAATTGTAGGCACCTTAACTTAGATGAGTGTCAGTTGGAACAACTGATTTTATAAACTGCAATAAGAATTTTAAAAAATGTGTTATGGGCGATGATAGAACTCTTTCAACAAAAATTGCAGGAAAAAAATATCCTGTGTTGACAGTCTTTTAGGGGAAAGTAAAAAATGTCCCCAGTTACCCCATTTTAATTATCAAGGTGTAAATGTTTTCAATGCTATATAAGGTGATTCTAAATTGAGTACCATAAATTAAACGGAGTGTAGATAAAGGCGAAATAATACGAAAACCTAAAAAATTTTTTTTCCGAAAATGCTACCTTAACAAGATACACGGTGTTAAATGGTCGACTAGCGGATCACTCTTTTTACTCATATCTTTTAACAGAGTAAATCAATGGAATTAATTTTTTGTATACAACAATTACTTAGAAAGAGCAGTAAATCAGATAAACTTTCAGTGCAATCTAACAATCCAGTGCCGTATTAATAGGGATCATGTGACATTTTATACTCTAGAAATAAATTGCGATTAGGTGTTTTTTATTTTACTTTTAATTTTCATAATTCTTGACTCAAACACTACAAAAAAATGTATACTTATTTAATTTGCCCAGGGGCGTCCGATTTCGAGATATTTTCAATTACATGTCGCAGTACCAGTCGAGTGAAATACTATTTTGCAAATAAAATTATAAAGATGACTTTGAAAGTTGTTCTTGGGTCAAGTGTCATTTTGTTACTATTTAGTAAATTCACTTCTCATAAAAGCAGTGTGTAAATAATAGTAATTTATAAAAATGGCAAATTATTCTTGTGCAGAATACACAGATATGCTTTTAATATTAGGAGAATGTCATGGAAATTCGGCAGCAGCAGCTAGACGTTATTCAGAAAAGTTTCCCAACAGAATCATGTCAAATCGTAGGACATTTTTGTCAGTCGAACGTTGTTGTCGTGAAACTGGCTATGTTAAACTACAACATTTGAACAAAGGTAGAAGACGAACTGCACGAACAGTTGAAAAGGAGGAAGATGTATTAGAAATTTTACATAATAATCCCACCATAAGCACAAGACGGCTAGCAACTCAAATAAATATGTCTCTGTCCGCTGGAGAATTGCTAGGAAACAGCAGCTACACCCTTATCATTTGAGGCAAGTAAAAGATCTTTTGCCTGAAGATAGAGTAGCAGGCATTGAGTTTTGCGAATGGTTAATTGATATGCATAATCGTAAGTAATCCCAATTGTATGCCAAGGATCATCTTTACGGATAAAGTAACTTTTACCAGAAATAGGGTTTTCAACATGCACAAATCACATGTCTGGGCAGAGGAAAATCCACGAGCAACTAAAGTCACTCATTACCAACACTCATTTAAAATAAATGTTTGGGCTGCTACACTGGGCAATAAGATTCCTAGGTATGACATATTTTCTGGAAATTTAAACGAAAATTTATATCATGAATTTTTGGAAAACACTTTTTTTCTATTCGTACAACATATTCTACTTAGAACTAGCCGCAAACTTTGGTTCATGCACAATGGCACCCCCGCCGCATTATGGCAGACAACCTAGGCAATGGCTTGGTGACAATTTTTCAAATCGATGGATTCGTCGTGGAGTTGACGCTCTTATTCATTGGCCTGTACGATCTCCGGATTTAAATCCTTTAGAGAAGCGTTTGCGCGAGTGTATACGTGTCAATGGTGGACACTTTAAACGGTTATTGTCATTGCCTTAATTTTAATGAAATTTGTTTCTTGGTAATCCTCATTTGTATTTGCAAAATAGTATTTCACATAATGACTGTAATAAAAATATCTCGAAAACGGACTGCCCTTTGCAAATTAAACAAGTATACTTTTTTTGTAGCATTTGAGTCAAGAATTACGAAAATTAAAAGAAAAATAAAAAAACCTGACCGCAATTTATTTCTCGAGTATAAAATATTACATGACCCCTATTAGTACGGCACTGGATTGTTAGAATGCACTGAAAGTTTGTCTGATTACTGCTCTTTCTAAGTAATTGTTGTATACAAAGAATGAATTCCGCTGATTTACTTTGTTGAAAGATATGAGTAAAAGAGTGATTCGCTTGTCGACCATTTAATACCCTGTATCTTGTTAATGTAGCATTTTCGTAAGAAAATTATCTACACTCCGTTTAATTTATGGTACACAATTTAGAATCACCTTGTATAACGCCCTATACGACATATATGTCCTGTAAAATTAAGTAAATCTAGATAAGATAATACATTCCAGTTTTTCAAATTTGTGTAAATACTCAAAATGCCGAAGGCACGGTCACAAGACCATTTTTATAGCAAAATAACACACCCTGTGGTTTAACCCTTCTTCTTAATCTTCACCCATAAAAAATAATATTGGCTGGAAGCGATAATTAAATCAATAAAAAAACAGCAGTCAGGGACATCGAACTACTGTAAGAGATACAATCACTGTAATTCTAGACTCGTGTTCCTTTGATTACTGTCAACTTAATTTAGGGCAGGTAGTTGGACTAATAAATTCAGATAGAAATTTTTATGAGTTAGTTAATATGCGCCCATTAACTCTACTCATTTTTCAATCAAAAAAAGATGTTGTGAATGCCATAATTATGTGATAGTCAAATTAGCAGACCTCGCGCCACGCAAAATAAAAAGACTTGAACGACTCTTAAATTGCTTTCCGAAAGTTATTAGTTGCAATGAAGCACCTTGCAAAAATAGTTGGATTAACTAGACTTTAACACGGAGATTTTTAGAAGATAACATTTTTAAACATGCAAAAAGAACGCAACTTGCAAATTGTTTTTAGATTGTTCACCTAAAACTTAAACATCCCTCATTATAAAGAACGTTTGGAAGCAAATAATGCATTTAAACTTATTATGTCATACTGAACATTGAGAACAATTTTAAATAATTACTCCTGTGCAAATTCGGGCCTATCAACTTAAGAATAAAATGGATCCGACTATACTAGTCGGATCTCCGACTATACTAGTCGGATCTAATGTATCGAAAATTAAATAAGAATCACAGTAACCTACCATTATTTTCTAGTAACAATAATAATAATAATAAAGGTCTTTTTTATGAATAATTCATAAAGGGCGAAGTTTTGTCATACGACTATTCTTCCACTTAACTCTACACAATATAAGAAATTCATTCAAAAACAAAATTATTATTCTGAAATAATTACCAAGAGATATAAAAATGAAATAATATACATACATGAATATATCACAAAAAAAGTATATATCAATTAATAATAATATCACAACAATAATAATCATTCAAATTGACCAAAAATACAATGTTTATTATTTTATTCATTTATTTTATTTTATTTTCGACTGAGGAAAGAAATATTTCTTGAGCACTTTTTTTAAATTTATTTAAATTATGAGATTTAATTTTAATTTCAAATATACAACTTTCTCCAGAATTTTACTAATTACAGTGAGCAAACTAATAGGTTTTAAATCCTGATATTATGAATATCCGGCGCATAGCTGCCGGATTAAGACGTCAACACCATACTCTAAATCTGACAGTGATGCTTACCATCAAGCAGCACTGTCTAGATAAGATCCGAGCGCTCATGGCGATAAAGAAAACATTAAAGAGGAGAGTGAGGAGGTTGGAACAAAACAATTTGTTCCGTACGAATCCTTCCCGCCTCTTTCAAGAGCCACAACGTGTTGTCGACAATCCGCCGACTGTAGAAGGTGTCGAAATCTTCTGGAAGGGAATCTACGAAACGACGCGTCCATTCAATAGCGACACTCCATCAATTGCACACTTCGAGGCTCTGTGCCACAGACATGTTCAAGAGCCAGAAGAAGTGTGCCCGGCAATCAGTACGGAGGAAGTCCAACAAGCACTTGTTGGTACCAAGAACTTCGCTGCCCCGGGCCCAGACGGCATTAACAACTGGTGGTGGAAGAAATTTCCTTCCACTCACCGCCGTCTGGCGCGAGTTTTCAACTCATGGTTGAACGAGGGGCAGCAGATTCCGGACTGGTTCGCCGAGGGACGTACTGTGCTTATCCCCAAAAAGGGGGATCTTTCCGACCCGAGGAATTATAGGCCGATCACTTGCCTCAACTCCTGCTACAAGATATTTACACGTATCTTGTATGCTAGGACACTGAAGTCTGTTGATCCGGTCTTCCAGCAGATACACGAACAGCGTGGTGCCAAGATGGGCATGGCAGGTTGCAAGGACAGCCTGCTGATAGACCGCTGTATTACACAGGATTCTGTGCAATACAAGCGGAATCTATCGATGGCCTGGATTGATTACCGCAAGGCATTTGATACAACATCGCACGAGCTATTGTTGTACTTGCTCGAATGTCTTACGGTACCAGCACCACTAGTGAGATGCATTGAACAGCTGCTGCCGCTCTGGAAGACCAGCTTCACCATAACATCAGGTGCGCAGCGGGTCACGACAGAGCAGGTGGCATTTAGGAGAGGAGTATTCCAGGGTGACTCCCTTAGTCCTCTCCTCTTCTGCATCTCACTGCTGCCGTTGTCTGTTGGGCTCCGCCAAACCCGCGGATATCAATGTGGGCCACCCAGCGACCGGAGGCATAAGGTCACCCATCTATTTTATATGGATGGCCTTAAACTTTATGCCTCCGGAGAGCGTGAACTACAAAACGCTCTTAGGGTGGTCGAAGAATATACGCGGGCAATTGGTATGGAGTTCGGGTTGGACAAATGTGCAGTCGTCCACCTCAAGAGAGGACGATGCGGGGAATTCCCTGAAGATGCGCAGATCCCCTCTTGCGGTTCGTAAAACATCACGAAACTGTAGGAGTGGGAGCAGGATTGTTCAAGGCAGCAAAAAGAGCCGCAGATGAACTCGGTCTCGCATTTGACATCAGGCGAGGAGGCCGGTGAGGTGCTGATGTTGAGTCAGTCACCGAACTTCAGCCAAATCGTCTGAAAGCCCGAATTAGAGCTGCCGAACAGGAAAATCTGTTTCGGCAGCACGTCGATAAACCCCAGCATGGTGTCTTCTATAAGAACATAGAAACACTGGGTTTATCGACCAGGCTGACCTTCGCCTTTCTAAGGTCAGCAGGGCTTAAGTCGGAGACCGTGGTTCTCTCCGTCTGCTTAGGGCACACGATTCTGGTATCTACAGTCACTAACCCTGCGGGATGTGGGGAGTGCCTGAGGTTAATGTGCTGGCGCGACTCCCGTGAGGCGTCGGAGGCCACGGGAGGACTGTCCAGCGTCGGGCAACCGAAAAAAAAAAAAAACAAAAATATGCCTTGAAAATAAAATCGACGAGTCTGAGAGATTTTCGGAAGAATGGGCTAAATGCAATGTTTCGGTTTCGATGATCCACCCTGAATACAAAAATATACAAATAAATATACGCGAACGTGGAGCAACTATTTCTTACATTATCATTAGTTATCAAGAAACATGGGGTCAAAAAATGTTAAATGTATTTTAAATTTCGTAATCTATTGTTTTTAGTGACAGTATGTGTTAATATGACAATCACGGAATATTTATTTTTTTAGGATAAAACTGCTGAAAATTAACATGCAAATTTTACCCTTAATATAACCTAAAATCGCCAACTGTTCTTCTACCCCTATGAGTTGACAGACACATAGACACGTGTATAATTTATTATTACTTACCGTCTTAATTATTATTATAGCTCTCATCATCCCTAATTTGTTGTTTTTATACAGCGAATTTTCACAATTATGAGGGTATATTTATTAATTACTTAGAGAATATATGTCATTAATGATAAATATTACTTTTGCGGTAGTAACTAGGACCTAAGTATTTGACAAAAATAACTACTTTTATGATAAAGATTATATTTTTAAAGTTCAGAATAATTTAGTTCAAATAGTTATATTTTTATAGTTATTACAGACTCATTTATTAAGTTTTCAGTTAATTATACCCTTTAGAAGTCATGGAAAGGAGCGTTGCACCTGACAGTAGCTGCGAAATTGTGAATAATGTTTTTTTAACTTATGTTATATCTATTAGATATTAAATTTCAAATTTCTACAGGCACACAATTAAATACCTTCAAAGCAATATAAATAGAACTCAATAATGCCAACCTCTGGAAGCCTTTTGTCATATCTACTAATACAAAAAAAATCCTTTTCCATCAAATACTTCTCTCTAAATAATTAATATGATAATGTTACTTAAAGAATGGGTTAGATATAATGAGATGAATATATTACGTATATTGTAAATCTGATTAATACAATGGACATTTCTCAGTGGGACGAAGCCGCACTGTGCCACCCAAATCTGTCTACAGGTCTTCAAATTAAAGTAATCAGAAACTTTTTTTTAAATGTTCGTTTTGAAATTCTCTATCAATCTGTCAAGCCGAATTTTTGATCACAAACTTTTTTTTTCATAATGTTCATTTTGAAATTCTCTATCGATCTGTCGAGCCGAATTTTTGATTTTTAGCTACAATTGTTTATCATTTGGATCTAAAATTGAATTTTTACTATAAAATATCGTTTTTTTTTCAATCAGTCTACAGGTCACACATACAGTGAGGTCCATAAGTAAAGGATAAATTCATTATCTACGTAATTTACAAGTTATGAGTAAAATCATGAAACAAGTCAAATTTTAATTCTAAAATGACATTTTTTTGAGCATAATTTTATACCTCCCCCTTCAACCCCCTTGGAGTGACAACTACCCCTTTAAAAATTTTAAATGGAACGAGGGTGAGTGTGATAGCTCATTTGAAAGTGTTTTTAATTCTCTGTCCAGCAATATAAGATTTTTTGAATTTTGTGTATTTTTCATCAAAATTAACTTTGAAAATTGAAAATGTATTTGTAATATATACAACCAAATGTTATTTATACCTATGTACCAAATATCTGTCAAATCTGACTTTTCTAATTAATTTTGTGTCATAACATTCAATTTATACGTATCGGTTTTTCTGGTACGCAGGTGGCAAAATACCCAACAAAAAGAAAGAAGTAAAAAAGTTTTCTTTTTACATATCAGAAAAAATTATACATTTACATTTCTTTATTTGTTACATCTGTGTAAACTTATGATTCTAATTATTTATCGCTAATTGTCAAGTTGATCGTTATTTAACAATGAGTTATTCGGTTACCCAAAGAATTGAAACTTTGATATTATTAGGATGTGGTGTTAAAACAAGAACGTAGAAACAGATATGCAAAATCTTCAATACTAAGTATCCTGACCATTGCATTTCTCAGTCTACGGTTATTAGAATAGAAAACAAATTTCGTGAATTTGGAAATGCCACAGATATTCCTAAATCTGGTAGAAAACGCATTTTAGACGATGAAAAGAAATTGGATATATTGTTAGATATTCAAGATAATCCACATAAACCTACAAGATAATTTGCCGCCGATAATGATGTTAGTAAAACGTCCATATTGCGTCTTCTAAAAAATAAAAAATACCTCCCATATAAAATTCATTTGGTTTAAGAACTTAACGACGATGACCCTGATCGCCAATTGGAATTTTGCGAAATCATGGCAAATAGATGCCAAGATGATCCGTTATTTATAAAAAACATTCTTTTTTCTGATGGAGCAGCATTCGTCTTAAATGAAACAGCCAACAAACAGAATTGTAGAACTGGAGTACAGAAAATCCACATTGGATGATGGAGGCCAATATTCAAAATCCTGAGAAGGTGAACGTTTGGGCTGGAATTATAAATTCTCAAATTATCGGACCATATTTCTTTGACAGCACATTAACTGGCGCGCGTTACTTGAATTTCTTGCAAAATTTTTTAGTTCCAGAGTTAAGAATACTTTTCCCAGATGATGACAACCCTAATGAAATTGATAGAAATATTTGGTATCAGCAGGACGGAGCTACACCACATTTTGCATTGGAAGTAAGAGCCTATCTGAATCAAGTTTTTCCCAATAGGTGGATCGGTAGACACGGTGAAATTGAGTGGCCTACCCGTTCTCCCAATTTGACTCCGCTTGTCTATTTTTTATGGGGTTACTAAAAATCGAAAGTCTACTTCAACAGACCAAATAACGTCGATGATTTAAAAGACAGAATAAAGCAAGAAATTAATCAAATCACCCCGGAAACGATACAAAATGTTTTAGAAGAATTTCAGCAACGCCTCCATTATTGTCAAGAAGAAACGGGCGCCCAGTTTGAACATTTGATTTAAACTGTTTCATGTTCTTTTGTTTACTTAGTAACATTAAAAATGTAACATTTTTCAATAAAAAAGAAATTCAAAAAATCTTATATAGCTGGACAGAGAATTAAAAACTCTTTCAAATGAGCTATTACACGCACCCTCGTTCCATTTAAAATTTTTAAAGGGGTAGCTGTCACTCCAAGGGAGTTAAAGGGGGAGGTATAAAATCATGCTCAAAAAAATGTCATTTTATAATTAAAAATTGACGTGTTTCAGAATTTTACTCATAACTTGTAAATTACGTAGATAATGAATTTATTCGTTACTTATGGACCTCACTGTATATAAAGATTCGTACAATTTTAGTTTTAAATCTTTACAAATACATAATCGATCTGCCAATACAGATTTTTCATTTCCCTTTTTTCTATTCTTGACAGCTGCCAACATTTTTTAGTAATAATTCAGGAGTGGGTTAGAACCTTTAATGTAAAGATAACACTGACGTAGTTTTTCACGAAACACCAAAACACTATATTCTGCACTAGACGCGCGTTTCGCCAACCAAATTGGCATCATCTGGAGATGATTAAAACTCAACTTATGCTAACAATCTACCCTAAAGAAACGGTCAAGTTTCTACTTGCTGGTAGGCTATTTTTACTTATTGTTCAATTAGAATAAAATGTGTGTCAATTATTGCAACCCGCTGCTAAACTAGTAATTGAAAGATTATACAATAATCCATTGATATTAATGATATTAAAGTGTGCTGTATAAAAGACATACAATACATATTTCTTTTGATAGTTGGAAAAATTTTGTTGGGTAAGGGTCCTTATTTTGAGAAAAACTACTTTTTCAACTTGCCGACGTTTCGGTAAATGTTATTACCATCTGCAGGGCACTATAAGATATGAAATTATGATGTATGTGTAAAATTTGTAAAAAAATGTAAATTAAAAAATATGTATATAATATAGCATGTGGAACAAACAATAAAAAAAATAAATGGATATATGTACATACATACACAAAACACGTGCACATACATCTAAATAGATATTAAAGATCATAACATATTAACAATAATTAAAAATATTTAAATATTTTTTTGGGGCATCTCAAAATCTAATTTAACAACATAGTATCACACTTAATAAAACTATGTATGTATTGATGGTAATATCTTGAAAAATAACAAGTACTTACATTAATTATTTTTTATTTTCCTTGTCACCTCAAAATATATATAAAACTTTTAATAATTACCTCGATTAAAAAACACAAAGATGACTACTAACTAGTTCATCATATGTAAAAATAAATAAATTGATATTTTATTGCTTACTTGTTGTGTAATCTGTGTCATTTATGCTGTGGTTTGATATTTTGATTAACATAATAATCAAAAATATTGTGGAAATAACATTCTCCTGTTGATTTTTGGTTTTCTAGTAATTAGAATTTTTTTGGTATATCGAACTTATTCTTAAATTTCAGTACCTAAGTGATTGATGCAATTTCTGAACTTTTTATTTCACTTTATTATCATATTGAATATATTTTATGTAAATAATATACATGAAAAGAATTGGTTTCTTAACTGATAACATTTTATCAATGTTTATTCAAGTTCAATTCCAGTACTTTCAGGCCACCACAAGGATCGGTCATTGGACCACTCCTATTTTCTATTCATAACACAAGCATATTGAGATCTACTAAACATTATAAGGTACAATCTTACGCAGACACATAAATCTGTATAAGCTGGTCAAGTGCGTGTATAAGAAAATATTAGGAAACTGTCATTTATTACTAGTCATAATTTTCGACTTAATCCTTCAAAGTGTTAATTAATAATTTTTGGATCTAGAAGGTAAGAACATACCACCTAACCTTAACCTCACTATTAATAATACATCTTTATCCATTGTAAATAACACAAAAAAAAACTTGGAATAATCCTTGACAGTCATCTTAAATCAACTAAATACGTAAATTCCTTACTGAGTAAATCTAACAGTGCTCTAAAACTTTTGTATGCCAGTAGACATATTTTGGGGCAAAATTTAAAGAAAACTTTGTGGAAAATAAATTTTGCCACATTTTAATTACTGTGTTTATGTCGTTTATGGATCATATTTAGACTCAAGTGATAGAAATAAATTCCAAAAAGTTCAAAACACTTGTAATAGATTTGTATATAAATTTAGAAGATGTCTCATATACCCTCAAAGTTTTAAGCCAGCTTTTGTCTTTGTTAACCGAATAAAAACATCATCGGCTCATGATAACTTTTTAGTAGACTAGTACACCGAACTCATTTTTATTCAAGAAACACAAGGACCTCACGCTGGTTACCAAATCGCGCTGTCATTCAGGTGCGTCGCACAGGTTTCATATCGACGGAATGAATAGACCGAGCATCGAGTACAACAAGTCAGTGTAAATCTGTATAAGGTGGACGTATGACTACAGTATTTTTTTTTTTGAATATATCGTGTCTAACGTACGTATCCAAACGTATATTTCGCGATTTCTTGACAAAGTGCGAAGTGTTGTTTGTATCTTTGGCTTGTCGTCATATAGGTTTCACCATTTATCGGATTATAAGAGATACATAGCTAGTACTACTCAAAGACAAAATAAGCAAAAACCTTATGCTCATTTTTATAATTGATTTTATTCTTATGTTGAGTTTATGAAATATTTCGTTTTATCTACTTCGAAAACAACCTTTTAGCCAATTTTGATAAAAATATGTTCTTAACTGGAAATTATCGTGGGACTTCCAGTTGCAATATTATTTACTTACTATCAGTAAGAACAAAAATTTAAAACCGTATTAAACAAGTTCTACCTCTTTGTAGTAATAAATTACCAGAACATTTAATAATGCAGTCTGAATTAATTTTTAAGAAACATTTGAAAATGTTACTTTTAAATGAACAACTATAATATATGTAATATTAATTAGTATTTAATATTATTATTATTAATTTTTATTTAAGAAAAGATAAAGGAACTCTAGTCAAAAAAATAATTAATTACATACAATTAAGTAATTTAGTCTCTGGAACAATTAAACATGAAATTTATGTCTTTAAAAATTTATTAATATTTAATGAATGTTTCAAGTAAATAGAAGGTTGTTAAATTAGGATATATGGTAAATATCTAGACTTAGGGAATTTGGAAGTCATGGAGTAAATAACAAGAGCAAACTGCAAAACATGAGCAGACAGTACGGTAATCAGTATTTCATCTTTACATAACACCTCCTCCCTGTTTCACCGCCTTTGTTTTTCTTACAATTCACGGTGGTCTCTTCTTTTATTTTATTATTATTTTCTGTGTTTCAGTGCTCTTCATACAAACTTTCAAGTGAACTTAGACTCATTTTCATTAAGTGATAATCCATTTTCACGGTACTCCATCAGCCCATCGAGCACCACACCACCCATGGTAGTTTCCAAACATTTCAATAAAACTTCTCAATCACTCTCCCAACATTTAGACCACATCCAGAAGCATTATCTAATCTATATCCACTGCTATCATAAAGCACAGATCTCTAACTAGTCCGAGAGCTACGATAAAGCCGATTTTTCGAATTTCTTGGTGGTTTTGAATTCTCGTGCTTCAGAACTTTCTTGCCTCCTATCGACAAACTACCAGCACACAGTCATTCCCTTCTCTTTACACTCACAAGACCTATTATCGGCAGCTCTACGACCCCGAGAGGACGCTCCCACAAGCGTGTCGGTCTCCTTCGATTTAATTGCAGTTTCTAATTTTTCAAATCTTGCTGCCACGCATTTCTAGCCACTCTAGCGTGCTCACATACGTTCCGCCATTCACACCACGCGTCTAGCACGTCTTTTAACAGTTTGCCAGCATCACAGCCCCAATTAAATTATTTTATTATATTTTGCAAATTTTCTCGCTTAAACAATGAGTGGCGCATGACAACTCAATTTCTTTTCTCGTCCATCATCTAACCATCATCAGTGCTCCGTATCCCCGGCGTCATCTCCAGCTGGTGGAAGGCAATCAACGTTTAGTTTTTTTTTGATGACACATGTTTCGCCACAGCGGATTTATTAATGATTGAATTGGATTTACGTATGACAGCCCCACACTATACATAACAATACACAAAACATCGCTCTTTCTGAAGACGCGGGTTTTCTTGCCGTTTTTACGTCCACTAACGCACTACACAAAACAGAAAATATGGAATGAAAAAAAATGTCTTTTTACTCGCGTACACACAACAGATTTCTAGCTACATTATTTTCGAACAGAACAAATTACAAACTGCTTAAAACAAAGATATAAACTAACTTGAAGGTAAATAAGCAGGAACGTAAACGATATTCGCTCTTTGACACTACATACATACATAATATAATTCTCGGCCTCTCATCGGTGTCAATATAATTCTTGGCGGTAGTCGACCGCTCACCGGTGCCAGTTTAACACGCAGAAGTTAATTAATCAATTTAGTTAATGTGTAAGTATACTGTCAAAAATTACAACTTAATTTATTACTATTATATTACGCGCTTTTCGGAATACAGTATTGCATTTAAATATCCGTCTCTGGGATGACATCCAAACTCCCTAAGTCTGAATATCATCAATAACCAGTACTTTTTCTTACATATTTTTAAGAAAACAGTTAATAATTTGACACGATTTGTCCAAACTTGTGTATGTTATTAAGTAAATAATAAATTGTTAGCTCTAATTCTTTCAATTTCTTCCCCTGCTTAGTTTTCTCAGGTCATTTCTTTTGATCCTGTTGTATTGAGTTATAATTAGAGTTGGCAAGTCGTGCGGCTATTCAGTGGTGCATCAGCAGGTAGATAGAAATCTGGTAAGACAATAACCGGCTGGCGGACAAATCGAAGCGAGCCGCGAGACTAGTCCATTGTTGTATGTCGTAGTGTTTACACGCTAATTTGTCCCACTCTGTTGTATTTTATGTTGTTGTATTGTTGATAATTTTATTTGTTGTATTTTATTGTCGATATTAATGTAATAATAAAATATGTCAGACGTGCGCAAGGGTAAAAAACGGCCATAAACTGACAAAGTGAATAAATTTATCAGTGAATTCCCGGATTTATTCTATAATGGTGCGACAATAATTTGTAAGACATGCTAAACAGACCTGATGTGCTGGGATAAATATGATTGTAGACGTCACGTAAATACTGTGCAGCATGAAACTAAAAAAAATTGCATGCCTTCTAAAACACAGTTTATGTTCGATTTACCGTTAATGCTGATTGCCTGTGATGCTCCGCCGCACATACTCGATAAACAACCATTTCGGGAGTTCTGGAATAAATACAATCCTCAGATGACGTTATCAAGTCACGCAACCTTTCGTAACTATGTACCAACTATTCGCGAAGACATTGTAAATAAGATCAAATATGTATTAAAAAATACACGACTGTGGTTATGTGTTGACGAGACGACAGATCGTAAAAAAATTGTAAATGTTATAGTACGTGTACTGAATATTTTTAAACCGACATTTCCACTATTACTAGCTAGCAAAAGACTAACTGAGTGTACTGGCAAAACAATTACGCGGGTGGTGCTGGAGACGTTAGAAGAATTTGATCTGTCAACAAGTCAAGTGTTGATGTTTGTGACTGATAGTGCCGCGACAATGCGTTTGGTAGGCCGTTCTTTTCAAGAACACGGTTTTAGGTTGGTACATGTTATGTGTAAAGCGCATGATATACATCTTGTGGCAGAAACTATTCGACAGAGTTTTCCAAAGGTAGATGCATTAATAGCAAGTACAAAAAAGTGTTCCTTAAATCTCCTAAATGTCTTCGCGCATTTGACAGCAGATGTTCTGGTATTCCCGAACCACCACAGCCGATTCTTACACGTTGGGGAAGATGGATGAAGGCAGCTTTTTATTATGCTGAATATTTACAACAAATAAAAACTTTTTTTTAATACAATTTAATCCTGATGAGGCTGCAGCTATTAAAGAGAGCCAGACAAAATTCGAAGATATTTCCGTTGAAAAAGTTTAAAAAACTATTCACAAGAACTATAAAAGACTACCTGATGCCATACAAAACGAACAAAACAGTTCGTTGTCTATAGCGGAGTCACTGCAAATAGTGGTCGAAGTAAATCGATTACTACACGCTATAGGCGACGCAAAAAAATGAGCCCGTTAGAGAAAAAATTTGCACGTGTGTTAATGCAAGACACCGGTTTTACCAGATTAAGACAAATTTGTAGTTGTACTGATGGTGCAACCCCTGATCCGTTAAGTGCGTTCAAAGACTATTTTAAGTATGCCTGTATTACATCAATAGATGTCGAACGGTCGTTCACAAAATATAAGCATATTTTTTTCACCACAGAGAACATCACTCCCGGAGACAACCCTATGGTTGTCTCCGGGAGTATGTTTCTATAAACATACCTGATGCTGTAAAATTGTTACAGATCTTTTCCAGTTTGTAATAACCAAGCTAGTTTATTAAGCTAATTAAGAGGGCAAGTTGTGCACATATTGTTATAAATTGTAACAGTTTATTGCTTTTGCTACTAGTTAATTTCTTTTATTACGCTTATTATGATGCGTACGCCTATGTCTGGCCGCACATTTCTGCCAACTTTGGTTATAATTTTTAATGTATCTCCATTGTCATTTTAGTATATAACTTACTCACATTTAATGGAAATTGCTTACTGAATAAATTGTCTTGTTGTCTAATGTCCTGGCATTATTCCAAAATGTTGTTGTATTGAAAGCGTGAATATTCTACATATGCTCCATGTTATTACCTATGATCTACTTACTGAAGCAGATCTCTTAATATAATAGAATCGATCTGTGCATTATAATCAAATGTTATCTGACAAACATAAACATGCATAATCCTATTTGTATAATGTTCACACCCGGCTCAGAAATACCCTGCATCCTTTTAAAATTCTATGGAGCTTTGAAATATGATCGAATTAGCATTTCCCATTATCAAGACCACTTAACATGCTTTTTTTTTTTGTATTTTTTTAAGTTATCATCTTGGACTTCTATACGTAATCACATTGGTGAATAAATGGTATTTAATAAAATAATAATTATCTAATTCTCATAATAACAAATGCTACAATCTAGTAGTTCTTGGTGAAACTTTGGTTATACCGTATCCATAATATTGGAGCATGGAACTCAAGCCACACTTAATAGGTGAATATCAATACATAAATGACGACGTTTTGAAAAACAATGCGACTGAATTTTTGAAAAGTTACAAAACTGGTGTGCCTAACAAGGTCGTTTTTAAGCAATTTGCAAAATATTTGCCAAACATTTTTTTCCCTAATCAGGAGGATTTGATCAACAAATTTGGTTAAAAAATTTGATACATTTTGAAATTTCCACAAAAATAATTATTTTGAAATAAAATTTCAAGAAGATTCATAATATAATCAAAATTTCTTAATGGAATTTTAAACGCATCGACAGAATGTGCTTCAGATTGTGAAACAAAAAATGCTCTAATTAGAAAATTAGATTAGAAAATTCTCCATTGTCATTAAAAGCGTCTTTAAATCTCATTCATAATCATAATATACAGAATGAATTAACTTTGCAGATGCCTCTGTTATGCAAGTGAATGTGATCTAGATCTAGTATTTTTAAATATTATAAACTTCTCCTGTAATTGGGGTTAACCTGTTGGGCAAATAAAGCTACAAATACAAATAAAAATAAAGCTACAAATCTTCCACAAAAAGGAGTACAAAATTTATCAGTAATTCCAGACTTCAATCGAAGAAATAAATTCTTGTAATTTTTTTTTCAAATAGGTTTAGAAAAAAAATGTTTTAACTAAATTGACTTCCATATTTAAACAATATTACTGCCCTAGTTACTTATTAGTAGTTACAATTAGAAATTCGAATTTCAAATACTTTGTCCGAAGTTTTGAAGATTGAAGCGATTTAAAATATAAGAGATTTTAGAGATTTACATTTTTGCAGACGAAATAGAGCATTCGCTTAACTTCCTAACTAGAATCAGGTCCTTTGTGACATAAGGATGACCCTAAGTCTGGTGATGTTCATTTAAGCGAATTACTCTGCGATTTGCGGCTGTTCCCTAAATTCCCAGGACACCCTGGCCACCAAAGATAGCGAAGGCCTCTTGAACTCGGTCGACCGTTCATTGTCACCGAATCAATCCCCCTTACACGTGACTTTAAACGCCCTTAACGCCCTTTGTAACACCTACTTGTCATCCTCATGTCATGTTTTACACTTGAATGAGTGTTTTTATGTCGTAATGTGATCGACTTTGCCCTCTCATAGGGCTAATATAGCGGATTAAATAAATCAATTTTAAATTCTATAATTACACAACAATTTATCTTTTACCTAATATGTTATGTTTATGTAAAAAGTGTTAATTTTGCACTGGCATTGTTGTATTTAAAATGGAAAGCAATCGCATTGGACAAACCAGTTCGTTGAAATGAAATAATTTTGGGTTAGAATCATTCTAGTCAAAGAGTTAAATTAAAGTAAAAAATATCTGATGTGGTCAGCACATAACTTTCTTATACCAGTATATATATCATCCTGATGTAAGAAAATCATTCTATTTAATAAAACAAGATAGATTTATTGGGGCTCAAAATAAAACAAAGAAGGTTTAGTGCCATATCCCCCAAAGAGAAACAATTATGCAGCTACGGACACGTGTTTCGGAGTTATTGCCCCTCATCAGCGTAGCGTAGCTAAGGAATTGGATCTAGGATGGACTTTCCAGCCTTATTTTAGTTCTTGTTCCTGATCTATTCCATCCTAGATCCAATTCCTTAGCTACGCTACGCTGATGAGGTGCAATAACTCCGAAACACGTGTCCGTAGCTGCATAATTGTTTCTTTTTGGGGATATGGCACTAAACCTTCTTTGTTTTATTCCATTTAATTCTTCACTTACCTCAATTAAATTTTAATAGCGTACCTTGAAATGTTTTATTAAAATTATTAAATAATTAATTATCAGTGTCATTCGATACTGTCAATAATAATTCATGTCATATATTTTAATAAATTTTTGTTATTGACTTTGACATTTTTGTAACTAAATCAGACCTTTCAAACGTCAAACTGTTAAATTTATCCTAACCCCATTTTATGAGGCCAAAAGTGTAAAATATTTCAGTTTACATCAGCTTTATTTAAGTACTTGAAAAATATATTTTATTCGCTTGATGTAGTAGACATGATTTATAATCTTTCATCAAGAATATATTTTTGGAAAAGTCAAATACAAAAAAGTTTGGGTCCCCTTTCAGAAGGCCAATTTTGCTCATTATCGAATTTTTTCTATGGCCTTTAGAACAAGTGTACCAAATTTGAAGGCTTTATCTCAAAAAACTGTGGCTGCTATCGCAATACTACAGACATGCGGACAGATTTTCTTTTTCATAAAGTTATGTTTTTTCATTATAATTCGTCGATATTTGTCCAAAAATGCAATAAAAAATTTTAATTTTTTTCCCAAAATTGTACCTTTTTTTTCTTCCATTCATTATGTTTCTTCTGGTGGTACCACATTCACCAAATTTAATTTTTTCACCTAAACTCTTGATGACAATCTTAACTGCCAAATTTGGGAAATCTCTCATTAGTATTTTTTGAGTTATCGCGGATACACACACACACACACACACACCTACACACACACACACACACGCACGCACGCACGCACGCACCGACAGATATCATTCGTAAAATAGTCAGAATGGATTCAGGAGGGTTCAAAACGTATAAATCAATCAAAATCTCGAAGTCGAGAAAAATCACGATTACCTATACTTCCTTATATTAGGTATAAGAAAGTAAGAATATGTAATGCTTTTTAAAAATATGACAACCATTATGCTTTGCATCTTTTCAAAATCAGTGTCAAAACACGTCAAATACTGAAACTTATAAAGAAAATACTAATCTAATAATTATTTCTGCCTCTTAATAGAGAAATGAACAAAAATACATTTAAGTAATTTTGGTTTGTGCAACGCTTTTGCTCATTTAATCATAAGCCAGACTATAATAATCATTTTTACTTTCTCATACCTAATATAAGGAAGCACAGTAATCGTGATTTTTGTCAACCTCGAGATTTTGATTGATTTATACGTTTTGAATCCTCCTCAATACATTCTGACTGTTTTCCGAATGATGTCTGTCGGTGCGTGTGTGTGTGTGTGTGCGATAACTCAAAAAATACGAATGGGAGACTTTCCAAATTTGGCAGTTAAGATTGTCAACAACATTTTAAGTGACACATTAAATTTGGTGAATGTGGTACCACCAGAAGAGACACAATGAATGAAAGAAGAAAAAATGTATAATTTCGGGAATATAAAATTAAAAATTTTTATTGCATTTCTGGACGAATCTCGACGAATTATAATGAAAAAAACATAACTTTATTGAAAAAATCTGTCTGCATGTCTGTAGTATCGCGATAACGGCCACAGTTTTTTGAGATAAAGCTTTCAAATTTGGTACACATGTTCTAAAGGCCAAAGACAATGATAAATTCGATGATGAGCAAAATTAGCCAGCTGAAGGGAGGTCCACGGGCCCAAACTTTTTTTGTATTTGCCTTTACAAAAAAAAAATTCTTGATGAAAGATTGTAAATCATGTCTACTAAATCAAGCCAATAAAATATATTTTCCAATTACTTAAATAAAGCTGATGTAAACTTAAATTTTTTATACATTTGACATCATAAAATGGGGTTAGGATAAATGTAACAGTTTGACATTTGAAATGTTTAATTTAGTTATAAAAATGTCAATGTCAATAAGGAGATATTATTAAAATATATGACGTGAAATATTATTGACAGTATCAATTGACGCTGATAATTAATTAATTAAAAATTTTAATGAAACATTTTAAGGTACGCTATTAAAATTTAATTGAGGTAAGTGAAGAATTAAATAGAATGATTTTTTTAAATCAGGATGATATATACTGATATAAGAAAGTTATGTGCAGGCCACATCAAATATTTATTAATAAAGAAGATAGTAACAAAAATGTTAATAAAAAATTTAATCCTATTTTAGGCAGTTCTGTGCATTTTGTCACTACTTTCTGTATCTGCAATATTGACAGCTTTATAACCTTTAAATTAGACTGATACAACAAACATAACCTAAATGCAAAAATGCAAAAATATTGACAGAACATCAAACTGTGTGTCTTAGTTTTTTTTGCAATCCATGATACCTTTAAATCGCATCTTAGTTTTGATTGTCAATTAGAATCTTAGTCAATTAAATCAACAATATCGACATCAACCCACATATGAAACAATATAAAACAATAATTATCATTTTATTGTATATGCATATTTATGTGTTAATAGTTAGGACATATGATTTCTACATTAAAGCAGTTTGATATAAAAAAAATAATTTATTTATTATTGTGACACTCCTTGCAATAGTTATAAGGCAAAAAATAATGTATTAAAAAGAATAAAAGTATAAGTGAATTTCACAGTTGGAGTGACCACTTATCGTGACATTTTCCAGAAGTCATAATTTCGCAAAATTTGCATATTTGCGATTACATCAACAGTTACCTCATATCTTTGAGCTGTTTACTTCAATATTTAATTGCCAAATTCATTCAAGTTCCACAATTAAAATTTTTTAGTTAATTAGTTACTGTCTTAAGCATTAAACCTAATTTTTATTTAAACAATATGATTGCTGTCTGATATTTATATTTTGTTTGTTTCTGTATTATATATATATATATATATATATATATATATATATATATATATATATATATATATATATATATATATAGTTATTAAATATGATTGAAGGAAACAACTACTCAGCGGGCAAATACCCCACCTGCATTGAATTACACCTTCAAATCATGATAGATCGATAGCCAATATCATTTGTCAATTCCTAACCAGACATAGATCGATTTCGAACTTATTTGTTCTCTTCAGTATGCCATAGGTTATGGAACAGACAAATGATACTGGCCAACCTGCTAGTTATATACTAACTAAGGTGAAGTGAATAGTGGTGAGAGGTATGAAACTTCTCATATGGTCTGAATGCTACTATCCGACCGACATCCTAGATGTCTCTGTGGCGGATAGCGACTTGCATCACAGCAAGTACCGAGAGCGGCGACCCCTAGCCCAGGTGGACTAAACTAATGTGTTATTAAATATTTATATATATATATATATATATATATATATATATATATATATATATATATATATATATATATATATATATATATAATATATTTTGTTTGTTTTCTTGTCATTAAAACTCCCATTAAGTTAAAGTCCCTTTAAAATGTTGATATAGCGAGGGTTAGCCTCCTAAGTTATTTATTTTTATTAGGTACATTTATTTATAATAAATAGTATTACGTATTAATTTTTGGAGTGCTTCGTGTTTTATATGCTTTACAGCTAGGAATTACTTATTTAAAATTTAAAAAACTACTTTTAAATTATTTCGCACTAACCCGATGTATTATCAACATCTTAAAAGGACCTTTAACTTAAAGAGAGTTTTAGTGACAAGAAAATTTATTACCAGCAATTCCAGAGAAGTATAAATCGAGATATAAATACGATAGCCAATAAACCTAATTTTTATTTAAACTATAGGATTGCTATTTGATATTTAAATTAAGGCTGGGAATTTTCCAGATTTTAGTATTCGAATATTCGTTCGAAAAAAATATTCGAATATTCGAACTATTCGAATAATTCGAATTATTCTAATACCTATTCGAATACTCGAATAATCCGAATTATTCAAATAGGTATCCAAATAATCCGGATCCTTGAATATTCATTATTAATAGGTATAGCACTGAATACTAGTGAATAGTGAATACTCTATTTGAGTATTTGGTTGGATAGACCACAATAATAGTCGTGACGTAAACCACTAAGCAGGCAATTTGATTTGCTTTCCATACCCACAATAGGGTATGTCTTCTGTAGATGTGCTTTAAGGGTCAGAATTATTTAGTTAGTATTTTATTTTAGGATTGAGGCGCTATTGTTGACATTTAACTATTGAAGCTTAAATAAAACAAAAATAGAGCTAGTTTATTATACTTCTGTGTCATAACTATTTTTCCTTTTCGAATAAAATAAAAGTGCTCTAAAATTAGAATGTTTTTAAAAAAGACGCAGATTGTGAAGGTAAAACAAATACATGAAAAGTCAATAGTTAAATATTTACCGGTTTTCTAAAAATTAAAATTTAATTTTAACCCCTGCCTTAGTACAGCAAGAATAAGGTCGAGGCGAGAAAGAGATGGAATAGTTTGACTGGGAGTAAAACGTGCCACTAATGTGGTCTATTTATATATTTGGATTTTAGAATAGATATACCTACTATCTACCTACTTTGCTTGGATGCAAACTGCATACCTATTCGTACATAATTTAATAATATATTTTAATATTCAAGTTTACTCACATATAATCGAATATTCGAATACTCGAATATATTCGAATATTCGAGTACCTATTCGAATATTCGAATAATTTCCCATTAGAATAATTCGTATTCGAATACTCGAATATTCGAATACTCGAATTATTCGTATTCGATTCCCAGCCTTAATTTAAATAATTGAATAATTCTATTTTCGTATCGTATCTCGATTATTCCCATCACTACTGCCTGCCCATGTGAACTATTTAGAATTTGCATTATTAGCCTCGGTAGATATGGCACGTTTTCCTGGTACAAACACATGTATAGTTTATTTTAAACTTATTTGCAACATAAAAAATGTCGGTTTCTTTGATGGACGTAAAGGGATCAAGGAAGCCGATGTATTTTATGTTGCGAATAAGTTTGAAATAAAGTGTACAGACCAAATCGCTCAAATTTAACAGTCACGAATGCAGAATGAATATTAGTTGTGCTAATGTGATGGCAGACCTGAGCCATTCTGAATAATACATTGTACCTGAGGTATGTATTTCATTATTCATTTTATACTTTTGCATTTATTTGTCTACGTATGTCCTTCTGTCAACCTAGAGTCCCTCAATCAAGAGTCTTGCCATACGGCATGCGGAGGTCATGATTATCCTGTTGTACAATGGTTGGCAGTCCAAGAAAATGAGATGAGAAGCGGATAGTTAATTAGGTAGTGATTGAAAATATTTTGTAGTTGTTCAAAATTAAAAACTGTGTATAATGATCCAAAGTTTCAGATTCGACCGACTCCCCTTCACCCAAAGTGCTGAAAGAACCGTAACATATTTGTAAAAATTTTATAGGACTAAATTTGTAGAGCACAAAATTCTACAAAAAAAGGTCTGCGACGGCATATATGTATCGTTTATAGTTTAGCCGTGAGCTGCGCTCAAAATTGTGTAATCAAGATCCGCGGTGCACGGGAGCAGCTGTGTTGACGCTCTTAGAGCCAAACCACACGAGCGTTAATTCAACGCACGTTCGACGCGCGTTGAAATTTCGCGTAGAAATACATTGAAATATATTGTGCCATCCACACGAACAACGCGCGTTATATTTAACGCGCGTTAAAAAATGACAACGCTTGGTATCTCCACAACGCGCGTTCGACGTGGCAACGCGCGTTGTACAAATACGTTGTACTATATGTGAGCATACACACCATATTAATTTAACGCGCGTTTCAGTTCGTATGAAGACACGTTGCTAGTTAAGTTATAACCTATTTAAAGTACGAATTATTCCGTCTTTAATTTTGGTAAAAAGTTCATCAAATGTTGCAATTGACATACGAAAATAATTAAAAAATTTTATGGGATCTTCTCGAAGTCTAGGAAAAAGATAGTAGAATGCGCCCTCGCTATATCGTATTTCATTAATAGGGTGTACCCATCATTTTCGGTTTCTAACTCTTCTTTTTTCTTACTATTTTTTGCACTTAAATAAACAAACAAAACGAGCTCTACATCATCCATGGCTGAATTAACAATGATAGCGCGCGCATAATGCCTATTCACCTATCTCGTGTGGATGGGCCAGCAACGCGCGTGGAACGCGTTGAATTAACGCCCGTGTGTCTTCGCTCTTAATTGTTTAATTCATTATGTACATTTTGTAAGTATTGAAACGAGTCCAAAATATTCGTGGATGTTCTACGCATTGCGGAGAAGTTTTTCACAATAAAAAAAACAAATTTTCAACCAAAAATTCACATTCTGACAGATCTGCGAAAAAAAATTCTTAATTTCATCGGGATTTCAGCAGAATTAAAGTTTAAGATATCTTGGAGATTATTTATCGTAAACCAAAAAAATGTTGTGCAAAATGAGGGTCTTTTAATAACTGATAAATTTGATCCCTCGATATTTTCTTGTATAAGCTATAGTTCCACCGTAAAAAATTCATAACTAAACAAAGGTACCATTTTTATCAATCCATTGCATGAAAAATGTTTAACAATGCCATGAGGCAGTAGTAGCTACCGGTCCTGGACTCTGGTCCAGTTTCCTCTTCCTGTTAATCATTGTATTCCACGTAGCCCATATGTATAATTTTGTTGCTATACGAGAAAATTGATTTTTATTTACAATAAAGTGTATTTTTGATTATGCTGTAGTAACATATGTATAGTTTTTTCCATTCTCCATGAATTTAAACACGGCAATACGGTAATTACACAATTTATAGCTGAAATCTGAAAGTTTAACTGCTTTAATTGATACAAATTTACGCTCAATATAATAAAATATTGCAGTGAAATACATTTAATTGACAATTTAACCAACTATTTCCTATTAGGAACACGAATGCTCAATTTATTATTGGCTTTAGATCAGAGGAGAAGAAAGTTATATTTAGTCTTGTAGCACTAGAAGTTATTTTCATTTATTTGGGGAAAATTCTTTCACAACAACGGATTTCAATTATTAAAAAAGTTTATCTATCACGGTAGAAAATAAAGTGCGGAGAATCAAACCAAATTACACCAGAGTATATATAGGATGTTTCCTAAGTAACCCAAAATATTTAAAGACGTGATTCTTCAGGTGATATTATGACGATAAGTTTATATAAACATACATATGTCCTAAAACTGTTGATATATTGTTACGCGAATTTCCTCACCACCTTGCATTAAACTAAATATCTCCCACAGTTTAGTTAAGAATGATAACATCTTGATTAGTCCTGAGCTAAGTTATAATTTCCGTAATGCCAATTTTGTCCTTTTATACCAACAGCTAAACCTAACTGATTGATCTTGTTTGAACGATTATTCCGATTGTAATAATAATAAAGCATGTGATCACTTTTACAGAGTAATTCATAAAATTTTTGAATTGTGTGCTTCTAAAAAAATTTCGTGGCCTAGAAAATTGATTCTCCAAAAGTGTAATTGTCGATATAAAAACCAAAACAAAACTATGGAAAGAATATAATCATACTAAAGATGATCACACGCCCGTCAATTTCAAATTTGTTAGGACACAAATTAAGAAAGTTATTAAATATGGCATATAAAATTCTTGAATACAACATTCAAAATAATATTCATTTTGAACCTCAGCAATTTTAGTCATACGTTAACGGTAAAAGATGTGTGAATTCGTTACTGGACCTCGAATATACCGAATTCATCCAACCTGCTGATATCGCAAATGGTTTTCAGTCTTTTCCCGGACAGACTAAAAATTCTTAAAATTTGCTAAGAATATGAAATTAAGAATAAACCATTGTTACTGGAATGATCTGTAGATATATACATCCTATATGAAACATTCTCAAAAGGTGGAAATGGGAATATCGTAAACTGAAAATAATCCATTCAAAATATTCCAAATAGGTTATAATCATCCTAGGAATATTCCTTGAATACCTATAGAAAGAAAGAAATATACATTTTCGCATATAGATATATGGAATATCCCTAGATTACTCTATAAACATGGAATGTATATGTATTTGCTTCTATATGTATTCCAGGATTATTCTTAGGATAACCTATATGTATTGTATACATGTGTTATTTTTTATCTGAGAAAAAAATTAAAAATCAACAGATCAATTCGAAATAATAGCAGTTTCCTGAAGAAACTTAGTTTGACAATTTCACCGATTTTGAAGTTTCAATTTATATTCGGTTTATTTCTTTTATTGCCAACATTTATTGTGATATCAATAAGAAGATACACACAGTATATTTGTTGAGACAAATAAAGCGAGAGTTATTTTATTGGAAAAGATATACTGGGTGATATTTTTTCGAGATCGTGATCTGTTTCACTCATTTTTTTTTGTACTTCACCACTGTTTACTTTTGGTCATCGTTATAAAATCCCTGATTTCTATAGCAACTTTTAATGTCACTTGGTGTTCGATATCACATTAAATATCGGTGATACAAAAAAATAAACCGAAAATAAATCGAAACTTCAATGCCCTGTATCTCAAAAACGGTGAAGTTTTGGAACTAAGTGTCTTCAGTAAACTGCCATTATTTCGAATTGTTTTATCAACTTTCAAGTTTTGCATAAAATGACTCACCCTGTATACAACATAGTGATTCACTTTACATTCCAGAATTTAGGAATTGATAGGTACATGGTAATTATTTATTTATATTTCTTTAAAGAAACATGAAACAAAAAACATCAGTTAATCTATGTTGTCATTATCATTTTGTTGGTTTTTATCATTTGTTCGTGATTTCAATATTCCTGTTGCCTTTGCATGCCACTGACTAGTCTTCATATCAATTTCTTTTTTGGTTACATTATCATATAACAGTACAGCATCCAAAAAGAAATCGAAAGTATATTAAAACAGTAGCTGAAATTAAACTGATAAGGATATATTTTCAATATATTGTCTGAACGTTATTTGTGGCATTTTTCTAAATTTTTCATTTTATTTTTTAAAAGGAGTGTCAATAACAGCGCAAGGTTTGAATTGCGTGCCAGTTTGGCTGTCATGATGTCACAAGATTATGATATACAGTCCAGGGACGTCGATTCGTCATCGTGCACAAGAATCAGACATTACAACAGCCACTCTTCAGCGTATTCTCATTAAAGATTTGCATCTCCATGCCTACAAAGTCCTATTGACTCAACAACTTCTGCCAACAGACCATGCACAGCGAAGAGAGTTCACCAATTGGATCCTTGAACAACAAGAAGTGAATGCCGATTTTGCGGACAAAATCATATTCAGTGATGAGGCCCATTATCACCTCGATGGCTTCATTAATAGGCAAAACTGCCTCATTTGGGGATCAGAAAATCCACGAATGATTCATGAGAAAGCAATGCATCCAAAACGCGTCACTGTTTGGTGTGCACTGTGGTCTGGAGGAATCATTGGGCCGTTTTTCTTTGAAGACGAGCGTTGCAGTAACGGTGAACGGCGAACGTTATCGTGCTATGCTAAACCAGTTTTTTGGAAAGTATTGCTCTCGACGACATGTGGCTTCAGCAGGACGGTGTCACTTGCCATACCGCCTGTGAAACATTGACGGTCTTGCACGAGTCTTTTCCTGGTCGTGTCATCTCTCGGTTTGACCGCCACGCTCTTGCGATTTAACACCTTTGGACTTTATGCTATGGGGTTATCTGAAGTCACAGGTTTATGCCAACAAGTCCGCAACCACCGAAGCATTGAAGTCCAAAATTAGACGCTATATCAACGAACTACCGCCACATGTATGCAACACCATTATTCACAATTTCGCTAAAAGAGTACGCATATACCAGCAAAGCCGTGGCGGCCATTTACCAGATGTGTTGTTCCATACATAGCTCCCAAATGTCTACATTATAACTCGATAAATATTTCAATACTTTGCTACAGAAAACCATGCTTTATTGAACCTTGAAATATTGCGCTCTTATTGAAACACCCTTGGACATACTACCACATGAATAATTCTTCGTTATCTAAATATAGTTAGTTACCCAGTATGTTACTGGGAAAATAAACCTTTGCGCTTGTGACTTTATGTCAAAAGATTAGTTGTCAAAAAAGCACCCTCTGACTAATCTCTTGACGTAAAGTCACAGGCGCATAGGTTTATTTTTCCAGTAACATACTGAGTAACTAACTATATTTTTTAGATAACGAAGAATTAGTCATGTGGTAGTAAGACGCAAAGATGAAAACGAAACATTTTTGATATGTTATCTGCCATTGCTTAAAATATTTTTGTACTGGCAAATGGTTCTTCTTTATTTGTGAACATGTCTGTACCATATACAATTTTTTATGGCAAATGATTTGGAATAAAATTAATAATTGGCATATAGAAAATAACTCGCCATTAAATGTGTGAAAGTGTAACGTTCTGTCCTTCACAAAAAAAGCAAACCATATGTTTACAATAATTATACACTCAATAATGCCTCTAAATAGAGTAACCAAATTTAAAAACTTAGGAGATATTTTTTATTCGAAGCTGAGTTTTAATATTCATAAATCATAATGCTGTTGTACTTTCTAATTACAAAAACCTTGGTTTCACGAGGGTTTATTGATACTAACGATTTGTTTTTACTGTGTAATGCTTTTGTTCGGTCAGATAGAATATGCTAAAAAAAAATTAAAAATTTTTTTAGCATCGCTTTCCAAATGGGGGTTAATTTGCGACGTGCGGTCGTTTTTTACATACTTGATGAAATGAAATGATATCCGTTTGTTTGTTTCACGTGTATTTAATACGTAATTTGAGTTCGTCCTTTTGGGACGCCGCTGAATTGTTCGGAATTTGTCCCAGTCTACTGATGAGCTTATCTCGTTAAATAAGTAATAAACAAATATAAATGAATACTTTAAGTAACTACTTTATGTTGTTATTTGTAAAAGAGAGTATTTTTTCCATGTTCTGAATCTTGTAAGGAACTACATTTATTAATATGTCCAAGAAAATAAATGACCCGTTACTAAATGTGTATCTCTTTCACTGTTATTATGTTATTTAATCCATTTAACTTTCGCAACTATAATATTTATAGGCCCCTACAATGTAGCAGTATTATTTATTATTAGAGTTGGCAAATTGGTCCTCAAGTCATGAACGATGCCAGGTACAGAAATAGCCAAATACGTAAGCGAGACTTGTTTACTATTTTAGCAAAGACTAACATTTGTTTTTAGTCTATTGTTATGCCACGTGGTGTGTACAACGTAATTTATTCCTCTCCGTTGTATTGTTGATAATTTTATTTGTTGTATTTTTTTTCTTGATATTAATTTAATAATAAAGTATGTCAAACCTGCCCATGGGTAAAAAAACGGCCATTCGCTGACAAAGTGAATAAATTTATCAGTGAAGTCCCAGTTCAAATTTCAATTTAATCAGTTTTATTTTCTATTTTAGATAATTTTGTAATTAAGGCTACTTTTTATTTTATTTATTTAATATATAAATATATAAAAAAAAGAAACAGTATAACATGAGGGACAAAGTTGACCAAAAAATGGTATCTAGCCAGGACAACAATACTGTCTAGATATTGAACCCTCCTGGTTGCCGGTGTTGTGGCAGCTCATATCATTTTTCACCTTTTATCATTCTGCATGGAGGCATTTTCCTGCACAGAAACAAACAATGCATTATAATTCATAAAACATAAAAAAATATAATTAAAATATCAGTTTACAGAGAATATGTGGGTGATTGTATGTACATAGGAAAATATCCAAAGAACCTGCTCAAAATAATAATTTTTATGTTTTGAAAATAAAAATTGACTTTACGTCCTCTGTGGGGTTTGGAGTAGGGAAGGCGTGTTTACGCATTGCAATTTCCGGATTTATTCTACAATGGTGCTATAATAATGATATGCTGGGACAAACGTGATTGTAAACGTCACGTAAATTCTGTGCAACATAAAATTTTAAAAAATGAAGTGACTTCGACAACACAGTTTATTTTCGATTTACTCTTAATGCTGATTGCCTCTGATGTTCCGCTGCACATATTCGATAAACAACCATTTCAGAAGTTCTGGAATAAATACAATCCCAAGGTGACGTTATCAAGTCGTACAACGTTACGTAACTATGTACCAACTGTAAGTGAAGACATTGTAAATAAGATCAAATGTGTACTAAAAAAATACACGGCTGTAATTTATGTGTTGACGAGACGACAGATTGTAAAAAAAATTCTATTTTAAATATTATAGTACGTGTACTGGACCCTCTTAAACCGACATTTCCACTGTTACTAGCTAGCAAAAGACTAACTGAGTGTACTGGCTAAACAATTACGCGAGTGGTGTTTTGACTTGTCAAAAAGTCAAGTGTTGATGTTTGTAACCGATGGTGCCGCGACAATGCGTTTGGTAGGCCGTTCTCTTCAAGAACACGGTTGTAGGTTGATACATGTTACGTGTAGAGTGCATGCTGTACACCTTGTGGCAAAAACTATTCGACAAGGTTTTCCAGAGGTAGATGCATTTGCGTTAATAGCACGTACAAAAAACTGTTTCTTAAACATCCTAAACGTTATCGCACATTTCATAGCATACATGATTCTGCAAAGTTTTCACAGATCTTTTGCAGTTTGTGACAACCAAGCTAGTTAAGAGGGTAAGTTGTGCATACATTGTTATAAATTGTAACAGCAGTTTATTGTTTTTATTACTAGTTAATTTCTTTCATTACACTTATTATGATGCGTACGCCTATGTCCTGCGGCGCATTTTTTGCCAACTCTATTTATTATTTATTGCTTATACTTTATCTTCTAACATTATATGAAATAATATTAACTTCATTGAATCTGTATCTATATTGACTGATTCAACAAATACACAGAACAAAATAGTGAGATTTAACATCGTATTTATCAGTATGACAATTAGTTAGTTAAAGAGATATGCACTATTTTGCGTGGGCATTCTTGTCGGATATTTTCTGAGAGTTTAATCACAACATAAGTAGTATGCTATGCTGTTCAATGATACTGATAGTATGTTGAGATGAACAAAGTAGTTTAATCTCAACAATAGAAATCTAGTGTACTTTATTTACATTTGTGGGTCATTGATTCTAGACAGCATGTACTTACATCTAGAACCAGTTATGTTTTCTTGCCTTAAATCTTAATCACTTGCTATTCCTTTCCCAGTCGTATAGATCCTGTACCACGGAACTATAAAAAAATAGACAACTTATTTCTGTGTCCTGTATCTGTGACAATCTGTCGAGGGAGTAATCCCCACCATTACCGAACGTTCAGTTTGGCAAAGGTACTATCAAAGATTGTGTATAAACTTTAGTACTTACTACAAAAATAAATGTTTTGAGAGATCTAAGAATTTCATATTTTTTATCACAATAAACAATAACCAGTGGCTCATCTCTCTGGCGGTTTATTTGATGGGTCGCTCGACTCTCGGTGACCTCGGTCACTACCTCAACCGCGTGCTGCGGCGATGTTTTATGATTTTTCCATAGGTGTACTAGGAATAAAACGCTATTTTAAAATATTATTTTAATTTTATGTAGTTCTAACATAAATGGTATTCTAAATAGATATTTTACTATTGAAGAATCAATCCTATTGAGGTAAAATAAATATATGTGACATAGAGGTAATATCTATTGTATTAAATTAGCATTGTTTATTCAATTAAAATTTTTACTATTATTTCATTGGTAATTTATTGTAGACTTATTAAAGATTATTCATTTAATCTAAGGTTAATAATAAAATAAAAATATAAGTGAAACAAAAATAATAAGAAATATTAATTTTTCCAAATAATTAACTTATTTTTTCAACACGGCATAAAATTTCTATTAATAAATTTGTTTTATATATAAACAATTTTGTATATAAACATTTGCCTTATATTAGTTCATAATTTAAAATGCGGAATTATTTTTTGTAGTTATGTAGTTACCTATCGATTATTGTATACCCATCCTGTATTGCAATATTTAAATATAAATATCTCCTAAATGATAACTTAATATCGACGTTTAGTATGAGGATATTTTTTATGCAGTTTTTAACACTCGCGTTTCTTTCCTCTATAAATGTGTAAAAATAGATGACAAAAAGTTATAGCGAAAATACATTCCCACCCCTTTTGTAATTACCAAATTAACAAGATATGCAACATTATGAAATTAATAAACGGCCCAAATTTAATTTTTGCAACTTAAGACGTTTTGATTTTATTGGCAAATAAATATATTGTACTTACCTACTTTAAGGGATTGTAACTCCCTTATGAACTGATTTAAAGCAAATGTTAATATACAAAACTTAACTTATTTTTTCTAGTTCTATCACCCCCTTGAAAGAAGGTACTTAATTATGTGGCACCCTGTATATGCATTAACTTTATTTGACCCTTTCACCCTGTAAATGGCCCGCAAATAATAGAACCCTAAGATAGGTTGTTAAAAATAAACGCATATATATTGCTTTACATAAATCAAATAATAACCCGTCGCGTCAGGGCCACCGCCGTGTTGAATTAAAAAATATGGATTTACAAAACGAAAGCACCAATATCATTTAAAAAATGACTAAAGTTTCATAAAATGACTACAACATACATTTAATTCATTCTGTAATATCTTTAAAAATTATTCAAAATAGATGCAGACGAGCATTCGTCTAATTTTAAATACAAAACTAAAGATTTTATTTTTTTATTCTATTTCCTATTTTATTTATACTTTCAATCTATAGTCTTAAAATTACTTTATTAATGATTCTAGTTTTTTGCAAAACAATGCCTAACTCCTATACTTACTAAAATTAATGTTCTATACTTGCATAATATAACAGTTTTTCACTTACCTTTCGGCATCACGAGGAAATGAATAAAACTTTTCATTACTACGATAACTTTTACTGGTACACCCTTTACATGAGCAAATCATTCCCCCTTTTTTCTTATCCTCCCTCATTTTAAAATAAAATAAAATGCATACCATTGTCTCAGTAAACCAATTACGCATAAAGCACTTACACCACGAGTTATTTTTTTTCACTGATACCATGCACTCCACACTGATACTTTTCAGGGTAGAGTTTCAGAGTAGTGGCTCTTGAAGGTCCCTGGCAGTGAGGCCTGCCAACAAGGAAAGTTAGGCTACTGGTTATTGTTTACTGTGATTTATAGATCATAAGAATAACGTGTTTTGAATAATTTATAATCAAGTGGTAAGCAATTTAATTCAGACATTGTGCCTAATTTGCAAAACCAATTTATTTATTAAATGCATGGGTATATAGCAATTTAACCTCTTAAGGATCTAATATGTACAGGATGATCATATTAGGTAGCTCGCTGGATTTCTTGGTTTTATTTCTAACCTAGCAAAAATCTAGAATGGAGATTTTTTGTTTTCCAGGGGGAATAAGAAAATAGAAATGCAAAACAATTAAAAATCAACTAAGGCTAATATGACGAAAGGCCAACATTTTCAAATAATAAATTGTGTTTTCAAATATCTAGAAGTATCAGGCAACTAATTAAGAATAATTTTATACGGAAATGTCACCAAACTGCTTATTTCTTTAAAAATCGAAAAAAATGTTTTCAGATTTATATATACAGGGTGATTTACCTTAACATGCGGATAATTATTCAGTAGGTTGTTCCCACCAAAAGTACATAAAAAAATATTACATTAATGTTAACATTATTTACGTACTTGTCTGAAATTTTAAATTCGCGACTCAGTGGCGTATCATTGCACAAAAAAATATAATAAATGAGCTCGGATTGCTCTAAAATTTTGCAGGGGCTTGGTAGAATAGTACGCCCTTTTATTTTCTGCATGTTAAGGTAAATCACCCTGTAGAATCTTTTTCTAAACTCAGTGATATTGAATAGGTATGTACCTACTCTACATTTTTTTTAAAGATTCAAATGTCTCAAGTTAAAATTAATTTTATGTTTTTGTTTCACTCAACATTTTTGCTTTACTTTTAACTATGGAAAAGATTAAGTAACATAAATAGATATACATGTTTTTTTTAATTCGGTATAAAAATATTTATACAAATTTTACCAATATTTAGTAGGTATGGTACTGAATAAATGAGAAAGTTTTATATTTTTTATGTTCTATATTCAACTAAAAGAAATCAGTTTTTTTTTAGCTCTCAAATATTATTAAATGTTATTATTTATACAAGTTCTCTTATGGGGTAGATGAGTCGTCGCTATCTTTGGTATAACAAACATAAAAGCAATTTTAAAAATCGTATCAACTACGATAAATAAAACACTTAGTTGTTTATGTTTAGTTGTTCAATACAAAATTTAAAAAAATATTATTAGGGTATGAGTTATTAAACGTATACAAAACTGTAATTTTTAACTCAAAATATCTACGTAACGGACATTTACATTTTAGAGCATAATATTAAAAATGTTTTTTTCTGTTTGTTGTTGGTTTAAAAACTGAGCCATCCTGTATGTTTGAGTCTGAACAGTTTTATTTGATTTCGAGGGAAATATGCAAGTGTAACGTCATTTCCTTCTAAATCGGAACTAATGAATAAATGATTATGATATTCATGAAATTATTCTTTTCGCCTTACACAGTGAAGTGAGTGATTAAATACAATTTCTATAATTTGAAAATTCTAGTTTTTCGGCCATTTGTTCTAACTGATGTTCAAATATTTTTTCTATTTTAAGATTGTCTAGGAAACTGTAACACGCATTTTTAATATTTTCCCAGTACAAAAATAAAGACAGGAAAGCCACCTAAATCCTTCTACAATGACCCGTCTATGCAATACAATTTTTTATATGTACAGGGTGGTCATTTTAAGTGCATCACATGATTTCATTGCGTGATTTTTCACCTCAATTGGAAACTATATTTATGTATTATATATTTCTGAGGAATCTAAATTCGAAAATAAAAAAACAATTGAGCGTCAAATGAAAGGGTTATAGCCGAAGAACTGGAAATTACAAAAATTGGCACCCTGTGTATTATTGCGGAAATGGACATGTGATACTCCACTGATTATAAATGCGTATCACATTCATATGTTTCACATCCGGTTTAACCGGAAATTAGTGCAACTTTTTTATTTTAAGTGATACACCCTGTATATTCAGTTCAGTCAAAAAAATTTCTTTCTAAATTCAGCAATTTATAATATACTATCATTATCACTGATATTTAATAAAATATTGGGATTCAACTTTAAAATAAGACAAATATATATTTTAAAAGAAAGTCGAGTCATCTATGAAAACAAATATATTTAAATAATGTATTTATTTCAAAAATTAAAGTAATTCCATAGATTTTATAACAAACAAATAGTCGAAAACATTCCTATTTTGATGCCAACAGAGGCAATTGCGTTTGATCAAATTATCTCTTTATATGCATAAAATAATGGGTTGTTAATTAAATCTATTTCTTGTTGATATTTAATTTGTTCAAACTCCCTCGCCACCATTTGTAGCAAAATAATACTGTTTTCGAATATTTATTGTAAATAAAATATGTGGAATTACTTTAATTTCTGAAATAAATAAATTATTTAAATATTTGTATGTGCTTTCATATATGATTTTTTTTTAAAATATGTTGTAGTTATTTTAAATCTAAACCCCAATATCTTGTGAATATAAAAGAAAATGATAATATATTACACTGCCGATTTCAAAAAGATTTTTTTTTACTGAGTATACAGGGTATATCACTTAAAATAAAAAAATTAAGTAACTTCCGGTTAAACCGGAGACGGAAAATGTATATATGATACGCATTTATAATCAGTGAAGTATCACGTATCCATTTCCACATTAATATACAGGGCGTTACTTTTTTCAATTATTCGGCCACAACTTTTTTATTTGCATTTTTAATTCGGATTTCTCAGAAAAAAATACATAAGCATAGTTCTGGAATTTTGAAAAACCAAGCAATAATATCAAGTGAGGCACATAGAATGATCACCCTGCACAATTACATACAGTGTGGAAATTAAGTAACGCATAAATTCAGTAATTCCGTTGATATTAATTTTTTGGGAAAAATCGCGAAGGGGGTATAGCGATTTTAACTTCAGCAAATATTTTCAGTCTATTTTCAGTTTCTTATGTTATTTATTTTTTTAAGTTATGACGTCATCGACATTTTTTTTAAATGACAACCTATACTTTTTATTATTGATTTTGGTAGTAGTTTTTAATACGGTTCCGACCGTATAAAATTTTCAATATGTTATTATTTGAAAAAAATCGAGAAAAACAGTCTTAAAGTTCAAATAACAAAAATTCATTAAATTAGGAAAATTTATCTAGTTGCCTAAGTTTAACGGAAAGTTATCGACGGCACATTCGTTTTTATTTTGAAATTATACAAATAGTTGAAAAATCGAACTAATGTGATACACCGGCAACTAGATAAATTTTCCCAATTTAATGAATTTTTGTTATTTGAACTTTAAGACTGTTTTTCTCGATTTTTTCAAATAATAACATATTGAAAATTTTATACGGTCGGAACCGTATTAAAAACTACTACCAAAATCAATAATAAAAAGTATAGGTTGTCATTTAAAAAAAATGTCGATGACGTCATAACTTATAAAAAATAAATAACATAAGAAACTGAAAATAGACTGAAAATATTTGCTGAAGTTAAAATCGCTATACCCGTTCGAGATTTTTTCCAAAAAAATTAATATCAACGGAATTACTGAATTTATGCGTTACTTAATTTCCACACTGCATATATCATTCATAACCCAGTAACATAACACATCAAATTCATCCCATCCTTTCAACGACCTGCCTCTGATGTCTTTTCTAAAAACACAGTTATGCCAGAGTAAAAATTTTATCTCAAACCTTATATACTAAGTAGGATGTTTGAGATTAGGTACAGGCAGGAAGATTTATTTTTTGTTCCAATGATTTTTTTCTCGAACTGTATAAATAAATATTCGCAATAAGATTAAAAATTTTAATCTACTTTACTATATTTTTTGTAGGTGAAAAATCAATCAAATAACAAATAAGTTTGACATTTCCTTGATGTTGAGTATAGTCATAATGATTTTTCAAGCAAATTTCATCAAAAAATTTTACTTTAATCTAACTGTAACAAGTAACTGCACATTATCAACTTTTTTGTAAATTTTAGAATAATTTGCAATATTAAACATTCATAATTAATAATTACTTACTACCTAATAAACAGAAAAGAAAACCAGTTAAAGTTTTAATTATAATTTATACGTAACTAGTGACCAATTTATTAGAAACTTTGTAATAAAACAAATTAATAATTATTATAATTTTAGAGAATGGCAAAATATACATATATGTGAGAAACTGTAAATATTTAACTGGCAATCCTATAGGCGCCATATGGCAATCTGCATGATTTTATAAGCACACGAAGCACATGCTACAATTAGTTACAGATGAATAATGTTGAATGTATTATCATATCATCATTACTTTCACTGATCTAATGAGAACACCGCATATATGTATAGCTCTAAGGCGGCGGTAGGTACATACGTACAAACATTATTTTATGCTGGTTGCTATATTATATATTCAGAGTATGAACTTTCTATATTTACAAATAATATAAATCGCATTATTAAATAGGAACCAGATTAAAGATATTAAGAAATAAATAAATTCTAGTGCTTTCGATAAATGCATGTATATAACAAAAATAAAACACGATTAACTGAAACAATAAAACTAGCTAATTATGTAGAAATTATTTATTATAAAGATAGATAAATATAATAATTAACACAGTTTCTAAGTAATAATACTGCACGCTTAATGAATGCGAATGAGGAAATGGTTCTAATTAAACAAACATGTCGAAATAAGGTAACTTTTAACTTTACAGCGTGTAACAAGCACAATAGTACAAAAATAGTAATTATATAACAATTAATAAAGATTTAACAACAACTAGTGGTACCCTCCTTCGTGTCCTCCGAAGCTACCCCCGTAACCTCCACCATAGCCACCACCATAATCACCACCATAACTGCCACCTGACTCTTCATGGTGATGTGGAACATGTACTGGAACGGCTACAGGTACTTTGACTGGATATGGTACTTCTTTTTCTACGGGTACAGGTATTTCCTTGTAAACTGGGTATGGTTTATCTACATGTACTTTTACTGGTACTGGAACTGGTTTTTCAACTTCAACTGGCACTTTCCTTTCAACAGTATAAGGTTGTGGAACGGGAACTTTTATGTGGACTGGTACGGGTCTTGGTACTTCTACAGGGTATGGTTTGTCGACTGGTACTTTAACTTCATATGGTACTGGTTTATCGACTGGGTAAGGTACATGTTTTTCTACTGTGACGTGATATGGTTTGGGTACATGAACGGTGTAGGGCCTGTCAACGGGTATTTTTACTTCATAGGGTACCTTCTTTTCGACGGTGTAGGGTTGAGGGACAGGAACTTCCACTTTAACAGGATATGGTACTTTCTTGTACACGGTGTAAGGTTGAGGAATGGGCACTTTAACGGGTACAGGAATTTTCTTTTTCGACGGTGTAGGGTTGTGGTACTGATACTTTTACTTCGTATGGTCTTGGTACTGGTACTTTTACTTCATATGGAACTTTCTTGATGACTTCGTAGGGTTGAGGTACAATGTATGGTACTTTAATGTATTCCTTTACGGGATATGGTACCTTCTTTTCTACAGTATAAGGCTGTGGAACTGATACTTTAACCTCATATGGTACTTTTTTCTCTACGGTGTAAGGTACATGTTTTATAACTTCATAAGGGGTTGGGATTTTCTTTTCGACTACTACAGTCTTCACATGTTCAGTGTGGTGGTCATTGCCACCGCCACCGCCGCCATACTGAAAACCTCCGCCGTGGCCACCACCGCCGTAGCCACCGCCGCTGTAGCCACCGCCGCCAAAGTCATGACCTCCAAAAGTCTCCTCCTCCAAATCCTCCGTGTTGGCCAAAACTTATCAAGCCGCGTTTTTCTTGTTTTTTGTTCTCCTGCGTTGCCTCCTTCTTTTCAGGCTCGGCAGCTAGAACCAGACACAAGCAGACGGTACCCAAGACAATCTATAAAGAAATGTTATAATTAAAATCATTATATGTGAAAAGAAAATTATGGTGATTTAATGCGTCAAATTTATTATGATTTTATATATTAATTTGTAGATAAATACGACTACAATTTTATTAAAAAACATGTGCATATAATTTGTGATATTAAGAACAGTGTTATTTTACTTTACGATAGTTTTTCTTTAATAAATAATTAAAATAATTATTCCACTAAATTAACTAGGTTCCACTGTTTTTGTAATTTTTTATAAATTATAATTGAAACATTGTTACAAAATAATGAATTATTTTTAAACTTTTATCGTGTCGTATATATTTTATAAAACACGGTTTTATTTTAAATCAAAATCACTTAAAATATTTAACACAATTTTATGTTTTTCTTATACAAACGCTTAAAAAAAAATAAATAAAAATATATATTTTAAATTAAATCTTAAAATCAGTATTTGAAAAATATTTTACTATTTTTTAATGACGATTCATCGATTTGTTATTTATTTCAAACTGCGTATATGTATGAATATGTTAATAGGTACTGCACTTTTCCAACACACAAATAAAAATGCATTATTAAAACTGAATATCAATGATTTAAAGTATCCAAAGTAGTCCTTTAGTAATCACTATTATATCCATATTATTACGTTTCTAACATCACTATGCAAATCACTGCTCACTTATTATAAACCACAACACTATTTTCTGATTTACTTATTGCTATGTGTACTCACCAAGGCCTTCATGATTGCTAGAAGATGTGGAAGGCTTTGTGTGGTTTAAGCTCTTCATCTGAGGTTTATATATAGGCCAGAGGCGTACTTTCTATATACTGCAGTCATTCACCACCATAGGGTTTCACTTCCACATCCTCTTCTTATGCAATTCTAAACATCCAACGTAGCGTGGATGAGGCATATTTCAAGAGCACGCATTAAATCTATGTCTTCGCGCTATGAACTAATATAATGATGTTTAATAAATAATCGTAAGTTCTATATATTAAAAAATTGTTTTCCTGACTGTTGATTACGAGTCTTGTTTCTTTTTACGAGGTAAGTAGCATATTTTTAATATGTAAGTTAATAACAACTAATTAAGAGTTAAGTTTGAAAACAATGTTCCTACACAAGGTAACTTGTGATAACGATAAATTTTAAAAAGCTCCAGGAACATGCCTTATTTTTGACGGTTAGTTTTTAGTAATTTATTATGAAAATAAATGTTCTGCTTATTAGCGATTATTACGTATTTAAGACGGTGTTTTCATCAAGTGACCAACATATAAATAGCTCTTAAACCTTTTCTATTGATGATAAGCAAAGACAAGAACCATTATCTCTATACTTAGCCGCATTGACATAATACTTTGGGAGTTAAAATGAATCGTTTCTATTATAAATATTCCCTTTTTTGAGACTCTGAAGCATTTTCCGTGATGTTTATTTAATAATTTGCGTAATTTATTAATTCATATTTTTTTAGTATTAAGAAATAATAATTATTAAATACAATAACTATTAATTTCAAGCTGCGTTACTAACTGCAATAATTTTAAAAATTGCAGTATAAGTGTAATTAATTAGTTTTGTTCTATAATATGTACTATTTATTTATGATTACACATATTTAATATAAATATCTTGAAAGTCAAAACGAATGAATTAAATATAAATAGTGCTCAGTTGTACCCTCCGGATTTTTTTTTAATTCTTGATTGATAATTTGTATAACTTATGTATTTACGTATTTTTTACAATTAACGAATAATGCGGGTAAACATAATAAAAAGGATAATACTGTTCATATACGTTCTCCTTTTAAATAATATGGCACTCATTTACAGTATGCGAAAATGTACAAAATAGAATCCTTCCATGAAATATACCGGGTGTAACAGGATCATGGTACACCCCCTTTTCTCCTTTAGTTTTGAAGAAAATTGATTGAAGTTAGGGATTTCCTACATACATAATAAGCGGCACTTTTTGACTTACCTGATTTTTTTTCACTTCCGGTTTCCCCGGAAGTGACACTAACTTTCGATTTTTAAATGGAATACCTTGTATATTAATGCATTTTTGAATTTTGCATAATTTTCTGAATCCAACGATATCAAATAAGTGACATTTCGAACGTCAATATTTTTTATAATATAATTTTTAGTTTTCCATTTAAGTGTGCCATGATGGTTCCGATTTATTCTAAATGACTCGTGTAATGCTAGAAAAATCGAAAACCCGTCAAAAATACTAAATTACGTGATTTATGAGCAAATAAAGTTCATCAAAATGATTTTTGTGGCCAAACTCAATTTTTTCAAATAGAACCATATTGGTATCGTGGTACCATTTATTAGTACTATTAATAAGGAATTTATTAATATATCGTATTAAAATGTGCGATAAATACAAACGAAATTACAGCTAAAAGAAAATAAGAAAATACAATTTTGTTCCAATTAAATGTTAAGAAGTAACTAAGGTGGCTTTGAAAACAATGAAATATTTAGCTTGTCAAACATTTGTTGGTTTACCGGTGTTTTTATTGTGTTTTTCAAAATTGTTTAAAATTCTTGTTAATTGTGTTCAAAATGCCGCAAATTTATACAAGAGATGAAAAAGTGGACATGTTAATTATTTATGGGGAATGTAGAAAAAAATGATGTTTCGGCTAGATACCTTTATGCCGAACGATATCCTGATAGACGATGTCCAGCGAGAAATTATTTTAATCGTCTTGAAAATCAATTCCGAATTGGAGCCCAACAACAATACAGAATAACGTGCAGCCAAACAATGATTTTTTGGGAATGATTTTATTTTCGGACGAGTCTAGGTTTACAGATTTGGGATTATTTAACCGACAAAATACAAAATGTTGGTCAGAAGAAAATCAAAATTTATTATGGGAGGGTAACTTTCAAGTGCAGTAGGGTTTCAATGTTTGGCTTGGAATAATCGGTAGTAGAATCATTGGTCCAAAAATATTTAAAGGAACCCTGACTGGTGCCAGATACTTGGGATTTCTGCAAAATGAAATTGAAGACAGTTTAGCTGAATTGCCTTTCCGTTTACGACATGGAATGTATTTGCAACAAGATGGCGCTCCTCCTCATAATTCAAGGATTGTAATTGATTACCTTCAACGGAGATCCGGAGAAAACGTAATTTCGACAAATGGTCTTATGAGGTGGCCTCCAAGGTCACCTGATTTAACACTCCTTGATTTATTTGTTTGGGGTCATTTAAAAAATATTGTCTACGCAACTGCCGTTACAACCCGTGAAGACCTGGGGCTACGAGTAAGACGCGCAATTAATAGCATAACGGCCCAGCAATTGGCGAACGTTCTTCGAGAAACAGCTATGCGAGTTCAGAAGTGCATTGACGTTAATGGACAGCATTTTGACCAACGGTTGTAATATTTTGTGTTAATTTTTTGTATTCCAAAGCCACCTTATGTATAACAAGGTAATTAGAACAAAATTGTATTTTCTTATTTTCTTTTAGCTGTAATTTTGTTTGTATTTATCGCACATTTTAATACGACAAATGAATAAATTCCTTATTAGTAGTACTAATAAATGTTACCACGGTACCAATATGGTTTTATTTGAAAAAGTTTTGCCCCAAAAACCATTTTGATGAATTTTGTATGCTCATAAATCCCGTAATTTAGTATTTTTGACGGGATTTCGACTTTTTAGCATTACACGGGTCATCTAGAATAAATCGGAACCATCACGGCACACTTAAATGAAAAACTAAAAATTATATTATAAAAAATATTGACGTTGAAATGTCACTTATTTGATATCGTTGGATTCAGAAAATTATGCAGAATTCAAAAATGCAATAATATGCAGAGTATTCCATTTAAAAATCGGAAGTTAGTGTTACTCCGACGAAACAGGAACTGAAAAAAAAAATCATTTGTATGTCAAAAAGTGCCACTTATTATGTATATAGGATATCCCAAATTTCAATCAATTATCTTCAAAACTAAATGAGAAATGGGGGTGTACCATGATCCTGTTACACCCGGTATATAAAATAATAAATAGGCACGTGTATTCAAATATATTTAAGTTAATCAAGATCAGTTTTATCGGGCCAAAATTGTGTTGTTAAATCGTTCATTTCAACATACTTCATTTTTCAGATCTGTTTTTCTTTATGTCCAACATTTCTAAATTCTAAGTGGGTTCGAATAAAAATAGCTTTTGACGATAGCCTTTTATTAGAAAATCTTCTATATGATATTCGTTTACCGAGGCATTCGCAGATCCATCACAATACGTTCATAAATAAAATGAATATCCGCGTATTACTAAAAAAAATTTTACTTTCGAATTGCACAGTTTCACCAAAAGGAAATAATAAAACTACAGAACAGTAGATTTCAGAACAGAAACCACCATTGTCGTTTTGGCATGGCATGCTAGATTATTTTTTATGTTTCATTTGTTAAAAACATTGCAAGCACAACACAGTATTCCCGCATAACAGAATGCTGGTAATAATGGTTACTGACTAACAAAATTCAAATCAGTTTTACTCAAAAACAGATAATTTTATAGAGAAAAAAAACGCAAGAGACCTGTTCCGTGTAAAAAACTTCAAATTTTCAAACTCTGCTCAAAATTAATGGAAAAGTGACACACAAAATGGATGGGGCAAAATTTTACCTAGCCACCCCCGTTTTATCCGCTGAATGATTTTGGTTCATAATTGTTATTTTGTCTCAGAATTGTGTTCCTCATCAAGTTATTTTTTTATAAAGTTACAACTTTTTGAAATTTGCACAGTGATAAAGGAATCTAAAATGAAATTTCAAACAGTGTAACTTTATAAAAAAAGCAATATTTTTTTATGAAATTAGAAATCTATGTATATTCCACCTGATTCTGAAAGAAAAGTGTAGCAAATATTTTACAAATTGTTTAAAAAATAACCTAGTGAGATATGCAATTTTTCCAACTTTTTTCTCAAATTTCCATCACAGTTTTTTTTTCAAAACTATTTTATTTAGTCTTGATACTTATGCTATAAAGTATCGCTTGGGTCCCATACTCCCATACTAATATATTCCATAACCAAATTTCACAAGCCGCCACTGGTACATTATTATTTTAAACACACACAAATCATAAAAAATTCCTCTTTTGTAACTGTATCGGCAATATTTTGTCGATGGATAGCCGAATTTAAATATCTTTCACAATGACGGCGTGTATGAAATATGTAACGTCGATTGCATGGAATACACAGAATATGTGACCCATCTGTTGTAAAGTCACCGTAGTTTTCAATCATTTTTTGTAGTTTATGTACAAACGGTACTGACTGCATCATTGCTAAGAGCGTTTTATGCGAGAACCAAACCAAACACCATCACGAAAATAATCGGTCGCTTTCGTGTTGTTAGTTGACTGGGGAATAAGTACCAAGTATGTATAATTTTATATACGTATTTTCCCTGTGTCCTGCACCTAACTGTCCGATACTGTATGATAAAAGGCGGGTGAGGAGTATGGAACAAAACAATTTGTTCCGTATGAATCCTTCCCGCCTGTTTCAAGAGCCACAGCGTATTGTAGATAATCCGCCGATTGTAGAAGATGTTGAAACCTTCTGGAAGGGAATCTACGAAACGACGCGTCCATTCAATAGCGACACTCCAGCAATTGCACACTTCGAGGCTCTGTGCCACAGACATCTTGAAGAGCCAGAAGAAGTGTGCACGGCAATCAGTACGAAGGAAGTCCAACAAGCACTTGTTGATACCAAGAACTTCGCTGCCCCGGGCCCAGACGGCATTAACAACTAGAGGTGGAAGAAATTTCCTTCCACTCACCATCGTCTGGCGCGAGTTTTTAACTCATGGTTGAACGAGGGGCAGCAGATTCCGAACTGGTTCGTCGATGGACGTACTGTGCTTATCCCCAAAAAGGGGATCTTTCCGACCCGAGAAATTATAGGCCGATCACTTGCCTCAACTCCTGCTACAAGATATTTACACGTATCTTGTATGTTAGGACACTGAGGTCTGTTGATCCAGTCTTCCAGCAGATACACGAACAGCGTGGTGCTAAGAAGGGCATGGCAGGTTGCAAGGACAGCCTGCTGATAGACCGCTGTATTACACAGGATTCTGTGCAATACAAGCGGAATCTATCAATGGCCCGGATTAATTACCGCAAGGCATTTGATACAATATCGCACGAGCTATTGTTGCACTTGCTCGAATGTCTTGCGGTACCAGCACCACTAGTGAGATGCATAGAACAGCTGCTGTCACTCTGGAAGACTCCTTTCACCATAACATCAGGTGCACAGCGAGTCACGACAGAGAAGGTGGCATTTAGGAGAGGAGTTTTCCAGGGTGACTCCCTGAGTCCTCTCCTCTTCTGCATCTCACTGCTACCGTTGTCTGCTGGGCTCCGCCAAACCTACAGATATCAATGTGGACCACCCAGCGACCGGAGGCATAAGGTCACCCATCTATTTTATATGGATGACCTTAAACTTTATGCCTCTGGAGAGCGCGAACTACAAAACATCTTAGGGTGGTCGAAGAATATACGCGGGCAATTTGTATGGAGTTTGGGTTGGACAAATATGCAGTCGTCCACCTCAAGAGAGGACGATGTGGGGAATTCCCTGAAGATGCGCAGCTCGCAGGCGGAAGCATCCTAAGACATCTGGATGCCGGAGAGACCTATACATACCTGGGTGTGAAACAAAGGCACATCCAGGATGTAACACAAATAAAGGATTCTCTCCGCGGCAAGTACAGACACCGTCTCCGAAGGTTTGGTCTTCCGAACTTTCGAGGAAGAACACGGTGTCTGCAACTAATATGCTGTAGGAGTAGGAGCAGGATTGTTCAAGGCAGCAAAAAGAGCAGCAGATGAACTCGGTCTCACATTCGACACCAGGCGAGATGGCCGGCGAGGTGCTGATGTAGAGTCAGTACTGAATATCAGCCAAATCGCATGAAAGCCCGAATTAGAGCTCGTACGGGATAGACCAGACACCATTACTGCCTTACATCCCCGGAGATTTTGAGGTCTGTGGTCGAGAACGAGAAATGCCGGGTTTACTAAAACTACTCGTTCCCGACGGTCAGGCTAATCCAAGCCAACAAGCCTGACATAGTCTTCCTCGATCATCAACTTAAGGTAATGTAGGTATGTCATTGAGTTCTCGACACCTGCGGAGAGAAACATCACCTTGAAGGAGGAGGAGAAACGGGCCAAATACCGCGATGTCCGGTACGAGCTCCAAGTGCTGTACCCTGGCTACTCGGTAAAAATGGGCGTCCTAATAATCGGTGAACTCGTAGGGATAAAGCCTACGCTGCTCTCGGAACTGAAGATCATACCGGCCTGCCAAAAATCAGCCGAGTGGCTGGTAGGCCAAATGCAGAGTCATTCTGGGTTTTCTCCATCTGCTTAGGGCACACAATTCTGATATCTACAGTCACTGGCCCTGCGGGATGTAGTGAGTGGCTGTAGTTAACGCTCCGGCGCGACTTCCGTGAGGCATCGGACGCCACAGGAGGACTGTCCGGCATCGGATAATCCGAAAAAAAAATAGTAACAATAATAATATAAATTTGTTCAAAGTGCCACATATTACAAGTGTAGGTAGAATAATATGTAGGTTGAAAAACGTCAGAACCAAAACAATTTTATACGACATACATATGAACAAAACGTATATTATCTACATACATATATTTTAATTGATTGCAAGTGAGATCTAAAATTAATAAATTCATTAACACTATAAGGCTCAATATTTACTAACAGATTGAATATTTCTTTTTTAAAATGTTTTTTTATTTTGAATATGTTTTATTTTGTTGGGTAAAAAGATTGAGAAATCTTATGCTAGCATAGCAAGGACCTTTTCCATAGATACTTAACTTATGTATTGGATAATTATAATTATTGCAATGTTTCGTACTATATCCATGATCTCTTTGATGTTTTCTATATGTTCCATTGTATTTAAAATTAAATATTAGACATTCAAAAATGTATATTGCCGCAATGCATCGTCAGTATAATTTATTATTCTGTCTACTATTTTTCAAACTGCTACATAAATCATTGATATACATATTTAATAATATGGACCCAATATACTGCCCCGTGGAATACCGAGTTGACTACTTTTTGACTTTGTCTTTATCCAACATACTTATTTTTACAAATTGTTGGCGATATTCTAAATATGATCGTATCCACTTGAGAGCAGTTATTCTTACTCCGTACCTTTCAACTTACTTAGGAGAATGTTATGATTTTATTGAATCGTACGCCTTTAACAGATCCAGAAATAGACCCAAAGAAATTTTGTTACTTTCTAAAGTCATTATAAGTTCGTTTACTTATTCAAAAACTGCATTCTCAACACTTTTACCTTTGGTTATCAATAAACAAAGAGTTTTGATTAAACAATTTAATACACTGAACTGATTCTGCGGTTGGCTCCTTGTGAAACATTATTAAATATTTTAAATATATGAAGGAAATTTGCTTTTTAATGTTTCAAAAATATTTTATTACAAACTCTACACGTGTTTCGGCTTTTTAGGCCTTTGTCAAGAGTACAGATTCTCTGTACTCTTGACAAAACTAAAAAGCCGAAACACGTGTAGAGTTTGTAATAAAATATTTTTGAAACATTAAAAAGCAAATTTCCTTCATATTTAAAACAATTTAATAGTTGATTATAATATATTATAATTTTATTTTTTTATAACTGCCGGCTCCAAATAATGGGAAATATTTTCGGCACCTGTTTATATGATTTTAGAGGCATGTAGTTGTTGGTTGTTTATTACGTTCCTAATTAATATGAACTTGTTACAGTTATTATTTATCGTATGATTATTCTCCCTGATAATTATTCTCTATCAGTTCTTCCAATGGTAGTTTTGAGTTATTTGAGACCACCCTATTTATTTAACCTAATTTTTAATAAGTATAAAAAATAGTTACATAAAATTGTCTTATTTAGAATTTAATTATCATTATGACATAACATTACTATAATTAAATTCTTCAGGTTTCGAATGATTTTCAATCATTTTTACCTACATTTTGTTTGATATATAAAGTAGAAAGTAAATATTTACTTGTTATTTTGAAAGGATTAGTTATAATTTACATAAATAACAATGATATTTGAATAGGACACATTATGTGGATTTATTATGTCTCCAATAAAAGAAAGATTAGACACTGACCATCATTTTCGTAACAGGTGACCCAAGTTTAGATTGTTGTGGTTTTGAACAGTCAGTACATGAAATAAAAATGTAATAATCAGTGTAACTAATATAATATACTCATAACTATACAAGGTGTTCTATTTGAGCTTTAAAATCACTTATCGCTTAGAGCTACGATCTTGTTTAAGTCAGTGTAAAAAAATTTAATTGTTTGATTTAGTTTTCAAATATCTGAAAGTGATGAAGAGTTTTTGTTTAGCTTACAAATAATATTTTTGTGCTTATAACAACATTTTGCTTGTTTTAATTTGGTAAATCAATTTACCTGTCCTGTAAGAGTCATCATTGTGACCACATTTTTTCGTAATGAAAGACATACTTATACATAAAATCTTCATCCAGAACCAAAATAATATATATATATATATATATATATATATATATATATATATATATATATATATATATATATATATATATATATATATATATATATATGTGTATATATATATATATATATATATATATATATATATATATATATATATATATATATATATATATATATATATATATATATATATATATGTATATATATATATATATATATATATATATATATATATATATATATATATATATATATATATATATATATATATATACATATATATATATATATATATATACATATATATATATATATATATATATATATATATATATATATATATATATATATATATATATATATATATATATATATATATATATATATATATATATATATATATATATATATATATATATATATATATATATATATATATATATATATATATATATATATATATATATATATATATATATATATATATATATATATATATATATATATATATATATATATATATATATATATATATATATATATATATATATATATATATATATATATATATATATATATATATATATATATATATATATATATATATATATATATATATATATATATATATATATATATATATATATATATATATATATATATATATATATATATATATATATATATATATATATATATATATATATATATATATATATATATATATATATATATATATATATATATATATATATATATATATATATATATATATATATATATATATATATATATATATATATATATATATATATATATATATATATATATATATATATATATATATAGTTGTTTTTCAGGTTTTCGCGGGTGGTGAATGTTAAATTCGTTTTCCGGGTATACTCCCGCGTAGGTGATAGGCCCCGAGAGGGACCGTGGTTGTCTGAACGACGCGACGTTTCGGCAGAATCTCATCTGCCATCTTCAGGTTCTAACAGATAACTGCTTACTGCGGCTTCTGGTAACTCGAACTGAAATGACGTTTTCTGGATCTGGCAGTTCTTTATATACTCTACCTATGTTACGCTCTGTTGCTCTCGACACACTCCGGGCGTCATGGTCTGCTGCACCCATCTCCTGATTTCGAGCGCGGCTTCGTGTAATCGGTCCTGTTCGGGCGCGCATGCGTGTGTCTGTGCTTATGTCACGGTCTGTTGCACCCATCTCCTGATTTCGAGGGGGACTCCGTGTACTTGGTCCTATTAGATTAGCTCTGGTTGGTTCCTCTTCGTGTGTTCGTTGCGTTATGTTTCTTGCTTCCTCATGGACAGCAGCATGCAATACCAGAGCAGGCTTCCATGTGGTAGGTAGTCTTTGGGTGTCATCTCGTGTATTTAGATTGTGTGGTCTTTTCTCTATTTCTATGGCCTCTCTGATGATTCTTGACTTGTAATGCTCGATATTGGCTAGTGTTTTTGTTTTGTCGAAATCAATCCTATGTCCTGTAGTTTTGACATGTTGAGCTAAAGATGATGTTCTCTCGTCTTTTCTAACAGCGTTTATGTGTTCTTCGCGTCTTGCACTTATTTTTCTGTTGGTCTGTCCTATGTATGATTTGTTGCAATCTTGGCAAGGTATTTCATATACCCCTTGACTTTTCTAGAGCAATTTTGGTCTTTGGATTTCGAAGAATGGTGCTGATTTTCTTGTCGGTCTTAAAAGTTGTTTCTATTTTATGTTTACGTAGAAGTTTGCTTATTTTATCCGTTGTTCCTTTTATGTATGGCAGATAGGCTTTTGCTATGGGTTGTTCGGAGTCCTCTTGATTTCTCGGCCGAGATGGTTTTGACAACTTCTGTATTCTTTGTTGTGTGAACCCATTCTTTCGCAGCGCTTTGTGAAGAGTTGACATTTCTTCTTTGAGGTTGTCTGCATCTGCTAGTCTCTGCGAGCGTGTGACTAATGTCTTTACTACTGAGTTTAGTTGTGCTGGATGGTGGTGTGACTGTGCATTTAGGTATCTGTCAGTGTGAGTGGCTTTTCTATAAACTGTGTGGCCTAGACTTCCGTCCTGCTTCTTCTTGACCAGTACGTCGAGAAATGGTAGCTGACTGTCAGTCTCTACCTCCATGGTGAACTTAATTTTGTCGTGAATACTATTCAGATGTTCTAAGAAGTTAGTGAGATTCTCTCTTCCATGAGTCCAAATCACAAATGTGTCGTCGACGTACCTTAGCCATAGGCTTGGTTTTAATGGTGCAGATTGTAGTGCTCGAGTTTCTAAATCCTCCATAAAGAGATTGGCAATAACTGGAGATAGGGGGGAGCCCATCGGGGCTCCTTCGGTTTGTCTGTAGCGTTGCTCATTGTATGTAAAATAGGTATTATTTAGGCAATGTTGAGTTAGCCTAAGAATATGATCTGCTGGATGATATTTTCGCTTGATAATGTCGAGTGACTCCTGTACGGGTACGTTGGTGAACAAGGATATGACATCGAAGCTCACTAGAAGATGTTCCGCTTGGACGGTCTGATTTCTTAATAACTCAATGAAATGGTCTGCATTTTTCACGTAGGATTTAACTTCCTCGGCAAATGGTTGTAGTTGTCTGGCTAAGTGTCTTGCTAACTGCTGTGTGGGTGACCCTATTGAGCTAACAATTGGTCTTAGAGGAGCTCCTTCTTTGTGAATCTTTGGTAGACCATAAAATTTGGGACATCTTGAAGACTTCTCTCGCGGGATGATCTGGTTCTGTGTCTCTTTGTCGATTGGACTGGCTTTGATTTTGGCTTTTGTCGTCTTCTCCAGGTAAGTAGTAGGATCTGTGGTAATAAGCTGGTATGCAGTGTCTCTAGTAGACTTTCTATTTTTGTATGATAATCGTCGCTGTTCATCACTACTGTTGCGTTTCCTTTGTCTGCGGGTAAAATTATGATGTCCTCATTTTGTCGTAAGGTCTTCAGTGCTTCTAATTCCTCGTGTTGTAGATTCCTCTTTGGTATACGGGCTGTTCTTAATATACGTGACGTGACCTGGCGTATAGTTTCCGCTATGTTTTTATCTAAATTGCCAATGGCCGATTCTACACCGCAGATTATGTCTTCTACCGGTAGACGTGCTGGTGCTATCGCGAAGTTAAATCCCTTGGCTAATACATTCAACGAGGCCTCATTGAGATGGTAACTGGACACATTGTGAACTACTCTTGTAGGTTCTAATTGTTCGGATTTCTTGATGGGCTTTTGTTGGAGTTGAAGGCGGTTACATTTATTCTTTAACCTCTCTGTAGTTAAATCATTATCTCTTTCTTCCCTGAAATGTGCAAGTTGGTCAATAATGGTCCATAATGTCGGGTCGATAGTTCTGCTTAAATAAAGATGCTGGTCTAGTAACTGTGTATTGATGTTGTCTAATGTCCGTCTAGTGTCGTGGATTGATTTTCTCATCAAGGTTAGGCTAGTTTTTCGGAGAATTCTTTTTGTGTGTTGATCCTTTCTGTGGAACGTCAATTCCATGCATTTCGGAATGATATTTTCATCCCGGCAGCGTTGCAGAAATGCGAGATTGCAAAGAAGTTTCCTTCTTTTTGATAATATTTTCTCGTAGTTTCTTGTCTGATGAAATGTCTTCTCCCCGTAGAGACATATTATGTTGTTTTTCAGGTTTTCGCGGGTGGTGAATGTTAAATTCGTTTTCCGGGTATACTCCCGCGTAGGTGATAGGCCCCGAGAGGGACCGTGGTTGTCTGAACGACGTTTCGGCAGAATCTCATCTGCCATCTTCAGGTTCTAACAGATAACTGCTTACTGCGGCTTCTGGTAACTCGAACTAAGAAAACGTCATTTCAGTTCGAGTTACCAGAAGCCGCAGTAAGCAGTTATCTGTTAGAACCTGAAGATGGCAGATGAGATTCTGCCGAAACGTCGTTCAGACAACCACGGTCCCTCTCGGGGCCTATCACCTACGCGGGAGTATACCCGGAAAACGAATTTAACATTCACCACCCGCGAAAACCTGAAAAACAACATAATATGTCTCTACGGGGAGAAGACATTTCATCAGACAAGAAACTACGAGAAAATATTATCAAAAAGAAGGAAACTTCTTTGCAATCTCGCATTTCTGCAACGCTGCCGGGATGAAAATATCAATCCGAAATGCATGGAATTGACGTTCCACAGAAAGGATCAACACACAAAAAGAATTCTCCGAAAAACTAGCCTAACCTTGATGAGAAAATCAATCCACGACACTAGACGGACATTAGACAACATCAATACACAGTTACTAGACCAGCATCTTTATTTAAGCAGAACTATCGACCCGACATTATGGACCATTATTGACCAACTTGCACATTTCAGGGAAGAAAGAGATAATGATTTAACTACAGAGAGGTTAAAGAATAAATGTAACCGCCTTCAACTCCAACAAAAGCCCATCAAGAAATCCGAACAATTAGAACCTACAAGAGTAGTTCACAATGTGTCCAGTTACCATCTCAATGAGGCCTCGTTGAATGTATTAGCCAAGGGATTTAACTTCGCGATAGCACCAGCACGTCTACCGGTAGAAGACATAATCTGTGGTGTAGAATCGGCCATTGGCAATTTAGATAAAAACATAGCGGAAACTATACGCCAGGTCACGTCACGTATATTAAGAACAGCCCGTATACCAAAGAGGAATCTACAACACGAGGAATTAGAAGCACTGAAGACCTTACGACAAAATGAGGACATCATAATTTTACCCGCAGACAAAGGAAACGCAACAGTAGTGATGAACAGCGACGATTATCATACAAAAATAGAAAGTCTACTAGGAGACACTGCATACCAGCTTGTTACCACAGATCCTACTACTTACCTGGAGAAGACGACAAAAGCCAAAATCAAAGCCAGTCCAATCGACAAAGAGACACAGAACCAGATCATCCCGCGAGAGAAGTCTTCAAGATGTCCCAAATTTTATGGTCTACCAAAGATTCACAAAGAAGGAGCTCCTCTAAGACCAATTGTTAGCTCAATAGGGTCACCCACACAGCAGTTAGCAAGACACTTAGCCAGACAACTACAACCATTTGCCGAGGAAGTTAAATCCTACGTGAAAAATGCAGACCATTTCATTGAGTTATTAAGAAATCAGACCGTCCAAGCGGAACATCTTCTAGTGAGCTTCGATGTCATATCCTTGTTCACCAACGTACCCGTACAGGAGTCACTCGACATTATCAAGCGAAAATATCATCCAGCAGATCATATTCTTAGGCTAACTCAACATTGCCTAAATAATACCTATTTTACATACAATGAGCAACGCTACAGACAAACCGAAGGAGCCCCGATGGGCTCCCCCCTATCTCCAGTTATTGCCAATCTCTTTATGGAGGATTTAGAAACTCGAGCACTACAATCTGCACCATTAAAACCAAGCCTATGGCTAAGGTACGTCGACGACACATTTGTGATTTGGACTCATGGAAGAGAGAATCTCACTAACTTCTTAGAACATCTGAATAGTATTCACGACAAAATTAAGTTCACCATGGAGGTAGAGACTGACAGTCAGCTACCATTTCTCGACGTACTGGTCAAGAAGAAGCAGGACGGAAGTCTAGGCCACACAGTTTATAGAAAAGCCACTCACACTGACAGATACCTAAATGCACAGTCACACCACCATCCAGCACAACTAAACTCAGTAGTAAAGACATTAGTCACACGCTCGCAGAGACTAGCAGATGCAGACAACCTCAAAGAAGAAATGTCAACTCTTCACAAAGCGCTGCGAAAGAATGGGTTCACACAACAAAGAATACAGAAGTTGTCAAAACCATCTCGGCCGAGAAATCAAGAGGACTCCGAACAACCCATAGCAAAAGCCTATCTGCCATACATAAAAGGAACAACGGATAAAATAAGCAAACTTCTACGTAAACATAAAATAGAAACAACTTTTAAGACCGACAAGAAAATCAGCACCATTCTTCGAAATCCAAAGACCAAAATTGCTCTAGAAAGTCAAGGGGTATATGAAATACCTTGCCAAGATTGCAACAAATCATACATAGGACAGACCAACAGAAAAATAAATGCAAGACGCGAAGAACACATAAACGCTGTTAGAAAAGACGAGAGAACATCATCTTTAGCTCAACATGTCAAAACTACAGGACATAGGATTGATTTCGACAAAACAAAAACACTAGCCAATATCGAGCATTACAAGTCAAGAATCATCAGAGAGGCCATAGAAATAGAGAAAAGACCACACAATCTAAATACACGAGATGACACCCAAAGACTACCTACCACATGGAAGCCTGCTCTGGTATTGCATGCTGCTGTCCATGAGGAAGCAAGAAACATAACGCAACGAACACACGAAGAGGAACCAACCAGAGCTAATCTAATAGGACCAAGTACACGGAGTCCCGCTCGAAATCAGGAGATGGGTGCAACAGACCGTGACATAAGCACAGACACACGCATGCGCGCCCGAACAGGACCGATTACACGAAGCCGCGCTCGAAATCAGGAGATGGGTGCAGCAGACCATGACGCCCGGAGTGTGTCGAGAGCAACATATATATATATACATATATATATATATATATATATATATATATATATATATATATATATATATATATATATATATATATATATATATATATATATATATATATATTTTAACATTTTAAATATCGGTTCATATATTCTTTTACTGTCTACATTTTTTTATGAGCAACTGACTTGGTTCGGAAGTTTTTTTTCTCTTGCCATTTTTTGATTAATGGGGTGGTTTACCCAGAAAAAATATTTTCCAAATCTCTTGCCTTGGTAACCATAAAAGAAGACAATAGTAGTAGACTCTGCTTTTTTTTACTGTTTAATTTGACTGTTTCAATTGTCATTTAAAACCTTAATTTGTTTTGTCAAGTTGTGAATTTCGGCTTAATACCATAAAATTTTTCAACAGACATTTTGAAAATATTTTTTTCTTGTTAAACTGCCCCATTAATAAAATAATAGCGAGGAAAAAAGCATAGACAGTAAAAAAAAATATGGAACAATATTTACACAACACATGATTTTTATAACGCGCCTATGTTGTTGAGACCATCGTATACAACATCAAAAAACGTCTATCGGAAGTAGAAACATATCCCAGAAATGGTCAGAATAGATTGACGCGTTTTCAAGTTATTTAAAATATATTTTTTTTACTAACTTTTTTTACTAACGGCTAAAGGAACCAATTTTGGTATAGGTAAGTTGGGTTGAATCGATCTATTTTGAGTCAAAGAATCTCTGGCCTTACGTTGTACATATATTATCCGGATACCCTGTATATGAAAAAAAATATACCACATTCACTGAAAAATAAAAGGTTGATGTGAAAATAATAGTGACCCATTTTTAGGGTGGATTCGGGAACAAAACAGTTTTCGATCCATTTGTAAAACCCCACCACATATTAACCAAGTTCCAGTAGTAACTTCAACAAGTAAGGAGTCCAGAAGAAGTCACAGAATTGCAGTATCCAAAAGAAACATATTCCATCCTGTTGCAAATGAATCCACAACGGTCACTTCCTCTTTCAGTGATGACTCAGAAGATAAATCCATTTCAGATGATTATATTCCTTCCAGTTCCTCAAATACCTCAGTAGAGACAGAGGCAGAGACAGAAGGTGCCTGTATTGGGAAACCTAACAATGACAAAGCTGTTTCAGCGCAATGGGAAGAAGCCTGTAATGAAGTTAAAGAAATGTATTTCTTTAACTTCATTACATTTCTAAATGTATTTAGAAAATGGAAAAATTATTGATAATGACAAAAGAAAAGGGGAAGATATAGAACATGAAAATAAAATGCCAAAGAAAAAGAAAACGATGAATGATGATAACTCGCAACCTAGTAGTTCTGAATTAGATTCAGAAATAATTATACCTTATACAGAGAAAATTAATGGAACAGCTTTGAGAGACAAAATGCACAGCTGCTATTTTTGTCACAGATTGCTACGCAATAACATGTCGAGGCATTTTAATGTTATGCACAAAGATAAAACTGAAATCGTACGCATATTGGCAATGCCAAAGGGGTCAAAACAGCGTAGAGAAGCATATGAAAAGCTGCTTCATATTGGGGATTTTTATCACAATTGTGAAATCCTAAGTGTAAAAAGAGGAGACTTGCTACTTGCTAGAAGACCAAGTGGGAATGATTGGAAAACTTTTTCCTACTTTGACTTTGGTCCTTGCCCTCATTGCCTGGGTTTTTTTGTTAAAAAAACATGTATGGCATCATATTAAATATGGTTGTCATTCAAAGAAAATTAAAATACCATTGGTGATACTAATGACAATGGAACAACAGGAAGAGGACCTCTCGCTGAAAGTTCCGCTTTACTATTTCAAGTGGTTGGCCGAGGAACATCAAATGCATTTATAGATTCAGTAATATCAAAATTAAAGTCAGATGCTGTGTCATCTGTGTGTAAAGAAGATAACTTGATATTAAATTTTGGTGTTTTTTTCTTTGAAAAATACCATACCACACAAAGTGAATTTATTCGGCAATCTATGCGACAGTTAGCTAAATTAGTAATGGAACTGAAAAATGCCGACACAAGAATTAAAAATTTGAGTGATGCATTAGCTCCTGACAAATTCGATTCAATTATTAAAGCTCCTAAAACTTATATGTGAACCACAGTATAATTGTGGTAAACGACCAGAGTTAAAAACTTCATCGTTAGCTTTAAAGATAGGGTATAATCTGCGAAAGTGTATTTCCATTGAAAGAGGTGGTGCATTGCGACGACGTGGTGATTTAAAGAGAGATACAGATTTGTCTTCATTACTTACTTTAATGGACATTGAGTGGTCAGTAAGAATATCATCAAATCGCTCATTTGCGAGAATACCGACACAACTCAAAATTTGTTAATTTTGGGATTATTACACCAACATGCAGAGAAAGCTACATTATTTTTGCTGTAATAAAGGCATAGTTATAGTTACAGCGGTTTCTCAGAGATGGCGCCACTGCAAATGACACAACTCGGGTTTCAGCCTGCGTTAATTAAAGAGTGGCACATCTCAGTTAAGTACGGTGCGCCAAGGGTGAATGTTGTGCTTATTTCAAGAAGAGTGGCATATTTCAAAAAATGTCATATTCAGGTACGTTTTTATTGAAAAATAATGGCATATTTCATGTTAATACGCTGATACTAGCAATATTTTTTCTGAAATAAGGACACATTTTAGATTATGTCATTGTTCAAGAAATTATTATAATCAAGTAGTTACAGTTAATTTCTAAATAAATGTATCATTTGGACTTGTGCCACTTAATTAATTTGTTTTAGGGCATTTTTTAAACTTGTGTCGTTGTATGTGAAAACAAAGAATATAATATTTCAACTTATTTATTGTGTATTGCAACGCATATCCAAAAATGTGTCACTATTTTAGAAAAATATTAAATGTATTGTGTCATGTCTTTTATTATTATTTTATAAACATTTTAGTGTTCTGCATTAGTAACCAATGGCTTTTAAATCCAGAACACAAACAATACTCGCACTTGCGCTGGATAGTAAAACTAAGAATAGCAATGGTGAATGTTCCAATCATTCTGCAGGTAAGTGGCAGTAGTAAAAATATACAGCATTTTAATTTAGATTATGTAGGTTTAGTTAAATATTAGTGTATTGTTATCCGAGATTAAAGGTAATACATTCCGAGACAAAAAGCAGTATGGGATTCGTTAATTTCCCGGCTTAGGCCGGAAAAAAAATACTTTTCCTAATGGTTGTTCTATGTTTGCTTAGCAACGGACCAAAATACTAGAATCAGGTATATTGGGAAATGGAATCAAGCTGAGAATGTCTACGTTCTTGAGTAATTTCAGAAAAATATATTTATAAGTAATGATGAGAGTAGGAAAAACAAAAGAAACATTTTGTTAAGTCAAGCTCTAGTCAAGACGTGGCTCAATCATAATAATATATATTTTATCTAAATATCAAGCCAGTAAGACTATTGTTTATTAATAACACAAACAGTTTGTAGATTTATTTGTCTGATCTGGTACTATAATAATTGTTCCACAATTAAATAAATGTTTTATTGGAAGTGTGTAAATTTATCTTAAAAAATCATTTTTATAGATCCCAAAAATACCTCGGAGTTTAAAATAGATGATTTTCAAAATACTGCTGACATCTTGCCAAGATCACCTGCTTTATCTTCAAGTAGCTCTACAAGCTCGTCAAGCAGCGATTCTCCATCTGATTTTGGTAAGATATATTAATCAGCAGATCAGTAAGATGTAATAAGTAGTTTTTTAATATCTAAATATATTTTGTTGTAGATTCTGACGATAGCATCAAAGATCCACCTTACATTCAATCAGAATCAGAAGATAAAATTGAAAATAACAACGTTGACCCAAACCAAGAAAGAAGAGCTACTGAGGTAGATGACAATTTTGATGTAAAAAAAGGTAGAAAAAGGCAAAGAAGAGAGGAAACCTGGAAACAAAATTTAAAAAAAGAAACTTAGGAACACAGGAAAAGAATACGAAACAAAAGGAAAACAAATAAGATTAGCCAGAGAAATAAAAGCTGCCTGTAACGAAAAATGTCATCTCAAATGTTATTCCAAATTTACTGAAGACAAACGCAAAACTATTTTTGACTCTTATTGGGGCATAGGGGACTTACAGAGACAAAGAGACTTTGTAGCTAATAGCATGGAAGTAGTTATTCCTAAGTATAGATATGTAAGAGAGGGAAGCACGAGAACACCAAATTATGCATTTTAATTCAAACTAAGGGAAAATCGTATTCGAGTTTGCAAACTCTTTTTAAAAACACGCTAAATATTACAGATCGTGCAATTCGCACTGTATTGGCAAAGCGAACGAATGTGCCTAATATCCTTAAGGGGCAAACATGGGAAACATAAAAAAGTTGACGATGAAATCAAAGACAGCGTCAGAAAACATATTTCTTTAATACCTTCAGTTGAAAGCCATTATACGCGAGAGCACACTACTCGTCGTTTTATTGATGGAAGTAAAACCACTGCAGAAATATACCGGGATTACGTTAATGACCGAAACGAAATAAACCGGCCTATTGCAAACTACGTCATGTTTTATAGAATATTTACAGAAGAATTTAATATCTCTTTTTTTAACCCCAAGAAAGATAGATGCGAAACGTGTGTCGCCTTTGAAAACGCTACTGGTGAAGAGAAGGAAAATTTAAATCCAAAATACGAAAATCATTTAAAAGAAAAAGATCTCTCGAGAAAAGAAAAAGAACGGGATAAAGGGAGAGCTAGTGAAACACTCCTGATCAATTTGTTTTCATTATTAGAAGTTCCAAAAAGACTGGCACTCCCTATATAACTAAATGAACTTTCACACGAATCTTTTTTTGACATGAAAGAATTGTCTAATCAGATTTTGCCCCCACTACTCCGAAATGATGAAAACGAAAATTTTAAAATTAGTGAGATGAGTCATAAAAGTTAATAGAAATTATCCAAAATCAATTTTCTATAAAACAAGTTACGCCAATGAAGAATTTCAAGAAATCAAACTACATAGAACTAATAGACGCTCTAGTAGTAGGGAGAAAACTGGAATTGATATCAAGAATATTCAGCTGAAACCAACCTTTTCCAGCAAGCCACGCATACCAGAGAAGAAAAAAGCCGGCTTCAGGGAACTTATTCAGAAAAATCACATTCCTAAAATGTATAAACCGTTTTTCGAATCATTGTAATAACATATACTTTGTTCTTACACATTACTTTGTCTATTTTTTTATTCACTATTTTAATGAATACTATTTTTGGGCCTTTGTAATATAAAACTTCAGTTATTATAAAAACTTCAGGAAAATATTTTATAGTCTCTTATTTATTATTACCATCATTATCCCAAAATAATTCCACAAATAACGACATAATTCCAAATTTTAACAAAAAAAAGATATATATATATTTTCTTTTCATAATAAAACGTTCCGTTTACTAGGATAGCTAATTTAACCATATTCTAAAGTGTATTTAAAGTTTTGTGGTTATACTCCATAAAATGTCATCCTAAGAGAAAATAAAGAAAGCAAAAATTGTTAAACTTGATTATCTCAAAACAACTTTTTTTTCGTTGTGCCTGTCTTCTTGCAAATAAGCAAAATGCATTAACTACAATGTATGCTAGAAAAATGAACGTTGCTCAATTACTACCACTTACTAGTGACTTACTCATATTGGCAAAAATTTTGGATTCTGAAACAGACAAATTGAAAGGCATCGTTAAAAATTCATGCACAAAACAGTTGTGGAATACTTTTGCTATATTATATACATTGTCTAGAATCATCATATTTAACAAAAGACGTTCTGGAGAGGCCGCGAAGATGACATTGGAAATTTATTCTTCCCGCCCACTATGGTCTGATCAAGGAACACAGGAGCTAAAGAATTCTTTAACACCATTAGAGAATGAGTTAGCACACAATCTTACTATTGTCGAAATTATTGGGAAAAAAATAGGAAAGTCCCAGTTTTACTTACACAGAGTATGAATGATATATTAATAAAGAATAAGAAGGAGGGCGAAATAATTAATGATCATCCTTACGTTTTTGCTAGGTCACATAATTCAACTTTATATCTCCGGGGCCATGATTGTTTAAGAAAGGCTAGTTTAGATGCTGGTTTACTATCAGCTGAAAATGTAACAAGTACAAATGAGGAAATACATAGCGACTGTGTGCCAAATGTTCGATCTCAAAGAAAATGAATGTGACTGGCTCGCTAGACACCTTGGTCATGACATTCGTGTACATAGAGATTTTTATCGATGACATGAGAGTGCAGTTGAACTTACGAAAGTAAGTAGGTTGCTCATTGTTATTGATCAAGGAGAAAAAAATAAATTTGTTGGAAGGCAACTAAAGTATATTAACTTGGAAGGTAAATTTCTTGATTTTTGCTATTAACTAATTATGTGTTTGTCATGGCAGTGTGGTGAAGACGAAAACTCTTTAATTATCGATTTTTTCCAACAAATTTATGTTTTGTAGTAGTCCGGGCCTTGCTCAAATTTAAAATCAGTTATAAAGTAATAAGTCAGTTTTGTAAATAAAAGGAACCTTAAACTTTAAATTGCTGTTATAAGTAAAGGGCCTTGCAATTTGAGTCAGGACTTTCATAAAGATTAATGAATTCATTTGAAAGAGAAATCGGCTATTAAAAATGTTTCTTTTTCAGCCTGCTTTTAATACAAATACATATTATACATAAAATGTCATAAATGTAGTATATTTAATATATAAATTCATGTTGAAAATTTTTTTAATGTGAAAGCATTTCTTCTTCTACCTGCGTTTCAGTGTTGTCATAATTGATTGTTTCAGAACTGCCATGTTTAAATATGGAATCAAACCCAGTTGAAGAGGAAGTAGATGAATCAGATGAAGAAAATAACAATGTGACATTAACTTCAGAAGATGACAAAATTATGGAGACTAATATTGAAAATAGACAAAGTAAGTTGTTATTTCAAGATAAAATTTTAAATGGTAAGTAAATTTTACTGTTTTCGATAAAACAAAGGAACATATATTAATTTTTCAAAAATTTAAGAACTGAGTCGGGAAACATTTTTTTAAACAAATTTTGAAATTATATTTGAATTCAGCATCCAAATTGTTTATAAAATCTGTCAAGTGACAACTCGCTTCAATTTTCGAATTTACTCCATATCCTGTGCTATTTATCGTTCTACAACCCGTAACATTTAAACGGATTGATATAAGGTAAAAGTGTAAAGAGCAAAAAAATACAGTTTATGCTAGGTACATTTTACTGTTTTCTAATAAAACACATATTCATTTTTGAAAAATTGAAAAAAACTTGTGACGTTAATTTAAAATAAGTATTTCAAAACCTGATTTTTGCAAAAAAATTTGGAACTTTGTAATTTCACGAAAATAAATAGATAATTAATAATAATAATAAACTGATTTTATTGGCAGACAATTACAAAGAGTACATACTAATTTTCTTACCTAAGGTGAAGTCTAGACAATGGCTAGTCTCTCATTGAGTTTCACCCTTCTAAAGGGGTGTATCAAAATCTCGTTTTAAATTATTTTCTTAAATTAATTAACTTAATGCTGTTTATCCCTTGACAATTTTTCTCAAATATATGTAAAGAGTCTACCTCCCAATTATTTACACTTATTTCCGGAACACCCTGTAGAATATGGTACATAATATTCCTGCCATGAATTTAACATATTTAATTATGGGTTTCAAATAAATGTGTAAATTTTAGTTGGTATTTTTAGCAAGTTATGAAACACATCTTCAATTTAATAACAAGGTCTGGCACCTACATAGGATAGGATAAGGCATTTTTTTTCATAAACTACTCTAGGTAAAAAAAAACCATAAAGAGTAAACTTTCTTTAATTTTTTGTGCACAATTTGAAAATGTAGCTGAATTTTTTCGAAAGTAACACACTACACAGCGCACCAGAACAATGTGTTTTTTTTTAAATGGAATGCATTTTTTTTATTGCTGATTATGATTCCTTATAACATTTTAAATTAATTTTATATTCGTTGATGATATTAGGTGAAGTGCTATTTTCTATACTCGAGGGTTCACAAAAACATTAATACCGTTCTATGTGCTTTGTGAAAAAAATTCAACTATACTTTCGAATTGTGCACCAAAAATTAAAGAAATTTTTACTCTTGATGTTTTTATTTGACTAGAGTAGTTTACGAGAAAAAATGCCTGATTCTATCTATATCGTTGCCGAATCCTGTATATAAATTGTATGCCTATTAAACAATTATGTAATTATTGGTTTAATAACCTACTCACCTACCTACTTACCTATGTGTGTATGATTTACTTATATTTTTACTCCGAATGTATGACTGTGGCATATATTCCAGTTTAAATATATAATTTGGTAAAATTTATAGAGAACATATTTCATAAGACATTTTACACATATTATTTTTATCCTCATTTTTTACATTTCTTGTAAAATATATATTAAACAGTAATTTTTTATCCTAATTTTACAGATACTTTTAAAACTGGAAAACATGTGGTACATAGAAGCAATACAAAAAGGAGACTTTGGGCACAAGAAGAGATTGAAGCTGTGTTACAGTTTTTCAAAATATTTATAAAAAACAGTATAATTCCCGGAAAAAAGACTGTATACAGTGTTTAGCAAAAAAACAAGTGTCTACAAGAACGAAAATGGACAGACATTAAATTCTACATAAAAAATCATCTTACTAAAATTAAAAGAAAACTTGTAACTTAACCCCTTTTTTGCATAATTTGTTTTTGTTCTTTTGAAATAATGCGGCGGTCTCACGTTGTATAGATTGTTAGGCTGCCATATTACTTTAAGTTATTCAGTGTCTGATCAGTGTCATGGTAAAGTCACAACCCCACCCCTCCACCTCTTTTCTAGGGGAGCTAGTAGGTCATGTCAGAGGATCAAATTTCACGTGCTTGTAGTACTCACGTAAATATTAAGGTAACACTTCATATATATCTGTCTCTGAAAATGCTCTTCTGGGGAGCTACATCCTCCAGAACGCGGTGTTCAAAATGCAGCTTTTATTTATTATTCTCCCAACCATTTTAGGCACGCTCATGAAACTTGACACATAAGGTGTATTCTTTTTACAGCTTTAAGTTTACTCAGTTCTTTTTATATGTGATTGGTGTAGGCAGTTTATAGGAACTTGCTAAACCAACCACAAATGAGAATACCTGAGTTAACTCAGTTAGAGCTGTGAAAAGAATACACCCATTGACTAATTTTATTGAGCGTTGTTATTTCTCAGTATTAACAAAAAAAATAATCAGTCCTTGGCATGCAAACTGGGAGAGGGCCTCGACTGTTATCATTTTTGTTCAACTATTTTAATAATTTTAGCACGATTTAAACAAAATTACACAAGTTTTATGAGGGTGCCTAAAACAGTTTGGGAAATAATAAATAAAAACATTTTTGACGCTCCCTTTTGGGGGCTGCAGTAGCAGCTCACGGAAGCATTTCTGGGCATATGTTAATATGAACTGTTTTGTCTTATTTTCATAAATACTACTAATTACTGTTGTACAATTTTGGAGAATTAAAAAAAAACAAATATTTCAAGGAAATTTAACAGAATTTTTGGAAATTTTGAGAATTTATGATATTTAGGAGAGTTTTGTAGTTTTAAGAAATATTTCACGAAATTTGTTAGTATTTCGAGAATTTATGAAATATTTCAGGGAAATTTATGAAATATTGGAGAATTCATGAATATAGAAAAAATTACGGTGATTGTATTTGTTTTATTTTAATCATTAGAAGCAGTAGTATTTTACAAAATATAATTATTTTGCTAAAACAATCAAATTAACAAATTAGCTTTTTACCTAGTGATGTAAAATTACCAGTAATTTAAAAAATGGTAATATCGCCTAACCCAACTTGTAAATGTGTATATAGTCCGAAATTGTATAATAATGCAAACAAAAATTGCAAACATTTATTAGCTCTGGAGAATATTCTCATACATTCTCGAGAATTTATAAAACTTTCTCTTGGAAGATTTCACTGTGGTGACAACACTAACTATAAGCACCCGAAAATCTGACCTTGTAAAAATGCCCTTTTTAGGACCGGTTATAATTTAAACAGATATATGCAAGAGTATAGTCAGTCGCAGATTGCAAGAGGCAAACATCGTGAAGCTTATCTGGACAAATAATATTTAATCCAGACTGTAACGAGCAACATTTTCAATCCGAATTATTTACATTATAACATTTATTGTAAGAATTGTCAAAATATCAGTCAGTAATCATCTTGTATGTCCACATCTAATTTTATAAACATTAAATGGATTTCATGGAATAAGTTAGTATTATGACTTAACATATTAAGTCTCTTTTGCAGCAAGACAATAGAACTCCAAGATTATACTTATTTATTGTACATATGATATAGTTTTTATAAATAGGTACCTACATGATATAAGTTTGACTTTGTCACCGATTCACATGCACATATCAGATGTATATGTACTTTTCTCGAGAAAAATGTAATACAATAGGTATATGAAAAAATAAATCATTGCAATATTTCAGCAATCAGTTTTACAGTGTCAGTTTTTCTTCTGCACCTCCTAACATCACAATCTTGAGCATTCCTCAACCAAAGTTGTAAAATGGAATCGACCATTTATTTTTCGAGTGGATTTTTTCTACATGCCACTAAATGAAACAGAATTGTTTAATTTCAGCCAGTTGAAAAATAATTTCAGCAGTATTTTTAGCTGCTCTATTGATAATTCTCTTAGATTTTTGTTTAGTACGGTTATGTAAAAGTGACATTTTTATAACGGCATAATAGATGAGGCTAGATATAATGAGTCTTTTAGAAGCGAATAGGTTTATACCTAATCTAATGAAATGATTGCTTACATTTGTTTTAAATGCTTTTGTGAGTTTTTTTCGCAGTCATACATAGAAAAAATAAATATTGTTACATTAAGCAAAATTTGGGAAAGTTAGTAAGTAAATTCAATGAGTTTAACTTATTTTGGACTATTTTTTGCCAATTTGTGGGAGTACCTAACCTAAGACTATATTTTGTATTATAGCCCTCTGCCTTGAAACGGACGCATTGGCAAAGTTACAGCTGTTATGCTTTCTTTAAATTCTAACAAGTTGGTTTCTATCATGAAAAATCCTAGTTGGGTACCTAGATGCCTGGAATCTTTACCAGGGTACACCAGTCAATGATAAGGCGGTGTAAAGCCAGTATTGAAACGGATGGTAGACAATTTGACCACCCTTTATTTGATTAAACTTTTTTTTTTTAATTCTGTTGTGATAAAATGACAATAAATTTAAATTTTTTCCTGAATTACCGAATTTTTTATCAGATTAAACCCCGTTTTACTTTTATAAACATTTACTACATTCGCTGAGGAATTAGAGCAAAATAATCCTAGATTCGCTGCTCACGATATTCGGATGATTTTTTTTATTTTTACTCAGACGCTACCGGTTAGTTTTTTGATGGAAATTTTCGTGTACATAGCTGCTATAAAAACAATCTTCTCTGACAGGCTCTCAACATTGCAGAACTCTGTTAACTTTTTCAAAACAAACTTATGTAAATATACCTTGTTAATTATTTAAAAGGTATTTGTTTCATTTAACTTTCAGGCAACTGTAGAATTTTTCAAGGATTAATTTTTTCAAAGACTTTTCATAACTTGTGTAAATTTTTTTTAAAAAGTAAATACTTTTTTCAAAAAAACTTTCTATAACACTAACTTTTGAACTTTGTGCTTAAAATTTTTCAAAGTGAACAACTTTTCAAAACTTTTGACATTTTAATATTTGTGCATAACTTTTATAGCTTAAACATTTTATTATTGTGCATCGTGTTAAACCTATTTTCGTGGTTTACCCAAGTGGCTCACCATATATCTTTTTCAGACATTTTTTAAACAAAAAGAAAACGATACGCTCCCTCCAACTTGGGAGGAAATAAATATTGGTGTGTTTTTATACCTTTTCCCGTCCTTCAGCCACTCGGACCCACATAAACTTAGTGAATACTCAAGAACTATATCTCCGCTCCTCAACTTAATCTCCGAACTTCCACCGAGGGATATTGCTTCCGACGTGGGAATAACACCAGGGGGCCTAGCTGTGAGTGGCTAGCGCTGTAACCAGGTAACCAATCAACAATCTGCACAAGAGTCTCATACTCGAGCTAAGCTCGGAACTTCCACATAGAAAATCGACCCTGGGAATCGCCACTCCCCGAAAACCAGTAAACGACTATCTTTGGGTAAGATTGTCAAACAAAAAGCTCTGTGGCGGCGTTTCTGGTGCCCAATTACATTATTATAAACAAAAATTTGAATCGTCATCATAAACAGAGCTTCCTCGCAATAAAAAAGACAAACCCCAAAGACAACGCCGTACCCAAACACCTCTACCAAGAAGAAGGTCATTACACATTGACCAACACAGCGAACTTCAGGGGAAAAGGCACTACCTGAGAGCGGAGCCCTTGCCGCAAAGCACTCTCGAGGCGCGTACGCGATTTTCTCCAGAAAAACGAAAAGTACCACGAAAAATATGGAACGACAGCAGAAATACGACGTGTTGGATGACACGCCGGTTCACACCAGGAGTCATATCAGGATAGGCCTAGAGTCCACGGGTGTGGACACGAACCCGTCAAGGGGAGCGGCAGCGATGACGTCACAGCGCTGAAGGGCGGAGGAACCTTCGTCAACTGCAGCCCAAAGTATAGCACAAGAGAGTGCACATTCCACAAACTTCAACCTTAATACGATGCAGGACAGGGGGGTCACCTCGAGCGAGGGCCCATTCACTCAACAAACAGCAAACTCTCGCCCACCTACCAATTTTCGGGGGCAGAACACGAGAGTGTAAATTCGTTGATAGCCAGGATGGAAGAACACTTCACCAGGCACAGAATAACCGACGGCGACGACAAGCTTATGCTGATCACCGACCAGCTTGTAGGTGAGGCAAAGCGTTGGTACGAACCATATAAATACCTAATCAGAGACTATGGCACATTTTGCGAAAGACTACGTTCCAAATATAACAGTGCCTCGAACATAACCACATCAATGGCACGCCTTTACGGCGAAAAACAAGGTCCAAAAGAGGGCACAGCCGTATTCATAACGAAAACTAAGGTAAAAGGGCCAGTCTTTGACACCCGACCAGTTATTGACACTTTTATTTTCAACTAGTTCCCTTAAGAAATCTCGAAAGTCAACTTTAACCATAGAGTGAAAAATAAATTTTCTGTTACGTGGCAACATCGCATTGAATACTTGCTGCGAATATTCGCGCATTCTTTTACATTTTCAGATTTAGTTATGTGTGGTCATTCATAGAGTGTGTATCTGCTGTGTTCTTGTGCAATTGATTAAGGTAGGTTTTACAAGAAAATGTTAATAAACATTGCTAATCTTTTAAAATTTCCCATTTTTTCTGCATTTCTCATCTAATTAGGCTTAACACTACTTAATATCTCTGTTAATTTTTGTCACAATTATTTTTATCATTCCTAACCCTTGTGTCAATTATTGGTATTGCAAAAACATTGTTTTGCCAGTAATCGACAGTTCTGTCAATTATTGGGTCAAATATGTTTTTTCAATCTTCATGCTCACGTGAATGCTCAAGGTGAGACAATGTTGCCTATATGACTTCAAATGCTAAAGTCCTCCTATGTCCAATTATTGACATATGTCAATAATTGGAATATGTGTCAATTACTGGGCTACCACGCATTTCTTATTTACAGATATGGTTCCCAAAAAACAATATTCCAAGGAACAAATGGCTGCCGCTCTTGAAGCTGTTGGAAGAGGAATGTCTGTATATGCCACCGCCAAACAGTTTAACGTTCCTAGAGTAACCCTATTATATAAATCGTCTGGAAAAAGTCCAAGAGATTGTGCAATGGGGCCTGCTACTGTTTTAACTGCAGAAGAGGAGGCAGCATTGGTTGCATGGATTTTTGCTATTGCCAAACATCATTACCCTGTCTCCAAAGAGCAGCTTTTAGACAGTGTCGAACACATTGTGAAACAAACCAAAAGAGAAAATAAATTCTCCAATAATCGACCTGGTGATAAGTGGTACAAGCTATTTTTAAGGAGGCATCCTGAAGTCTCTGTGAGGGTTAGTCAAAATTTAACAGCTGCACGAGAAAATGTGACAGAAGCACAAATTCGCAACTGGTTTGCAGAAATAAAAGAATATTTAATGTCAAAGAAATTATTTGATATAACAATTAATCATCCTGATAGGGTTTTCAATGCCGATGAGGCTGCGTTTTTTCATGCAGCCAAAGGGAGAGAAAGTACTCGCTAAGAAGGGGGAAAAGAGCATCTATACCGCTAGCAATAATAACGAAAAAGAAAATTTAACTGTCTTAGTTACAGCAAATGCTGCTGGCAGCTTTGCTCCACCGATGATCGTCTTTTCATATGAAAGAGTTCCCAGTTATGTTTCAGCTAGTGTACCTTCTAATTGGGGTATTGGCAGATCTGATACTGGATGGATGTGTGGAGCCACATTCTTTGAATATATAACCAATATATTTCTTCCTTGGCTGCAAGAAAATAATATTAAGCGTCCTATTTTGTTTTTTGTTGACGGTCACGTGTCGCACATGACACTTCACCTATCGAGATTTTGTTCAGCAAATGGAATTGAACTGTTTGCTTTATATCCGAATTCGACTCATTTATTACAGCCCATGGATGTAGCTGTCTTTAGGCCACTTAAAAATTTCTGGAAAAAAGAGGTTAAAAAGTGGAGGATGGCGAATTGCGGAAATAAATTGCAAAAACATCATTTTGCTCCAATTTTCAAAGAGGCCCTACTATCCATTACAGAAGGAACCCTTAAGAATGGGTTTCGTGTATCTGGATTAAGTCCATTCAATCTGGAAAATGTGAATTTTACAAAAATATTATCCGGAAAGTTACTGCCTGATTCAAAGACCCCAAAAAATCAGAATTCAAATAATGTTTTATTAAAAGAATTAGAAGATAGAATGGGAGAAAACAAAGTTAGACATTTTCAAGAAAGTATCTCCAAAGAGCAGTGGGATGGTGCATTAGAATATACGTCGTTATTTCAAATATGGAAAGATTTAATAACAGAAAACCAAAAAAGAAGCAATCAATAAGCCCGAAGAAAGTCTTGAAAACCCTATCAACACATATGAGGAATGTGAATCGAAAAAAAAAAGGAAAAATCTGAAAGAGAAAAAAACAGTCTTATTGTCCAGTTGGAAACCACTCCAGAAAAAAAAATTCAAGAAGAAAATAAAGAAAACAGTTCTGAGATTGATATTTTCCAGCCTAGCACATCAAAAGATAGAAACATTTTAAAGTCCAAATCACAAGTAAATATTCTCTTCGATATACCCGAAAATGTATCATCACCTTTTAAAAAGGGCCTTAATTGGTTTATGGCCAGAAGATAGCAACACACAGCAAAACAAAAAGAGAAAGTGCAAAGAAAAAATACCCTCTGTTGTAACTTCAGCTGCCTGGCAAGAATATCATTTAAAGAAGGAAAACGAGAAGAAAAAGAAGAGAGGGCGAAAAATAGAGAAAAGAAAAAGCTTGAAAAAGAAAAGAAAAAGGTTAACATATCAGAAAGTTCAGACTCAGACGAAAATGAGGAATGGATTGAAAGTGGGGACAGTTTGGATGATATTGCGATATTTGAAGAAACTACGAATTTTTGCGACCTTATAAAAGTAACTACCATCAAAAATATATCTGTTGGAGATTACTTATTAGTAAAGTTTCCAGGAGGCAAAAGAAATGCAACTTTTTACAGATATGTTTGCATTGTGCAAAATATTTTTTTGTCAGAACAGGAAGTTGAAATACTGAGTATGAAAGTAATTGATAATGAAAATACGATTTTTCAAAGCTGACGAATCTGATGTCTCAGTAGTGTCTTTCAAATCAATTCTTGGAAAATTACCATTAGCGAAAATATTAATGGTTGGAGATAGAATGAAGTATAAGTTCCCAGAACCAGTTGATGTATTTGAAAGTACTTAACATTTTTCTTTATGTTCAGTTGTATTTCCTTTAACCTGTTTTGTTAATTTGCAATAAATTTTTTGTGTCAAACATTGGGTGTCAATTACTGGTAAAACAAAAAACCTGTACTGTCAATTACTGGTTCAAAAACTGCATTATGAAAACAATATACAAAAAAATATAATTTTACATTTATTTCTATATTTCATGTCAAAATGTGAAAATAGATAAACCACATGATCATTTTAGCAACATGAGAGGATCTAATTAATATTTGCTAATATTTTGCAAATTTTTAAATGTGTTTCTTAGTCTAAAGGTGTCGATCATTGGCTGGTTTACCTTATCCCTATTCAGTCGCCTGGACCCATTCAAGGCAAACGAAATTATATGTAACGGTGTCTGTTCGGACGCCCAAAATATGTAGCAAAGTATATTTGGGCGTCGTAACAGTGTTTCTTTCGGATAGCTGGTTTGGGGAATTAATCCAGGATTCTTGTTAGTTGTAAATAAGAAAGCCCAAAGTATTCGTAACGGAGTTTATTTTATTAAAGTAACATTTATCCAAAACATGTTAAACAAACATAAAATCAGATTCTTCAACAATAAAACCAAGTCAAGTACAGTTAACAAATATTATTACATTGCACGGGGAAAAATGTGTGTGATATTTTATCACAATTGTCGAAAATTGTACTCCAAATTGGTTTTAAAAAAGTGACAGGAACAATTTGTGCAAATAAATAATACATTTTTGGAGCAATAATTTTGTACAGGTTATGCATTAACATTGTTTGAAATTTTTGTACAAACTTAAAAATCACATAAATTGATTTCTTTACAAATTTGAATTATGGTTGCATAAAAATACATCATTTTATTCCACTTGTGGAACATATCTCTGGACAGATTAAGTTAGTTTCTATAATTTGTGTAAAATTTTTAAATATATTGTGAAGGTTTCCTAAACAAACTTTCGCATCTAAATCTCTTGACTTGTAAAACATATTTACAAAAAATAGTGCTCTTAAGTGACACACAATGTTTATATTTTTTTAAGAAAGTATGTTTTTAGTTTTTCACAATTTCTAAATGGGGAAATCCACAGATTGCGTAATTTCGCGACACGCGTTACCTATATGTTTATCGTGGCGGGCACGTCCTCTACAATTTTTTAACCAATAGCAGTATAGAATGATTATCTTTATGTGAAACAAATGAAACAATTATGCAAAATTTTATAACAATATCGCCAAATTCATTGTGTGTATGTTATTAAATTACCCAATTTGTGAGGGCAGCATTGATAAAATTAGTCATAGATTACTATTATTGTTTAACGGAAATAAATACGTTGGGGCCCATACTTTGACAAATTTGTCAGTATCCGTTTATAAAATCACATCTTTATATTACACAATTTGTGCAAACCTTTTAAACAGTTACTTAAAATTATCTGTAAATAGAATGGTAACAAAATATATAGTTTAGGGACACACTTAACAATAAATTAAGCCTAATTTACTATAACTTGTTGAATAGAAATAAATAAATTTGACTCTAAATTTCGCCAATTTGTTAGTCGAAGTTTCCAGCAAATTCATTGTAACTAAATCTTTATATTGGATAAATAAAACGTACAAGAATTATGCACAATTAAAATGTATAAAACTATATAACGTTGTGCCTTGAAATTACACAATTGTTTAAAAAAATGCAACAAGACGTTGTTCCACAACATTGTGCAAAATGTTCCAAAGGGATTTCTCTCTGTGTGGTGATTGATGGTAATTTACGGGGAGTGTAATTCGGTGAATGCATGGTGACGGTGGGCCTCAGCTCCAAGTACTGAAGTAAAACATCTAGGATTCGATGCGGCGGTAAGTTCGAAAATTATTTAACGGCGGCGGGCCCAGCTCAACAGGCTGAAGACTCACGGCAATAAATAATTAGGAGACTGGTGACGGCAGTTGGTTTAGCAACTATTTACAAACAGTGGGCCCAGCTGAACACGCTGAAGACTCACGGCGATAAATAATTACTTGACTGGTGACGGCGGTTGGTTTAGCAACTATTTACCAACAGTGGGCCCAGCTGAACACGCTGAAGACTCACGGCGATAAATAATTACTAGACTGGTGACGGCGATGCAGAGCGGCAAAATGGCTACCAACACCAGGAGGTCAAGCTCAGCACGCTTAAAAACCCAAAATGCTACCAGACATTCAGCCGGGCGGCGTCGTCGTCGGATTCTGATTTCTAACCAAATGGAGTCAAGCTCAACATGCTTAAGACTCCTCAACTACCCAGCTCAACACGCTGAAGATAGTTGTCAGCAGAAAACTGAATCCCTTTCCTCGGCTACGGCCATTCTATTTATACCAAAATCCTGGCCTTGGTGACGTCAATATTTCATGGCGGCAGGAAGTACGTGGCAGCACCTGCCAAACGGGAATTTCCGAAACTAAAGTAATAAACATGCGTATGATTCATTACATAAAACAGGCATCATCACGGACCAACGCCCTGAAATTCGACCAGACTTCGGGGGCAAATCATCCTAGAACCAGAAGAACTCGTGACCGTAGCAAGCCAGATAGAGGCGGATTTGGACGAGGCAAATCGAAACAACAGAACGATATATCGACCACCACAACCACAAATCAGCGCTGTTCGAGTAACACCACCTCAAGCAGGTCCAGCATCAAATAATTGAATGCCGCCATCTCCATGCAAGTATTACGCGGGTGAACAGTGGCACTTCCACGTAGACTGTCCTAACAACCCCTACAGACAGAACCAGGGAAACGTGCAACGAGCCGGAGCTCGCCAACAAGGACAGGGCCCGACGATGACTGCACCAACCCCGAATATCGAACACACAACAATTTCCCAGCAGACAAATCAACCTGTTGGAGCAGGGCGAGCCCGAACAGCCACCTCGAGGCGAGGACTCGTCGACGACGACATCCAACTAACCTGACTACGTTATTCCAAGAAAACGAGTTGCACAGGGATGCGTGCACTCAAACCGAAGTGGAAATTCCACCAGTCTGTATTAACAATAGACAGAAAATAAATTTGTTACCACGAATTAAAATAAACATGTGGGGCAAAGAATTCACTGCACTTATCGACAGCGGAGCGGCAGAAAACGTCGTCCAGACCAGCCTTGCACCCAAATCACAAATACAACAAATTAATCACACCTCCATGGCATGTGGCAGGGACTTTGTCCAATCGAAAGGTGAAGTGTCCACCAACACTAAAAGACACCAGTCTCCATATCACTTTCCAAACAATTGATAACTTGAACGAGGAGGTCATCCTCGGGGCACCATTTCTATTTATCCAGGACGTCACCATAGACTACAGCCGCAGATGTGTGTATGTAGGCAGGGGAGGGCAGAACCACTATCTTCTGGGACCAGTTGGTTACCCGGACAAATACAAATATCAATCTCCCGGAGAGCCTACAGATACCCGCAGATGTGGATGACTTATTACGTCCTGTGCTTCAAGATTATTCAGACTTATTCTCCGAAAACCTCACACAAGCCACCACCGTAACTACAAAACACCATCTCACACTAAAAACACCCACCATTATAAACCAGAGACCGTACCCGATGTCTCCTGCGAAAAAAAATCCTCTACGAACAAATTGAGGAAATGTTGGCCACCGGCGTCATAGAACCAAGCACTTCCGAGTATAGTTCACCACTTTACATTACTAGATCTCAAGGCCGGATACTGGCAAATTCCACTGGATCCACAATCCAATAATCTAACTGCATTTACCACCCCAAATGGGGCTAGCTATCAATTTAATGTGATGCCTTTTGGGCTCAAAACAGCACCGATCACATTCCAAAAATTAATGACAGTCGACGTATTAACTGGATATCTTCACCACTTTGTTCAAGTCTACCTAGACGATATAATAATTTACAGCAGTACACTCGAAGAACACAAAAAACACCTGCAGCTCGTGTTCTAACACTTAAGACTACATAACTTGAAAATATCACCCGAAAAATGTACAATAGCAGCCACCGAGTTAGACTACCTCGGATATCACATACAGGGAACCATCACCGTACCACAGAACAAGCACCTGGAGGCTATTAGGAATTTTACGCCGCCTAGCACAAAAAAGCAGCTTCAGTGGTCACCAGAGTGTCAACGAGCCTTCGACACTTTAAAATATCAGATGTCACAACCTCTCCAATTACACCGACCCGATTTTACCAAGCCATTTGTCCTGCAGACGGATGCATCACTCCACGGAATCTCCGGAGGGTGAAACCGGAGAAAAATATATCATTTTATATGCAAGCAACACATTAACAGGTCCCGAACTGGAATGCTTATCCGTAGTCAATAAAGACATTAAAACCAAGCTCACCAGATGGTCACTTCTTTTACAAGAGTATCAATTTACTATACAACACTGTCCAGGGAAAAAAAATTCATTCGCCGACTTTCTAAGTCACAACCCCGACGAAACCGCTGTCCGACCAGATCTCGAGGAGGAGCGCATGTTCGCGCCCCAACCGACAAACAATGCTCAAGGTTTAAACGCCGTAACACACTCTGCCTACACGACCTGGTGCACCCGAAACAGAGTCAACATCGACTACACCGCAGCCTACCATCAAAGAGCTAACACGGTGGAGAGAAGGGTGCAGGAGTTCAAAAAGGTTATGCGCACGCTGATGTTTCGTAAAAACCAAAATACGTGGGACGAACACATCAACAAGATACTATTCATCCTCAGGAGTCACAAAAACGCTTCTATCAATCATACACCTAGTTACCTCGTAATGGGCTACGAGCTAGCACATCCCGGTGAGTGGATAGTTCCACAATATCAGAAGGAACGCGAGATCCACCAGACACAATCCCCAGGTAATACAAGACCAAGCTAGAACACAAATGGAGAATTATCAACAGAAATATGCACCGCGCGACGCCGCACCCAAAACAACTTTCCAAGAGAGGGACCTGTCATGGTCAGGGTACTCAGGCCGCAACGAGACAGATTTCTACCGGTGTGGACAGGCCCGCATCGTATAATTCGAAAAATCTCGAACGAGATTTACCAAGTGTTCAGAAACAATCACCCAGTCGAAATTCACATAGACAACATACGTCCAGCACCGCCAAATGCCGCCGAACTCGAGGAAGACGAGCCTTCCGACTCAGATTTCTGCCTCCCAGGCACCAGCGACTCTTCAACGTCCGAGGACTCGGATATCCATGAAGACAACGACGTATCCAAACCACCAGCCGAGAATCAGGGCGAATCTCTTCCACCAGGCCAGCCATCAACTTCGAAACAAACCTTTTCCCACATTTAACCCAAAACAATCACAAAATCTCACGCAGATTTACAAACTTCAACTTTCGCAGCCGGTGCTGTACCAGGCCAAGGTACCAATGCCAAAACCGACTCCTTGCCTATCCCAGGCGCATCCGCCATTCCACCAATCACTAGCGAGGACGAGGGGCCAGCTGCAGAATGGTCCACCGGCACAAGCACCAGTGCCAAAACACATTCACATTCATTACCAAGCCAGAGCGAGGGCGCTTTAACAATCAACAACGAAAATGTCACCAGCAACTCGTCGCCAATTGCGAGTTCGCTGGTACCGCCACCCAGGTACACCTCCCAAACACGACAAACAACGGGAGCGCCGTCGGAGAAGCCTGAGGCGTCATCCGTTGCCGTAACCACCAGAAACCGATCCCTAGGCCGAAAAAGACGATCCAGAATGGTCATTATCCATCAACCCCAATTAGAAGACATCGCCGCGGTGGCCACAAAGCTACATACATTGTAAGTCGTAACCCATCGTCCACAGTGAGGACGTAAAACGACTCCGTGTGTAAATAAATTCCAATTTTTAAGTAAAGATACCCTAAGTATCTAGCCTAGATTTAAGAATATATTTAAGATTTTATTATTTAGCATAAGAATAGATAGGTATTTAGTTTTGCATATAATTTTAATTCAGAAATGTTTCAGGGCTACACCCGAGGACAAACTTTAATTTAAATTTTTTTGGCTGAGCACTAGTTTTGGCCAGTCAAATTCGACATCCCATTTTTAATTTTGTATTTTGCCAAGCCAAATTTAAGTTAATGTACAAAAGGTAAACAGCAATAACAAAAAATTGTACTAACCAAAACCTAGCGCTTCCAACGAGAGGGGGTGTTGTAGGACACGAGCATCATCAACCGACACTCGAAAAAATTAAATTTTTTACAAAGAATTCAATAAACAGCTAATAACACACAATGCAAGAAAAACAGTCGAAAAACTATAAGAAACTATTTTTCAGCTTTCAGCTTACAAATTTCAGTAAACTTTTAAATCTTACACAAAATTAATAAAACTTCATAATAAACAAACATTCAATACAAAATAATTTATTTAAAACCAGTCAAATTTCGTAGTAGTTTCCAATTTTCAAAATTTTCAAATTAAAATAACTCAAATGGCTATGAATATTTTCGAAAACTTTTTGCGCAGGATTTTAGCTATTTTAATATACTTTCATATACTTAGCATGCCTGGTTCATCATCATGCCGCAGCTCATAAACTCTTTTCAGACACTCCGTATACTGAAACCGCCTTCACCGCCACAGCTCGCCTCCTGGACATAAGCGAGGATTTCGAGCAGTGTAATTTTGCAAAACCATTCAAACTATTAATTGAGCATTAGAGATTAATTACAGCTACATTTCTACACTAAAATAAAAATTATAACATGTAAATTAAATATTTTATTTAACTTTTGAGTCTACTCTATGGAAAAACTTGTAAAAATCTTTGAATAACAGTCCGTAACTTCTTTATTAATTAACCAATTTTAATAAATCAAAAACAAAACTGATCCTCGCAATCCAAGCTTTCCAGAGGGTTAAATACATTCAATACAAGCATTCAGGGTAGTTTCTAAAAAAGCGCGGGAAACGCACCATAGTACGAGCCAAGTTAGGGCATATGGGGCTCGATTCACTCGAGCGCTCTGAACGAAAACGGCGTTCAAACTTCCGCCAGACCCATATCACTTAGTCAATGCAATTTTTCATTTATACCAAGTCTAGTCTAGCAAGAACACAGCAAGCTCAGCACTAACTTCAACCAATCACCACACACAATTCAGGCACAAGCCTATATACTGCTCTTTAGCCAACCAATCAGAATTTTCAATTCTTTCGGTACACAAGCCAGTCCCACATAGCGGACCATTCACACAACACGAAGAATTCTCAAGTGCGAGTTTTCAAAAAATCATCGGTCAACCGCGAAACGACGTAAAATTCGAAATACGTACAGTTTCAAAGTTTCAGCCAGTGTTTTCCGAGCGAAGTTGAAAGAAATTCGACCGGGCCGGGAAATTAAATCAACCCTTATCAATTTTCGTACTAAACAAACGTTCCTATAAGACCTTCCAACGCTGGAGGGGTAAGAGAACTTTATCCACAGACAATTGCATAAACTTTCTCCACAGACATTCATTAGGACATTGCTCTTTATTTTAATGTTTTAAAATATTTCAGTGCTCAATCAGTGATAACTTATTTTCAGTTAGGAAATAACATTTTTAGGCAGGCTCTCAACATTGCAGAACTCTGTTAACTTTTTTAAAACAAACTTATGTAAATATACCTTGTTAATTATTTAAAAGGTATTTGTTTCATTTAACTTTCAGGCAACTGTAACATTTTTCAGAGATTAATTTTTCAAAGACTTTTCATAACTTGTGTAAATTTTTTTAAAAAGTAAATACTTTTTTCAAAAAACTTTCTATAACATTAACTTTTGAACTTTGTGCTTAAAATTTTTCAAAGTGAATAATTTTTTTCAAAACTTTTTCC